>CM055066.1:13199229-13262843 GCA_029204045.2 Tillandsia leiboldiana
CCGTGCCTCGCTCCGAATCCACGAGAGCGGTTGAACCTTGAATCCACAAGGACACGCGAATCCACGCGCCGATTTTTGGGGTAAATCGTTGTTTTTGGTGGTGATGATCCGCCGAATACTTAGATCAAAGATAGATCGGAAATACCATCTAAGTATTCATTAGTTTGATTCAACTCAAGATGTGAGTATGAAAACCTAGAATCAAACTAATCAATATAGATGAAGAAACATAGAGTATTCTCTAATGATTTCCTTTCTTCTCTATATGTGGATCTAGAGCCGTATAAAATAAGATATGAATATGACGGCTATTTTCCTTCTTTTTGGATTCACCCTAGAAAAAGAGTCATAGGGTCTATTTATAGGTTAGAAACCCTAGGAAGGAGATAAGAATCAAAAACCTACCATTTCTGGAAATTTTACGGACGGCGATCCGGATCGGATTAGCTGTGATCCGGATCGTCGTAACGAGTCAGGTAGTTCCAGAAAAACGAAGGTTCGGGATCCGGATCGAAGTGCTTGATCCGGATCGTTCATACAGTTCACCAAACATCAACGTTCGGGATCCGGATTGCGAAGCCTGATCCGGATCGTTCAAGGAAAATGGTAAACTCAGTGTTCGGGATCCGGATCAAGAGAGGCTACGATCCGGATTGAACTGGTGTATGAACGAACCACCTTCGGGATCCGGATTGAACAACCTGATCCGGATCCTGAACATGTCCCAAGTCCAGTTTTTGATTTTTATGCAATGAAAGATTCTTCCAAGTGTTTCTACACTACAAGAAGTATTCGGATCACACAAAATCTTTAGTTAAACATACCTGATCCTTTTGAATTCTTCTTTCTTGAGATTGAGTTAAATGATCCAACTTTCTTCACCTTCAATCTTCAAGACTTGAAACTTTCACGAAACTACGCCAACTCAAATTCCGTAACAATCTCCCCCTTTGGCGGTTTCGTGACAAAACACAGATCCACTAAAGAAAATTCAAAAAGATATTTTTGTTGCTATCACCATACAACAAAAATTTACAATGGAGATCCAAAAATTTAAAAACATGAGATAAACTCCTAAAACAGACTCTAGACTTAGACATCTGTACTCTCTGCACAAAGAAATCATTGTTGACAAAAAGAGATCGTTAGATACCTCAAGAATATTTAGCATTCAAAACCTAGTACAGAGATAGAGTTTATCTGATCATCATGACATTTGAGAATTCAGATATGTAAGAGAATCATAGTCAAAAACCAACATATCTTCTATGCAATCAAAAACCAAATGTCACAAAGTGAACATCAACTTGTTAGTTATATTACATGCCCAAATAGTTAGATGAATAGTTAGTCGAGGCATGCATTCAAACAAATGAAAACCAAAAGTTGAAGTTCTACTTACCTTTTAAGTTGAGGTTATACTTACCTCGATGTTCACACATTCACATCATCATTGTTCAAGTTCGATATTCACATCATCATTGTTCAAGTTCTCTCTAAACTCTCTCCCCCTTTTTGTCACAAACAAAGCCATAATTACAAAAATTTTGAGGAGAGTCAAGAAGTTTCAAAAATTTGGTCCTAAAAGTAAGAACTAGAACTAAGAGTGAGTCCTAAAAACTGAAAAACCTGCACAAGAAAAGATTAAAAATCTAAAGTTCCTGCATAAGAGAATTGTTAGACAGACGATTCAGGCATCTGAATCTGAGTCAACCGAGGCTGAGTCTTCAGAGCTCGTGCAACCCAGCTTTTTCAAAATTCCTTTAAGCATTCCCGAAATCGTAGAACACTCTTGCTTCATCTGATGTATGTCCTTGGACATCTTTCTGAGTTCTAGAGCCATTTTATCTTGTTCTTGTTTTATGGAAGACTCTAAGTTTCCCTTTTGGTCAGTTCTTCTGGAAGTTGAAGAACGTTGTGTGACGATTGACGGAGCAGTCTGACCTTCATTCCGAGGAGATCGTCTTGGCAAAGAAGGTGAATTGTCAAGAGGTTCATTGCTTGGCACATTCTTTTTCTTTGCTTGTTGCTTAAATATTGAGGAAGACTTCAGTAGCTTATTTTTCTTTAGGTAAACCTTATTTTCTTCATCAATACCTTGTTGTACTTCGTCAAGAAATGTGTCCCAATCTTCTTCGTCTTCTGATTTAGTGTCAATTTGAGAGATATTCCTTGGGTTCTCTTGACATGGTTCATTTATTTCAATACCTCGAGCTCGTCCAGGTCGTCGAGCAAGTCTTTTTCTTTTTAGGAAAATGGATGAAGAGGTCATTGGTGCTTTTCCTTTTTCCGCAGCAGTGAGCGGAGCCTTTTCCGTTGATGTCTCTGCATGGGCTTTCCCTTTCGATGCAACAGAGGTTTTCTGTGGCGATTCTCCAGGATGTGTTTCATCATCTGATAATTCAGTCCAATCTATCTCTTGACAATCTGCTTCTACTTCTGTGTCGCTGATCATATGAAACTCACCGTTTTGCTGTGTTTTCTTAGCTCTCTTTAATTTGTTTGTGGCCCGAGTGTGCACCATAGTGACCAATAAAAGAATAATCCATGAGAATCCCATTGATCCAAGTGCCTTAAGAAGATTGAAATCCTGTGAGCAACAACTCAAGAACACGAAAAAATTGTTAATTTTCTAAGATTTGAAAAATTGTACCCAAACAATCATAATCATGTAGAGAGACTAAGAATCGAATTAGTTTTGCAAAAGGACTTTTTTAAAAATAGATCAATTGCATGATTTTCGAAAATCCTTATTATATGCCCTAAAACCGAAATTTTTAGAAATCGAAGCCTAAAAATCCGTTAATCAGGAGAATACCTAGCATATAATCAAAACTAATCTACCCAGAGTTCTTATTTCAAAAGAAATTTGATCAAAAACCATCCATAAACAAAATTGATCCAAGAAAATCATCACGTTTGAGGAGGAATAGAGAAAAACGGTGAAAAACCGAGATTTTGATCAATAAAACTTACTTGGAGTTGAAGAACTTGAGTTTGAAAGCTTCCAAGAAGGATGAAATCTAGAGAGAGAGGCTCTGGAAACTTTGGAACAAAAGATTGGAGTAAAAGAAATCAAAACCCTTTTGTTCTTTATAAAACCCTAGCCGCGATCCGGATCAGTTCATGATTGCGATCCGGATCGGCTACCCGCAGTGAAAACACTGCGTTCGGGATCCGGATCGGCAGGTCCAATCCGGATCGACAGCCCGCAGAAGAATACCTGCGTTCGGGATCCGGATCATCTTGCCCGATCCGGATCGGCTCCAACTTTTTCTTTAGAAAATTTCAGAGAAATTCAAGAAAAACCAGAAAAAGATTGTAAGCACAGATGTGTATCAACTTTAAACAAAAATCATCGTTTCATACAACAAGAATTAGATTATGCAAAATCTATCAATAATATCCAAAAATGAAACGAGAATTTACAAAAATTAAATCCCTTAAAGTTGAACACCTTCAATTACATCTAACTTGATCTTATGAGTAATGCCTTTATCAAATCATCAATTCAGTAAAGAAAATGAAATACAAAGATCAATAGATGTTTGAAATCCCAAATATAGTAGATAATGTATCTAGACAATCTGTTGAAGAGAGTGGCTCTTTGAGCATCTTTCTTTAAAAACCCACCTTATACCAACCTTGAAATTTGACGGAGTCAAGTATTTCAACATGCATTTTACTTAATCAAAATTTGAACAACCATGCTTGGTATACATGTGGTAGCTGCACACAATACTCGGACGACCGAGGTGGTAGCTCTTTCCTCCATGTGGTGGTAGTTTTCACACTCCTCATTGGGATGTAACTCTTTCCACATCTTTTGAGCATTTTACTTTTCTTTGACTCCCCCTCAATTGGCTATCAATTATTTAAGATATAAAGTATTCAACCAAAAATTGATCTCGATTTCATACTCGACTAAGCAGTCAAATAAGATAATGACTATACCAAGAGATCATTGAGAGAGAAATTGACTTTGATCACTCAGAAGATGATTTAATTAACATAAATGATCATTGCAACAGTGAAATATTATGATGGCAAAAGCATAATAAATTTCTAAATGTGCGAAAAGATGAAATTAAAGTCAATTATGATCTATGCTCAATTAATGTCCTATGTACAAACATAGATAATGAACAAAACAAAACAAAAACAAAACCTATCCTAAGCAAAGATTTCAAAAAGAAGTTTATTTCAAGGAAAGCATTCCAATTGCTTTTCGCAAATGAATAAAACGTTTTTGATCCAAAGGTTTTGTTAGAATGTCAGCTAATTGATCCTCAGTTGGAATATATGAAAGTTGAAGAGTATTTGATTCAACTAGCTCTCTAAGAAAATGATATCTAAGTTCAATATGTTTTGTTCTAGAGTGCAACACAGGGTTTTTAGAAATGTTAATTGCACTTGTGTTGTCACAAAGAATTGTTACCGAAGATGCTGAAATCCGGAAGTCGCTCAACACACTTTTCATCCAAATGAGTTGGGTTGAACAACTACCCGCTGAAATGTATTCCGCTTCGGCAGTCGAGAGTGCTATGCAATTCTGCTTTTTACTGTGCCATGCAACAAGGCAATGGCCAAGATAGAAGCATGCACCACTCGTGCTTTTCCGATCATCCACTGATCCTGCCCAATCGGCATCTGAGTATCCAACAATATCCAAACTTGTTCCCATAGGATACCAAATTCCGAAATTAATTGATCCTTTGATATACCGGATGATCCTTTTCACCACTTTCAGGTGAACCTCCTTTGGTGCAGATTGATATCTCGCGCAGATCCCAACACCAAAAGATATATCCAGGCGACTAGCCGTGAGGTAAAGTAGACTTCCAATCATACTTCGATACAGTTTCTCGTCTACATTCTCACTTTGTGATTCACTTCCAAGTCCCTTGTGGCTAGTTCCCATTGGAGTCGGAAAATCCTTCGAATTTTCAAGATCAAACTTTTTAACCAACTCCATTGCATACTTGGATTGACTCAAGTGAATACCTTCATCATTTTGTTTAATTTGCAATCCAAGGAAATAAGTCAATTCGCCCATCATGGACATCTCAAATTCGCTTTCCATGGTCTCCGCGAATTTAGAAGCATCATTATCTCTTGTTGCGCCAAATACAATGTCATCGACATAGATTTGTGCTACAATGAAATTGCTTTGATAATGCTTCACAAAGAGAGTCCTATCAGCTCCCCCTCGAGTGTAGCCCTTCTCCAAAAGGTGCTTTGTCAACCTTTCGTACCATGCTCGCGGTGCTTGTTTCAGACCGTAAAGAGCCTTTTTCAAACGAAAAACATGGTTAGGTTGTTTATGGTCTACAAAACTTTTCGGTTGAGCCACATAAACTTCCTCATTTAAAAACCCATTTAGAAATGCGCTCTTAACGTCCATTTGAAATAATTTGATTTTAAAATGACAAGCAATAGCAAACAGTATACGAATGGACTCGAGTCTAGCTACAGGGGCGAATGTTTCATCAAAGTCTATACCTTCTACTTGAGAGTAGCCTTGAGCAACTAATCGTGCCTTGTTCCTGATGATAGTACCATCCTAATTTTTCTTGTTCTTGAAGATCCATTTGGTACCTATCACATTATGTTGCTTTGGAGGCTTCGTTAATTCCCAGACTTTGTTTCGCTCAAATTGATGGAGCTCTTCCTGCATTGCTTTAATCCAGTAGTCATCCTGAAGAGCTTCATCTATGTTCTTTGGTTCGATTAAAGATACGTAGCAAGCGAATCCACAAACCAACTGCCTCCGAGTTCTAACTCCTTCTTGTGGATCTCCAATAATATTCGATTCCGGATGATCCTTGGAGATTCGTAGCGTTTGTTGAAACGGAGTACTCGGAGATATATGAGATGATTCCTGCACATTAGATAAACTTGAAGAACCATTAGATGCATCATTAATATTGGAAGTATTATTATGAGAAGATGCAACGGCAGGAGAATCATCATCTAGAGAGATATCGAGGGTAGATTTTTCAGATGCCAAGTGAAAAGCTTCATCTACTTTAACATTTATAGATTCTACGATCGTCTTAGATTCCAAGTTAAATACTCGATATGCTCTACTATTAGTAGAATACCCCAGGAAGATCCATTCGTCACTTCGTGAGTCAAACTTTCCAAGATTTTCACGGTCACGTAAAATGTAACACCGACTCCCGAAGATGCGAAAATATTTGATGTTGGGTTTTCTACCACACCATAGTTCATATGGTGTATTTAACGTTCTCGGGCGCAAATAAACTCGATTAATTACATAGATTGCAGTGTTCACAGCTTCAGCCCAAAAATGTAGCGGTAAATTCCGGCTGTGAAGCATAACACGTGCCATCTCTTGAACAACCCTGTTTTTGCGCTCGACAACACCATTCTGTTGAGGTGTATAGGGTGCAGAGAATTCATGCTTAATACCGTTTGAAGTACAAAAGTCAATGAATTTAGAATTAATGAATTCTCCACCTCTATCACTTCTAACACGAATGATCTTTTCATTCTTTTCAATCATAATACGAAGGCAAATCTCGTGAAAAGAATCAAAAGTATCAGCTTTCTCTTTTAAAAATGCTACCCAAGAATACCGAGAGAAATCATCAATCATCAAGAAAATATACCATTTACCTCCCAAAGATGGTTGATGAGTTGGCCCCATTAAATCCATGTGTAAAAGTTCCAAAGGCCGTTTTGTACCAACGTGGTTCAAGTTCTTGTGTACAGTTCTGGACTGTTTTCCCTTTTGGCAACCACCACACACAATGTTTTGTTTAAATAAAAGTTTTGGAACCCCCTTGACCACGTCCTTATTTGAAATTTTAACAAGTTCCTTAAAATTTATGTGACCTAGCCTTTCATGCCAAAGTGTTTCATTATTCAAAGAAACTAGGTTACATTTTTCTGAAATTTTATTAGGAACAACATAGCAATTGTTTTCAGATCTAACCCCTTTTAAAAAGAAGACATGGTCCTTATCAGTTACAACGCATTCAACAGATGAAAAGTTAACTGAAAAACCATTGTCGCAAAGTTGACTTATGCTTATGAGGTTAGTCTTAAGGCCATCAACAAATAAGACGTTTTTCAAAATCGGGCCATCTGGAATAGCTACCGTCCCTTTTCCAACAATTTTGGAAGATCGACCGTCTCCGAAAACAACAAGTCCACCGGAGATTTTCTCAAGATTTTGAAAACTATTTTTGTCACCGGTCATGTGACGGGAACAACCGCTATCCAGATACCAAGACGAACTATCATATGCATGCAAGGAAACATTGGTAACAAGACAAGGAAAAATTTCACCTTTGCGCACCCAAACCTTTTTGGAATGCGTCGGTAATGGTCGTGAAGTTATATGCCTAGGTGAAAGCATCTTGTTAAAACGATTGCTGCTCCTTGATGTGGTCGTCTTGCGCGGTAAACTACCAGGGTTCTTTTCTTTCAATTGATTTGGAATTGATTTCCGAGGAATCACCTTTGTGGTAGTCATTGCAAGAGATGTTTGAGGTGAGCATTTGACTCCCGTCTTGCAATATCTTCTTATGTGCCCGACTGAGGCACAAAGACTGTCCCACTCGAACTTGGACTGTTTCCAGTTTGAGTGTATCCGAGGCCGAACCGATTTGATTGACCAAGACCAAGAAGTCTATCCAACTTACTCCTTCCTGAAGAGAATCGCTGTAAGTCATCCTTGAGTTGGAAAATGGTCTTTGTCATTTCCAGGTTATCCTGTCGAGCCTCGTTGTAGAGCTTTGAGAAGTGATTCGCTTTATCCACCAGATTTGTATGTTCCTTCTCAAGTTGCTCATTGGACTCTTGAAGGGAAACATTTGCTTTTATCAGGTTTTCCCTTTCCACTTCAAGAGCGTTTGAGAGAGAAGTTGCCCTTTTTGCTTCTTCTTCGAGATCATGCAATCTCCCTCTCAAACTCTTGTTTTGCTTAGCCACTTTCTTTGAATCCCTCAAAAGTCTGTGGTAGGCTAGAGCAAAATCTTCACCTTCCGAATCATCCGATTCATTGTCCGTTGCATTCTTTTCAACAGTGGAGTTGGACAATGACTCGGACGTACTTGCCATAAAGCACATGAAGGGTGAAGATATGGACGCGTGGAATGCCGTGGAGCTCTTTTCTTCATCACTTGAAGACGACTCATTTGACGTTGAGTTGTCATCCCAAGTGACGACTTGCATCGCCTTCTTCTTTGCCGGATACTTGTTGGGACACTCCGTTGCAATGTGGCCGTAGCCTCGACATTTGAAGCATTGTAGTTGTCCCTCTGAACTTTTCTTATCCTTTGAGAAGTTCTCTTGCTTTCTTGACTTGTAACTTGAAGTACCCTTGCCTTTGTTCGACTTTCCGAAGGATGGAGATTTACTTGAATTACCCCTTCGAAAGTTGCGGCGAAACTTCCTTGTCAAGAGAGCGAGCTGCTTCTCAAATTCCTCCATAGAAAGGTTCTTGTCATCGTCTGAGGAGGATGTATCCGCGTCTTCTTCCTTAGTTGTTTTCAACGCATAACCTGAAGACTTAGAAGTGGATGCCTTTCCAGAAGAATTGTTAGTAGTAAACGTCATTTCATATGTTTGTAATGAACCAACTAATTCTTCTACACGTATTTCGTCCGGGTGTTTAATAGTTTCAATGGCTGTAACCTTTGGGCGAAATCGTTCAGGAAGAGTTCTTAAGATCTTTCTTACAATCTTAAATTCTGGAATCTTCTCTCCCAGGTTAGCACATGAGTTTACGATGTCTTGCAATCGTGTATAGTAGTCCGTGAAAGATTCATTTTCTGCCATCAAGATAGAGTCAAACTTGCTCGTAAGCATTTGCAGTTTCTGAATCTTCACGAGGTTAGTTCCCTCATGTGTAACCTGAAGAACATCCCAGATTTCTTTCGCAGTCTCACATGCTGAGACGCGAGAGAACTCAGTTTGAGATAAGGCATTAAAAATGGCATTAATTCCCTTGCCATTGTAAGAAGATGAATCTAACTCTTCCTTGGTCCATTTCGACCTAGGTTTTAAGGTGCGAACATCACCAATAAATTCAGTTGGATTAGACCATCCTAATTCAATTGATTGCCACACCCGTTCGTCGATGGAAATTAAAAAGGCTTTCATCCGCACTTTCCAGTACGCATAATTTGTTCCATCGAAGAACGGGGGTCGGTTGATGTTTCCACCTTCAACCATTGTTTACAACCCTATTCCCTCTCTGATACCACTTGTTGGGTTATATGTAATAAGGATCTAAATAGGGGAAAAAACACCTAGAGGGGGGTGAATAGGTGTAAACGTATAAACACTCAAAAATCGTTGCGATAAAAACCCAATGCGGAAATAAAAAATAACTCGCAAGATTTTTACGTGGAAAACTCCATCACCGGAGTAAAAAACCACGGGACCGATAACACGGCAGAAATCCACTAGAATTAAAACACGTACAAGGTGATTTACCGTACACACTTACGACTCAACCTTTTCCATACGCTCCTAGAGGATCTTCTCCGCTCGCTCCGCGACGCTTCTCGAATCCACGATCTGCGCCCAACGCCGAATCCACGGCGTCCAACGTCGAATCCACGACGTCCGACTGAGTCCACGGTCTTCACCCAATAGCACCCTTCGAATCCACGAACGTGCCTCGCTCCGAATCCACGAGAGCGGTTGAACCTTGAATCCACAAGGACACGCGAATCCACGCGCCGATTTTTGGGGTAAATCGTTGTTTTTGGTGGTGATGATCCGCCGAATACTTAGATCAAAGATAGATCGGAAATACCATCTAAGTATTCATTAGTTTGATTCAACTCAAGATGTGAGTATGAAAACCTAGAATCAAACTAATCAATATAGATGAAGAAACATAGAGTATTCTCTAATGATTTCCTTTCTTCTCTATATGTGGATCTAGAGCCGTATAAAATAAGATATGAATATGACGGCTATTTTCCTTCTTTTTGGATTCACCCTAGAAAAAGAGTCATAGGGTCTATTTATAGGTTAGAAACCCTAGGAAGGAGATAAGAATCAAAAACCTACCATTTCTGGAAATTTTACGGACGGCGATCCGGATCGGATTAGCTGTGATCCGGATCGTCGTAACGAGTCAGGTAGTTCCAGAAAAACGAAGGTTCAGGATCCGGATCGAAGTGCTTGATCCGGATCGTTCATACAGTTCACCAAACATCAACGTTCGGGATCCGGATTGCGAAGCCTGATCCGGATCGTTCAAGGAAAATGGTAAACTCAGTGTTCGGGATCCGGATCAAGAGAGGCTACGATCCGGATTGAACTGGTGTATGAACGAACCACCTTCGGGATCCGGATTGAACAACCTGATCCGGATCCTGAACATGTCCCAAGTCCAGTTTTTGATTTTTATGCAATGAAAGATTCTTCCAAGTGTTTCTACACTACAAGAAGTATTCGGATCACACAAAATCTTTAGTTAAACATACCTGATCCTTTTGAATTCTTCTTTCTTGAGATTGAGTTAAATGATCCAACTTTCTTCACCTTCAATCTTCAAGACTTGAAACTTTCACGAAACTACGCCAACTCAAATTCCGTAACATCGTGATCCAGTCTTGCTAGTTTATGATACTTGTTACTGAGATAGTTTACTCGTGTGGGTCGTTCCCCTCGAGTGCCACTCCGGAGTGTGCGACAGGCAGGCTTTGAGTCCTTGAGACTCCTTCTTTACATCGGTGTTATGCGTTGGCCAGCATACCCGATACGGCAGGCATAGCAGGCAGTACCAGTTCTTACTGGTCCATCGATTGGGTTTATTCAGGCAGGCAGGTTAGATACTGATGCATACATACAGTCATTTCTTTCGGTACCGCATTTAGAGGCATAGTAGTGGTAGTTTCCTTTTATCAGCAGCCTTTATAGCTTACCACTGTTCTTCCCTTTTTGCCTCTAGTAGTCCTAGTGGGTACGTCAGAGTTTGAGGCTTTACCCACTAGGGGAGGCTACTGGTTTATCTAGTAGTTCTCACCCCCATTGTCCTTCTTCTTTTTGTTCTCCCTTGTTTTGCAGAGTCTTCTGCGGGTGTAGCTGGGTCATCTTCGGCAGATCGAGGTAAGAGGATAGCGGACTAGATAGTCGTCCACCCCGTCTGCGAGCATAGCTGTATTTTGGTCGTATCCCCTATACACTCAGACAGTTGTATTTTCTTTTATTTTGGGTTTAGTTCAGCTCTGTTTGTATGCTCCTTTATTATATCTTTTATATCTGAGAAGGTTACCAGCGTTTCGTGTACATGGAAAATTTCGTGTGCACGGTGGATCTGTGGACGGGCCCGGGTTCTGGTTTACACCCGGGGCGAGACAGCATACCGGTACCCCATGCAAAATAGAAAAACTCAGCTCTCGGGTTGAAAAATCCCAACTGATGGGTATCGAAACCATAACCTGGGTACCGAAACTGGAACCCGCGTACCGGTACCCCAGCCCGTGTATCAGTACTCCAAGCTCCTGACAGCAGGTGTAGAGTGGTTGGAATCGTGGTTAAGGGAGGGTTTCACTTGGGTTAAGGGGACTTAATCTGTCACGCCCCGAGATCGCCAATTTGGACAGTTCAGGCACGCCAACAGACCCGCCAATCGAGCATGACCTCTCTATACCCGAAAGGAACGGTCACAACCATCTAAATGAAAGCAATCAATCAATGAGGAATAATATCAGAGTAAACCACTACTAACTAAACACTTTCATTCATTAAACAACATGTTTAAACGGTAAATGAAAGCACCAGATTAGTGAACCACAATATAAAATTTATTATATTTTTCTCTCTCATCTTGAAATTTAAATATTATTACAATTTACATCTTTTTCCTCTCAAATGCAAAGTTCACTCAAAATAAAGCGGGTAACATGTGCTAGACCCTCTAGGTCTCTATGCTGCTGGGCACTTACTCCTGTCGCATGCCTCATCTGCTGTACCTGGACCTGAAAAAATGGTCACCTAAGGGTGTGAGAACTACTTAAAGTTCCCAGTGGGTTCAACCACCGAGAAAGAATGTTCTACACCGCTTTGTCCAATGGAAGCAAGATAGAAAGATAACATATACTAAAATAACTACAGATGCCAACTAACATGATCATATACATGTATGAATATCTCTATGCTAACTGTGTATGCTCAATGTCTCATCGCTACCATGACCTGCCTTATTAGGCTACTATCCATAAGCTCGGCCACTATGCCGCTACAAAAGGGTTGTACTAACCCGAACACCTTGGTCACTCTACATATTATTTATTCATTCATATCTCTTTGCTTTAATTCAAGTTGCTTATTCTTTCTTTTCCTTTCACTTTCACTTTGCTTTGCCTTTTTCTTTTCCACTTTTGCCTCGAATGAGTATAAAGCACCTTGGCACTCATTCACTTGGGAAGCGGAGTCTTGCTCATGCGCACTTCCCCGATAGTTGAACCGTGTTCTGCACCTCCCGTTGGCACCTTTATCTCGAATGAGTTTAAAGCATCTTGGTACTCATTCACTTGGGAAGCGGAGTCTTGCTCACGCGCACTTCTCCCGGGAGTCGAACCATGTTCCACACCTCCCGTTGGCACCTTTGCCTTTACGTTTCCTCATTTAACTCTTTAGCCACTCTAGGATTTTCTTTTAGAGCTTAACCATGCAGGGTCCGAGGGTTCCAAAAGACGGGTGCCTACAACCCCAATCAAACAAGAACAGGTTTCAGGCACCGCCTCCCGTAGTTCTCGACCCGATAAAAATAGTCTTTTAACTTTAGCTTCTTTCATTCTTTTCTTTACTTGATTATTCTTACTTCTTAACCCTATGTTCATAATCTTAGGGTTTCACTATGTCCCGAGGACATTAATCATTTCAATTACCTTTGGCCTAAAGTTTATTAACTCATTTTTCACTTTACATTTGGCCTAGAGTTTATTAACTCTACATTCACTTTACATTTGGCATAGAGTTTGTTGACTCTATTTGCATTCCAACATATTCCTAGTGTCACGCCCCGGGGTCGAAACTGCGACCCGGGCTCGCCAACAGATCCGCCGCCTATGCAAAACCCCGCATAGGCGAAGCGTCCTACCTGCAAGAAAGGGGCAACAGCTAAACAGATATCAGAGCTATAAAATAAAAGTGCTGTAAAACTAAAACCAACCATCTGTACAACTGGAATAGTGAAACAATATCCATCTCCCATAAATGATAATCATACAATATCCTCAAATACAATAAACCAGAACACAATAGGGAGGTAACCTGAAAATAATACGTCAGTGTATAGGCTCTCAATACAAGTCAGATCCTCACAATACAATAATCTCTCAAAAGCAGAAAAATAAATAATCTACTGACTGTACTTAGAATCTCCAATGTAGGGGTACCGCTACTCTCCACAGATGGGTAGGGATCTAGCTCGCGACTCCCTCGCCTCGCACAGCAACTGCAGAATCAGCAACACCCGCTAAGACTCTGCAAAACAAAGGAGAGAAAAGAAAGAAGAAAGGGGGAAAAACCCCCAATGGGTGTGAGAACTACACCAAAAGGGAGTTCTCAGTGGGTACCACCACCAAGTCCGACGATCTGCCCACGAAGTCTACTAGAGGCTTAAGATAACCAAGTAGTAAAGACTTAAATAAGAAAGCTGGAGACTCTCAACAGCTACCATGCCTCTATCTAAATGCTCAAATGGGGAAAACCGATGAAAGGTATGCAACCACTCACACACGAGGTGCACAATCGACCCAATCGAGCTGACTGCCACATCGGGTCCAGTCAAGCCTGCGCCTCCCTAGTATATCAACATAGGGTGTCCAATCGGACTAACTCGCTATCGAAAAGTGGCACATGCAGGCTATAGTCGAAATCCACGCTCTCTGTCAGAACGGAATAGACTCAAGCTCCTCACATCTCGCACAACGGTCAAGATACTCTCAATGATCCGGGACAACCGTCAACCCAACGGTTCCCAACAACACTAGCACTGGTCTAAACACAGCTATAAGACACCCCTCAGCCCCCAGGCATGAGTGCAACAATAAAAGTACCTGACCAAAAATAACCCAATCAGATGGACCGGTATGGAACCCGGTACTGCCTGCTCTGATGTCGAACTCAGTAACTGATCGGCACACGGCTCGATCTTAATATATGTAACGGACCGGCACACAGCTCGGTCAAAATATAAGTAACAGTGTACCGCCACACTGCAAGAAGGGGCTATAGCTAAACAGATATCAGAGCTATAAAATAAAAGTGCTGTAAAACTAAAACCTACCATCTGTACAACTGGAATAATGAAACAATATCCATCTCCCATAAATGATAATCATACAATATCCTCAAATACAATGAACCAGAACTCAATAGGGAGGTAACCTGAAAATAATACGTCAGTGTATAGGCTCTCAGTACAAGTCAGATCCTCACAATACAATAATCTCTCAAAAGCAGAAAAATAAATAATCTACTGACTGTACTCAGAATCTCCAATGTAGGGGTACCGCTACTCTCCACAGACGGGTAGGGATCTAGCTCGCGACTCCCTCGCCTCGCACAGCAACCGCAGAATCAGCAACACCCGCTAAGACTCTGCAAAACAAAGGAGAGAAAAGAAAGAAGAAGGGGGGAAAAACCCCCAATGGGTGTGAGAACTACACCAAAAGGGAGTTCTCAGTGGGTACCACCGCCAAGTCCGACGATCTGCCCAGAACGGAATAGACTCAAGCTCCTCACATCTCGCACAACGGTCAAGATACTCTCAATGATCCGGGACCACCGTCAACCCAACGGCTCCCAACAACACTAGTACTGGTCTAAACACAGCTATAAGACACCCCTCAGCCCCCAGGCTTGAGTGCAATAATAAAAGTACCGGACCAAAAATAACCCAATCAGATGGACCGGTATGGAACCCGGTACTGCCTGCTCTGCTGTCGAACTCAGTAACTGATCGGCACACGGCTCGATCTCAATATATGTAACGGACAGGCACACGGCTCGGCCAAAATATAAGTAACAGACCACCGGCACACGGCTCGGTCAAAGCCTACCTCCGGAGTGGCACTCGAGGGGAGCGACCCACACGAGTAAAGTAGCTCTGTAACAAGTATTATGAGTATAGCAGGACTGGATCACGACTCTGATTAAAGTGGGAAAACCCATCCACAAAAGAAAGACCCTGTAGAGTACCGGGTCTTTGGATAGCGCGCCGACCACACAGATGGCTTGGAGCAGAGAGTTGCCTTGGGCACGTTGCATCTGAGTTTACAGTTGATGCCGGGTTGATTCGGATCAACGCGGAAGCTCCAGCTCGATTCGGGGTTTTTCCGGGCTTTGTAGGCCGATTGAGGATGAGATTGGGAATTTCCGACTTCACCGTGGAGTGCTGGAAATTCTTGAACACTTGGAACAGGTGTACTTTCAGTTTACAGTGAGGTTCGGGAGGTTCCGGACTGACGTGGAGGACCCGGAGGCAAAAAGTGAGTCGGAACTGGCAATTTTGGAGCCGGTAATTGATTTGAGCACCCCGACTCAATGGATGAGCTTTTTGAAGAGAAAAAGCTGTGGACACGTGTACTTTTGATTTACAGCGAGGTTCGGGAGGTTCCGGACTGACGCGGAGGACCCGGAGGCAAAAAGTGAGTCGGAACTGGCAATTTTGGAGCCGGTAATTGATTTGAGCACCCCGACTCAACGGATGAGCTTTTTGAAGAGAAAAAGCTGTGAGCGCGTGTACTTTTGATTTACAGCGGAGTTCGGGAGGTTCCGGGCAGCGGCGGAGAGCCCGAAGGCAAAAAGTGAGTTGGAGTTGGATTTTTGGAATTAGTTAATTAGTTAATTAATTTAATAAAGCTTTTGCCTTATATAAAGGCTCCAACCCTCCCTCTGCTGCAGAGAAAGAAAGAAAAGGAAGAAAGAAAGAAAGGAAAAGAAAAGAGAGGAAAAGGAAGAAGAAGAAGAAGAAAGAAGAGGGTTTTGAAGTGATTTTGGTCTTGGACTCCCCGTTGGTGGCCGTGTGAAGCTCGTGGGCGTGCGACGTGCGACGACGAGGTAAGCAAAAATTCAGATTTTTGGGATTTTAGAGGTTTTGTGCAGTTTTTGAGCTTTAGGGATTTTAATTGGTTTTTAAAAGGCTAAAAATGGATTTTTTGGATTAATCGGATTTTTTCGGGCTTTTTCTATTTATTGGTTGATTTCTCCGTCGCCGGCGGCCGCGCGCGCGCGCAACGGCGCACGCGCGGCGCCAGGGTGCTGCTGTTGGCAGCACCCTGCGGCGACGTGCCGCTGGGCGCGACGCCGCGTGCAGCAAAGTGCTGCACCCGGCGCTGCCGGGCCACGCGCAGGCGCGCGGGGCAGGGCCTGCCTGGCCGCGCGCAGGCGCGCGCGGCATGGCCGCGCGCGGCAGGGCCGCGCGCGGGCCTGCGCGGGCGCGCGGGCGCGCGCGGCCGCGCGCAGCGCGGCGGGCTGCGCGCGGGCCCGCGCGCAGCGCCGCTGGGCGCGCAGCGGCGCGCTCCGGCACCGCGCAGCAGGTTGCTGCGCGGCGCTGCTTGGTTTGGCGCCGTGCAGCTGGCCTCCCTCGTCCCGCGGCTGGGTTTTCGCCGCTCGGCGTGCTCCCGGACGGCGGGCGACTCCTCGGTTTGCGTACCGGCGCCGTGTTTTCGCCGTCGGAGCCCGTTGGTCGCCGTCGGCCGCTGTTTTCGCCGTCGGCCGCGGTGTTCGCCGTCGGCTGCTGCTTTTCGCCGTCAAGCAGATTTTGTGCAGTTTTCGCGAGCAGGTTGCGAGCAGTTTCGCAAGCGGTTCCGCGCGCAGTTTTCGCTGTTTTCCGCTGTTTTTCGCGAGCGGTTTTCGCAGGTTTTTCGCGAACTGTTTCGCTAGCAGATTTTACGCTGATTTTCGCTGACGGAGGCTGTTTTCGCCGACGGAGGCTGTTTTTCGCCGCCGCGTGCTGTTTTTCGCCGTCGGGCGCTGATTTTCGCCGACGGAGCAGTATTTCGCCGCCGCGTGCTGTTTTTCGCCGTCGGGCGCTGATTTTCGCCGACGGAGCAGTTTTTCGCCGCCGCGTGCTGTTTTTCGCCGTCGGGCGCTGATTTTCGCTGACGGAGGCTGTTTTCGCCGACGGAGGCTGGTTTTCGCCGCCGCGCGCTGTTTTCGCCGTCGGAGTCTGTTTTTCGCCGTCGGGCGCTGGTTTTCGCTGACGGAGGCTGTTTCGCCGACGGAGGCTGTTTTTCGCCGTCGGATGCTCGGTTTTGACCGTTTTGATTGATTTTGCGATTTCTTCGCTTCTGGCAGCTTGCGGTGCGATTTTTAGCTTCCGCCGGGGGCGGTTGTTGGGTTTCCGCCGCGTGGAACCGCCGGCTTGTTTCGGGACATCCGCGGAGCGCGCGGTCGTGTGGTTGGATGCAGCGTGCTCCGTTTTGCGTGCGGACCTCGTGGAGGCAAGGTAAGTCCCGCTGAGCCCAATTGCAAGTGTCGACAAGCAATTGGTGGCTTTCTGAGGTGGGTTGGTTTTTCTCTCCAAGTCTACGGACTTCCTTCTAATTCTATTATGATAGGATTGCATGCTAGTTTAAGCGTTTTCTTGGAACTTAACTAGCACCCCCGTAATATGTGCATGTGTTTGACCAGACCAATAGAGAACCTTAATCTGGGCTAGGTTCTTTTATGTTTTAGACATCCCACACCGTGCATATCCTTCTGGACATAGTGTTCCTCGCCCGGGTAGTGGGCTGAGTGGTCAGAGTGTTGTGGGACGGGTGTTGCACTCGGGCCGGGGGGCCGAGTGGGGTCTGGTGGCTGGGTTAGGCCAGTGTTAGTGCGTGGGGAACCGTTTCAGATAAACGGTGGTCCCGGGGTTTTACTTTCCGCTGTTTTTCTCGTCACCACCGTGTTGTGATCGTGGTGCACGTGTGTTAGCAGGACCTTGAACCCAGAACCTTTTTGGACGAATACACGATTTTGGTCAGGCAGTGTTTTCTTCCAAGCCTCGCAAGTCGCCTGAGTCTGTTCTTGTTTGATAGGACGAGGGCATTAGCTCTTCGAGGTTTGGGCATAAAACTTGTTTTCAAGGGTTTTTTCTAAAAAGGACTAAAAATCATTAAAAGATGGATTTCTCTCAGATTGAATGGTTTTCTGAAATAAATGACATGGTTTCTTATAAACTTATCCACCCGAGCGGATTCGAGTGATCTGGGTTCTAAGGGATGTTCTCTTTCTTGGGGACGTAGGTGTTAGTCTCCTGGGGTTTCGGACCCTTCGTAGATCTGGCTGTGGAGCATCTCCGGCCGGGTGTTTCTGTGTTGAGTTGAGTGGGGTGTTCTTGTGGGAGCCGTTGGGAGAGTCGGTGGTCCTAGCTGTGAGGTACTTTCGTTGAGCGGGTCAGTGTTGTGAGATTGAGTCGTGGAGGGTTCTCCGACTGAGTTGTGCCTTGAGCATCGAGATACCGATCTGTTTGATCGAGGACTATAGCCTGCAGGAGCCACTTGTGAGACAGTGATACGGTTGTGATACTTGAGTTCGGTGGGGTCGCACCCCTCGAGCTACGCCCCGGGTGCGTTGATGTTTCCGAGCCTGATGAGGCTGCGATGATGATACCGAGCCTGACGAGGCTGCGATGATGCGCCTAGTTCATATACTAGAGGTCGCTTGATACCCCTGGCCGAGCTACCATGGGGTCACTGTGTGAGATATCGAGTTTGTCCGATTGGACACCCTGGTTGATACACCAGGGGGCGCAGGCTTGACTTGACTGGACCCTGTGGGGCAGTCGATGAGATATGGGTTACACTGAGAGAGTGTTGGCATAGCATGTGTCATAGTAGAGCGTCTTGGGCTTAGTACTTGTGACATATTGTCAGCAGTGAGTGGCTGCATACCATCATCCATAGTCTCTTCCTTTTGAGCATAGTAGATAGAGGAATGATAGCTGTAGATTCTTTTCCAGCTTATTTGCATTATCACAGTCTTTTCTGTTATCTTATGCCTATAGTAGACTTAGTGGGCAGACCGTGGTTCTTGTTTAGCTATCTCCCATTTCGATTCGTAGATGTTGTATAGACGGACTTCTATTTGTATCATCTGATTTTGGGAGATAGGCTATGTGTTGTTGCAACTTTGTAGTTGTGAAATTTTATAGTACAACTTTTTATCCGCTCTGATATCTGTGTAGCTGTAGTTTTGTCTTTTGCAGGCTAGACGCTTCGTCTGTACGGCAGTTTCCGTACAGATGGCGGATCTGTTAGCGAGCCCGGGTCGCAGTTTCGACCCCGGGGCGTGACAGACCCGATCTCAATCTGATGCAAGGTAAAAATAAGTGGGAAACTTCTTCCACTAAAGAAAACTGATGCCCAATCTGATATAATAACCGACACCCGGCCAACCGCCCAATCTCCGCGATCGCCGTGACACCCCACAACCCACAATCAAGACCAACCTGTCCCAGACTCGAAGTCTCAACTACACTATCCCAAACCCCCGCTCGAACCCGAGGAACATGAACCACATGACTAACCAATAAGGAAAAAAGAAGCTAAACAAGGTTTCTCCTAAGTCATGTTCCAATATGATAGTGTAGCAGTAAAAGATGGCCTATCTAGATATCCATACAAGCATGCAAATGTCCTCAAGTAAGAATAAAGATAAGATAACGAATAGTAGCATCAACTAGAAACAACCACATGCCCGAAAATCAAGGATGAACTGCCCCTGTCCAAAATCCATAAAAACTCCTCAGAGTAATTCCCGCACATAGATAAATCATTCTACTCCATCGAGTAAATCCAATCCCATGGAAGTCTATGTGCTAACCTGGCATGCTAGTAATTTGCTACGACAATGAATTGATCTCGCATAAAGATGTCAATGATAATCAAGCATGATCTCCATCTCATCAAGTACATAATAAATACAATCATCTATCATATGCTAGATCTCAAATCCTTTAAGCATGTACAATAATCAAGTAAGCATAAATCAAATAATTAAGGCTATTTTCCATGCTTACATCTCAAATCTATTAATTGTACATTTAATCATGCATGCTTTCTAACATATAGAATTAGAGAACTGTCCACCGGTTCTGGGGACAAGGCAACCCACCTGAAACGGTTTCCGCAGGCAAAGCCGAAGTCGGTGAAGTACGCAGTCACATGCTATCCAAAATCTGCCGAAACTGCACCCTCGGTACTCAGTCGCACAAGCCTCTGCCTCAACCAACAATGCAACCACATACAACAATCAAATACCCCAAATGCCCAAACAGCACACGCTGTTTTCCAAACCAGCAGAGAAGAGGGGGGATTCTTACCTTTGTACAGTCCTCCAAAAATCCCAGAAAAATCACGGTTGCGATCCTCGCGACGAGTAGATACAAATCGAGTATTTATACGTCCCGTTCCGACACATGTAGGCCAAGATATAAATACAACAACGCGGGTATGCCGAATTATCACAAATAGAAATCTGTAGGAAACCAGTCCGAAAGAAGCATAAATATCACCTTCGAAGGGTCCTCCAAAAATTCCGATAAAAATACGGGTGCGTTTCTCTCGAAGCGTAGATATCAATCAAGTCCTTAAATGCCTCATTCCGATGCTCGTAGACCGAGAAAATCCAACAATACTCCACCGCTGTCCCAAATCTCACAGCAGTACAAGGGGTTAAAGTTTGCCTCGGGAACTATGCCAAAAACCCAAAATCAGATGAGATCATCCACACGAAAATCGAAGGCGTACCTCTCATGAACGCGCTGCCACAAAAATCAGCTCAAAATACCATCGGGATAATCCAGGGTGTCTCGCGCACGGAAATGGGACGGTAGAAGCCAAAATCGGAGCAACGTCAAAGTGCGCCGCGTCGCAGAAAACGTTAATGCCGCGGCCTCCAAAAATTCCGGGAATCCATCATGAGATGCACCACAAGATTATGAACAATCTTCCTTAAGGCTTCACAGAGAGATGAGCTCAGGAAGAGGGCCAAAACAGGCTGCAAAGAAGGCTTATATATAGCCAAACCGAACAAATCAAATAATGCCGAATGGGTCCCAACTTTCGGGCGCCTGAATTGATTCGGGCGCGCACAGTGCGCCCGAATCCTGGCTGTCCATCAGCGCCCAAATCAACCAGAAGCTGCCACGTCACCCCAAAATTGCAAACAACAAACTCCGCCATCCGCGCTGCGCCACGTCGCCCGCGCCCGAACAGCAAACAGCGGCGCCGGCCACCCCGGCCGCGCCGCGTGGCACCCCCGTGCCTGCCCCGCGCTCGTCGCCCGGCTGACCCGCGCGTACGGCCACCTGCCCGCCGGTACGGCCACCTGCTCCGGCCACCTACCCGCCGGTACAGCCACCTGCCCCGGCCACCTGCTCCGCTCCTCGCGTGGACCGCGTGCACTACACCGCTCCAACCACTAGCTGCCACGTGTCCCCCGCCGGTCCATGCACCAAGCCGCGCGTCCCATGGACCCCGCGCGCGTGCGCCCGCCACTCCCGGGCCGCCACGCGTCCTTTCCCCGGTGCACGCCGGCCCCGTGGACCGAGCGGCCCGCGCCTCTGCCCGCCGCCGCTGCCCCCCGGCCGCCGGAACAGTAACCTTGCCTCGAAAATCGTGTTTTGGCATCCGAGCTCCGAAAAATACAAGTAAATAGTCCATTTCGATCTTTTTCGCGCGCTGAATCCAAATCCGCTGTCCGTTTTGCCAAATTCCATTTCTAAAAATTGCCGAATGCATCCGGAAAGGTGTTCTTAATCCAAATTTTCGCACTGAGTCCAATTTTAATATATGTTTCACGCGAAACCACTTCTAAACATTCGACGGGGTCATCCGACTACCCACGTGATCCGTTTTAAGCCCTGAGTCCATCACTTATGTCCAGTTGGTGCACAAACACCACCGACACGCCACATAGGCCTCCAGATGCTGCTGGTCACATTGTAGAAGCCCTGCAGAGATCCGGGCCACCACATCCTCCCCCACTAAAAGAAAGTTTCGTCCTCGAAACTAAAGCAACTCACAAGGAGTCTCAGAAACCAAGGGTGGTACTCAACACCGCCGTCTCCAGCTCCCAAGTCACTACTCACTCCCCGTGATTACTCCTCAACGACAACAACACCCAGTACGGCATGACCCAATTGCGCAATTCCCTCATCTCACGAGCCAGAATTCGCAACGGGCATCCCACGTACTCCAAGCTCTCACAGATCTCAAAGGAAATGAGTCAATCATGGGCGAGGGATCCAAAAGCATAACACTCCTGTGCTGAGACGTGGAAAAACCATAGGGACTCCAACAAAAGCTGAGGGAAAAGGAAAGAAAAATAGTACAACACACATCAACACCATACCCTAGTGCCAACTCGACCAGTGCAACCCAAAACACCCCCACGCTATCATCCAAGAAGGGAAGAAGCCTTAACAAGCCGGGGTCCTCACTCGGTCACTCTCAAATCCTGACCATCCGAGTGGACTACTCCACCGCAGCCTACCATCAAAAGGAATCCTCCTGAACACAATCTCAAACCCTATACACAATAATGGTCCTTCACAGCGCCAACTGTGGAATCATCAAACTCAACCCCAAATAGCTCTCCTGCTTCAGGTATCCGCCACCACAGTGGCCCTGTCGGGGTGATACTAGATGCTCATCAATAATCCAACTGTAACACCACAGCCACTATGGGAGGCATCACTATAACTCGCAAATCCATCTCCCACCACTGACTAAGCTAAAATCGGCGCTGGTATCAATCTCAAATAGTATCCATCTTGGCCGGATTTCCACCGCCGCCCCTACGGCTAGAATATGTAATCCAAGAAGATATGCTCTCGGAGCTAAAACTGGTACCACAACAACTTGGCATATAGCTTCTTCCTCACAGACCTTGTCACACCATCTACAAGTGCTCCACAAGCTCTAAATCACACAGGGAGGGGGGTAAAATCAAAATATCCCGGGAGAATATCGGCAATAATCCTTCCAAGTGCAGCTGGAACACACAAATCCTCAAATCTTAAAGACGACAGGGCATTAGTCATTCCATTTGGCCTCACTGTACTCATAATGCCCCTACCGAGTCCCGAACACCATCTTGGCGAAATACTAAGCTGTATGATTCCAAATAGGTACATGCATTACAAACAAACAACTACCGGAGTATAACTCCATCAAAAGGTCCTAAATAATATCCGGACCTGCATGTGCTCAAACCACAAAGGAACCCTCATCGTCGTGTATCAACGACGTGGAATCACCACCGTGTACCAACGGCGTGGCACTAGGTCAAACAGATCCTCGATCCATCAGATCCCTGCACCTGTGCCATCAACTCTCCCAGCTCTACAGATGATATCCATGAGGTACTATTGAGGTTGGCGCGGTTCCCAGAACCACGTCAATCGCAATCTCAATCTCCCTATCCGGCGGCATAATCATCGACTCGAGTGGACTCACACGCGGGATCTCGCGGCGATAGGAATATCCTTTAGTCCCGGTGCCGCCGTAGGCACCTCTCACACTGTCGCTATAACCTGTGTGCTCGAACAGTCTCAATAAACAAGCCTCCTTTTGTCTGCCTCGCAGAAGGTCACAGTCATCTCTCTCCGCACTTAACCATCCTGTGGTACTGTGCCAACCAATCCCAAGCACTGGGTCAAAGTGCCGAACTGCCACAATTACCAATAAGTCTGCCGGTAACTCGCGTCCTCAACCGCACTGGACATGATCCACAAGCCTCCTCCACATGCACAACACCAACAGTGGCCTGTACCTCTAGTGCACGTGGTAACAACTCTGCATCTAGTCCATGCCGGAATGCAAAGTGCACCAACTCTGACTGCTGTGATGAAATCGCACCTGCGACAACCCGATCCACTGCCGTGGCGCCCTCCAACCAGGCGGCACAATCTCATCCATACGATGCAAGCGGTTGTCGCTCAGTCTGCCAGAAAATATCTAGACTAATCACAAAGGGAGCACGACCTCTATCTCTGCTCACACTGAGGCGACGGATATGGTCCTCCGCAGACAACAAATCCACGCTACCGCTGCGCTACTCTGATATAGATGCTGATGCTGCCATCGGGTCCACCCGTCGGCATCTCAGAAAACCCATTATTGCAACCGTCATATGACAAAACACAATTAATTCATACAATTCCTTATACAATTATCCTTACTAAGCTCACCCCTCAATCACATATATTGTACCCCAAACATGCATGTTATCAATCACAAAGGGTAACATTCCCTTGGGTAAGCTTTACATTAACCGTCCACAAGGATATCCACCATCCTGGAAAGGAAAACGAAAATGCCTCTGTCAGCCGATCTGTCCTCAATCACCTAGCGCCAAGCGCCTCTATCCAGAACTCGCCTCTGGCGACAGATCCCTATCCAAAGGAACCGCAACGCCATGCCCCATAAACAACGCCTACTCCATCGCGGCATCCAAAATATGTACTGGAGGGACCGAATAAACTGAAAGGTATCCTGGCGCAATCCTTTCCCAGATACACAAATCTTATGCGCCTCGTCCCTCAAACATGGAGCGCGCAGTTCAACAACTGCGTAAACTCTCGGCATAAGGGGGCTCTCAAATAGTTTCTCCATCACCACCAACCACGATTCAGCCTCCCAAGGCTCCAAGCTCAAACCTACGAATCGAGGTGGTTCGACTCCCAAAACTGGCTCAATATACCGATCATGACCCACAGCTCAATCTGCTGTTAGCTATCCACCCTGCCTCGGTGCCTCGGCACTAAACATTGGCACGGAGGGGGCTACTCGCTCCATCTGCGCCACAGAAATCACTGCCGCTGAGGATACTGCAACTAGGTGGTCTCAGGAGAAGAGCACTGTCGGGCTCCCGCTGCTCCGATAATTGTGTCACCCAAACCAGCAGCCCACTCCGCTGCTGATATACCTCTGACAATCCTGTCATCTGGGTCCGGAGCTCTCTGACCTTAGTCCGGGTATCCGGCCCAAATCCAACCGCTCATGCTCCACTGCTGCGACAGGATGCACACGGGTCAAAACCTAACGTCGTGGAGACATCGCTCACCACAACAAAACTGCAAA
Organism: Tillandsia leiboldiana; assembly: GCA_029204045.2. Lineage (NCBI taxonomy): Eukaryota > Viridiplantae > Streptophyta > Magnoliopsida > Poales > Bromeliaceae > Tillandsia > Tillandsia leiboldiana. The sequence continues at coordinate 13,224,309 of CM055066.1, forward strand.
TCAGCACACAACAAACACTCGACCCAATCCAGCGAAAGTCTAGAGCATGTCACCCATTCCACAGCGTTATGTTGTCTGCAGCCAACATAATCACTTAGGAGAAGAAACATGCCAATCACTCATCCCGTCCCTTGGGAGAGGTACAAAACTCAATCAGGACTCTCGCTACAAATCACGACTCTCACGAAGTCATCCAAGGGTCAAACTATAAGCCTAGGGTTTCTATGTCCACCATGACCTACAACCTAGGCTCTGATACCACTCTAATCTATCACGCCCCGGGGTCGAAACTTCGACCCGGGCTCGCCAACAGATCCGCCGCCTATGCAAAACCCCGCATAGGCGAAGCGTCCTACCTACAAGAAAGGGGCTGCAGCTAAACAGATATCAGAGCTATAAAATAAAAGTGCTGTAAAACTAAAACCAACCATATGTACAACTGGGATAATGAAACAATATCCATCTCCCATAAATGATAACCATACAATATCCTCAAATACAATGAACCAGAACTCAATAGGGAGGTAACCTGAAAATAATACGTCAGTGTACAGGCTCTCAGCACAAGTCAGATCCTCACAATACAATAATCTCTCAAAAGCAGATAAATAAATAATCTACTGACTATACTCAGAATCTCCAATGTAGGGGTACCGCTACTCTCCACAGACGGGTAGGGATCTAGCTCGCAACTCCCTCTCCTCGCACAGCAACCGCAGAATCAGCAACACCCGCTAAGACTCTGCAAAACAAATGAGAGAAAAGAAAGAAGAAGGGGGGAAAAACCCCCAATGGGTGTGAGAACTACACCAAAAGGGAGTTCTCAGTGGGTACCACCGCCAAGTCTGACGATTTGCCCATGAAGTCTACTAGAGGCATAAGATAACCAAATTGTAAAGACTGAAATAAGAAAGCTGGAGACTCTCAATAGCTACCATGCCTCTATCTAAATGCTCAAATGGGGAAAACCGATGAAAGGTATGCAACCACTCGCACACGAGGTGCACAATCGACTCAATCGAGCTGACTGCCACATCGGGTCCAGTCTAGCCTACGCCTCCCTAGTATATCAACATAGGGTGTCCAATCGGACTAACTCGCTATCAAAAAGTGGCACATGCAGGCTATAGTCGAAATCCACGCTCTCTCTCAAAATGGAATAGACTCAAGCTCCTCACATCTCGCACAATGGTCAAGATACTCTCAATGATCCTGGACCACCGTCAACCCAACGGCTCCCAACAACACTAGCACTGGTCTAAACACAGCTATAAGACACCCCTCAGCCCCCAGGCATGAGTGCAACAATAAAAGTACCTGACCAAAAATAACCCAATCAGATGGACCGGTATGGAACCCGGTACTGCCTGCTCTGTTGTCGAACTCAGTAACTGATCGGCACACGGCTCGATCTCAATATATGTAACGGACCGGCACACGGCTCGGTCAAAATATAAGTAACAGACCGACACACGGCTCGGTCAAAGCCTACCTCCGGAGTGGCATTCGAGGGGAGCGACCCACACGAGTAAAGTATCTCTGTAACATATCATGAGTATAGCAGGACTGGATCACAACTCTGATCAAAGTGGGAAAACCCATCCACTAAAGAAAGACCCGATCTCAATCTGATGCAAGGTAAACAATAAGTGGGAAACTCCTTCCACTAAAGGAAACTGATGCCCAATCTGATACAATAACCGACACCCGGCCAACCGCCCAATCTCCGTGGTCGCCGTGACACCCCACAACCCACAATCAAGACCAACCTGTCCCAGACTCGAAGTCTCAACTACACTATCCCAAACCCCCGCTCGAACCCGAGCAACATGAACCACATGACTAACCAATAAGGAGAAAAGAAGAAAAACATGGTTTCTCCTAAGTCAAGTTCCAATATGATAGTGTAGTAGTAAAAGATGGCCTATCTAGATGTCCATACAAGCATGCAAATGTCCTCAAGTAAGAATAAAGATAAGATGACGAATAGTAGCATCAACTAGAAACAACCACATGCCCGAAAATCAAGGATGAACTACCCCCGTCAATAATCCATAAAAATTCCTCAGAGCAATTCCCTCACATAGATAAATCATCCTACTCCATCGAGTAAATCCAATCCCATGAAAGTCTATGTGCTAACCTGGCATGCTAGTAACTTGCTACTACAATGAATCGATCTCGCATAAAGATGTCAATGATAATCAAGCATGATCTCCATCTCATCAAGTACATAATAAATACAATCATCTACCATATGCTAGATCTCAAATCCTTTAAGCATGTACAATAATCAAGTAAGCATCAATCAAATAATTAAGGCTATTTTCCATGCTTACATCTCAAATCTATTAATTGTACATTTAATCATGCATGCTTTCTAACATATAGAATTAGAGAACCGTCCACCGGTACTGGGGACAAGGCAACCCACCTAAAACGCTTTCCGCAGGCAAAGCCGAAGTCGGTGAAGTACGCAGTCACTGCTATCCAAAATCCGCCGAAACTGCACTCTCGGTACTCAGTCGCACAAGCCTCTGCCTCAACCAACAATGCAACCACATACAACAATCAAATACCCCAAATGCCCAAACAGCACACGCTGTTTTCCAAACCAGCAGAGAAGAGGGGGGGTTCTCACCTGTGTACAGTCCTCCAAAAATCCAAAAAAAATCACGGTTGTGATCCTCGCGATGAGTAGATACAAATCGAGTATTTATAAGTCCCGTTCCGACACCTGTAGGCCAAGATATAAATACAACAACGCGGGTATGTCGAATTATCACAAACAGAAATCTGTAGGAAACCAGTCCGAAAGAAGCATAAATATCACCTTCGAAGAGTCCTCCAAAAATTCCGATAAAAATACGGCTGCATTCCTCTCGAAGCGTAGATATCAATCAAGTCCTTGAACACCTCATTCCGATGCTCGTAGACCGAGAAAATCCAACAATACTCCACCGCTATCCCAAATCTCACAGCAATACAAGGGGTTAATGTTTGCCTCGGGAACCGTGCCAAAAACCCAAAATGAGATGAAGCGATCAACACGAAAATAAAAGGCGTACCTCTTGTGAACGCGCTGCTGCAAAAATCAACTCAAAATACCATCGGGATGATCCAGGGTGTCTCGCGCACGGAAATGCGACGGTAGAAGCCAAAATCGAAGGAACGTCGAAGTACGCCGCATCGCAGAAAACGTCAATGCCGCGGCCTCCAAAAATTCCGGGAATCCATCATGAGATGCACCACATGATGATGAACAATCTTCCTTAAGGCCTCACAGAGAGATGAGCACGGGAAGAGGGCCAAAATGGGCTGCAAAGAAGGCTTATATATAGCCAAACCGAACAAATCAAATAATGTCGAATGGGTCCCAACTTTTGGGCGCCCGAATTGATTCGGGCGCGCACAGTGCGCCCGAATCCTGGCTGTCCATCTGCGCCCGAATCAACCTGATGCTGCCACGTCACCCCAAAATAGCAAACAGCAAACTCCGCCATCTGTGCTGCGCCACGTCGCCCGCGCCTGAACAGCAAACAGCGGCGCCGGCCACCTCGGCCGCGCCGCATGGCACCCCCGCGCCGGCCCCGCGCACGTCGCCCGGCTGACCCGCGCGTACGGCCACCTGCCCGCCGGTACGGCCACCTGCCCCGGCCACCTGCTCCGCTCCTCGCGTGGACCGCGTGCACTACACCGCTCGAACCACCAGCTGCCACGTGTCCCCCGCCGGTTCATGCACCAAGCCGCGCGTCCCATGGACCCCGCGCGCGTGCGCCCGCCACTCCCGGGCCGCCACGCATCCTTTCCCCGGTGCACGCCGGCCCCGTGGACCGAGCGGCCCGCGCCTCTGCCCGCCGCCGCGCTCTGTCGGCGCTGCCCCCTGGCCGCCGAAACAGTAACCTTGCCTCGAAAATCGTGTTTTGGCATCCGAGCTCCGAAAAATACAAGTAAATAGTCCATTTCGATCTTTTTCGCGCGCTGAATCCAAATCCGCTGTCCGTTTTGCCAAATTCCATTTCTAAAAATTGCCGAATGCATCCGGAAAGGTGTTCTTAATCCAAATTTTCGCGCTGAGTCCAATTTTAATATCTGTTTCACGCGAAACCACTTCTAAACATTCGACGGGGTCATCCGACTACCTACGTGATCCGTTTTTAGCCCTGAATCCATCACTTATGTCCAGTTGGTGCACAAACACCACCGACACACCACATAGGCCTCCAGATGCTGCTGGTCACACTGTAGAAGCCCTGCAGAGATCCGGGTCACCACACCTAGAGTTCATTAACTCTATTTGGCATTTTTCCTTTAGCTTAGAGTTCATTAACTCTATTTCATACTTCACATTCATCCTAGGGTTCATTAACTCTATTTCACATTTCCCTTTAGCTTAGAGTTCATTAACTCTATTTCATATTTCACGTTCATCCTAGAGTTCATTAACTCTATCTCACATTTCTCACATTAACCTAAAGTTCATTACTCTGGCTGCATTTCCATCATTTACCTAGAGTTCATTAACTCTATTTGTATTCCATCATATTCCTAGAGTTCAATTAACTCTATTTACATTCCATCTCATTTTCGCCCTAGAGTTTCTTGACTCTAAGTTTCATCTTGCACATTCACCTAGAGTTTATTAACTCTATATTTCCATGCAACACTTAACCTAGAGTTTATTGACTCTATGTTGAATACTCTAATCCATAAACTTAGTTTAACTCTTAACATATGCCGCAAGTTCATTCCTAAGGTTAATGCCACTCGTTATAACTTTGCACTGGGTTTTCTCCTAAGTCATCATGATCATTGTCCCATATACACATTAACATTAAGCTCTTAATACTCAATAACATTCAACTTTTAATCCTTATTACTTACACATGCAAACATAACCTATTTTAGGTTTAACATATTCTCTTTTAGGGCTAAACCCTAATTATCCACATTCTTGATCTCATTACCCTAATATGCTCCCTATCATGCTTCTAAATCAAAAAGCAAGAAAAAGAAGGGTGAGATCGCCCATTTTCGGAAGCATCTCCCAACTCTCTGAGTTCTTGCAAGAATGGTGGGTTTGATCTCTTAACCCTCCAAGAAGATCCCTAAAAAGAGGGTTAGAACCATAAAGGATCACTTATATGTCTTTAAAACTAAAAACACTAAAAGAGAAAACCTTAAATTTCCTTCACATACCTCTTCTTGAGCTCATGGCCAAAAGAGAAGAGGAAAGGAGAGTTGAAGCTCTTCTCCAAAATCCCAAAAAATCCAAGATTCCAAGTTCTAAACCCTAGGTTCAAGCTTCTTTAATTTCGTCGCGATTTCTCCACGATTTTTCGCCGATTTCTTCTACAAGAATCCTTCTAAGATCACATAGATTATAGATCTAAAACAATTGTGGCAAAACCACACTTATTTTTTGCCAAACTCACCTCAAAGAGCCATGATTCCGAGCTTTTCTTGGTTCAAAAGCTCGCCCTCGCTCGCCGTAGACTCGTCGCAAATCGCTCTGCAATTCCGTGCGCATTGGAGTGAGAAATCTAGAGAGAGAAAGTGAGGGGAGAAGGAGAGGGAAAGCTCTTCATGGAGGTGTGCTAGTGTGTGTGTGCGTGCGGGTGGAGAAGAAGAAGAAAAAGGAGAAAAGTTGGCTTTTATGCATAAAGCCCCCCCCCCCCCCCCCCCCCCCCCCCGCCCCCATAGTGGTAATTCACTATTTAGTCCAGTTCTGATCTGATACTTGCCTGTGGAGCCCTTCTGAACGTTCGTTTGCACTCAAATTTGACAGGCAGTCTCAATTTAACTTAGTCTATCTTGGGTTATCTTAAGTTTCCAGTTTGGATCACTTTTGGCTCACCAAAAGTTCTGCTGACTCAAAATTGTTAGCAGATCCTTTTCTCACTGCTCAGATATCCGATTGATGCGAAACTTTTATTGTGGCCTTAGAACCTATGTACGGACCACCCCAATTTTTTTCAGAATTTTCTGACATTGTGAATTTTCTGCCAAAATATAAGCCCTCTTTCTCACATAAAATTCTAAATATTTATTTTTTATTTTAATTTCAGCATAAATCACTTCCAAATCATTCTTTACTTCTCTAAGTTCAATAAAAATAGTATCTCATACTATTTTTATTTATACTTGCCTATATATTGAAAATCTGGTATATTACATAAACCCTCCCCCCTTCACAGCAAACACACCTACACCCACTCTCTTTCACCCTCTTTCTCATTCTCTTCTCTTTCTTTTCTCTTTCTCTCTCTAGAAGGTGGGAAAAGAGAAACCCTAGCTTGGGATTTTGGAGGGATTGAACTATTAGAGAGCTAAGAACTTGGAGGAAGCTTCTAAGGGAGGCTTGGGAAGGAAAAAGGATCCTCTTCCTCACATTTTGGAGCAAGAACAAGAGGTAAGCCTTTTAGGGTTTAATGAGTTTTAAGTTTTTATGGGTTTAAAAGAGATAGAATGATCTCTTATACATTCTAATTCCATTTTTAGGAGTTTTCTTGGAGTTTTGGGAGATCAAATCACTTTTCCTTTACAAGGACACAAGAGGTGGGGGATTCTACAGAAAAGGATGTACTCACCCTTTTTTCTTTGCTTTTAAACTTTAGAAGCATGATAGTAAGAGTAAGATTGTAAGTGCTCATGGTATGGAACAATTAGGGTTTAACCCTAAGAGATGTTTATGTTGAAACCTAATATAGGTTATTCTTGCATATGGACAAGTGGAAATGAACTTAGGAGAAAACCTAGGTTAAGGGAGTCAAGATGTGTGGCATATGACTTAACAGATAACTCTAAGTTAAACGAGTGGCATTGAACTCAGGGGAAAACCTAAGGTGAAAGTATAGAGTTTTAACATAGAGTTAATAAACTTTAGGGCTAGAGTGCTTATGTGAGTTGGTGTCCTTTGAGACAACTAGCAACCCTAGTGTGGTAGACTTAGGGTAAATGTAATGCAATGAGCAAATGAGAATCTCTAACCTAAAGTGGCGACCTATGTTGGGTTATATGTAATAAGGATCTAAATAGGGGAAAAAACACCTAGAGGGGGGTGAATAGGTGTAAACGTATAAACACTCAAAAATCATTGCGATAAAAACCCAATGCGGAAATAAAAAATAACTCGCAAGATTTTTACGTGGAAAACTCCATCACCGGAGTAAAAAACCACGGGACCGATAACACGGCAGAAATCCACTAGAATTAAAACATGTACAAGGTGATTTACCGTACACACTTACGACTCAACCTTTTCCATACGCTCCTAGAGGATCTTCTCCGCTCGCTCCGCGACGCTTCTCGAATCCACGATCTGCGCCCAACGCCGAATCCACGGCGTCCAACGTTGAATCCACGACGTCCGACCGAGTCCACGGTCTTCACCCAATAGCACCCTTCAAATCCACGAACGTGCCTCGCTCCGAATCCACGAGAGCGGTTGAACCTTGAATCCACAAGGACACGCGAATCCACGCGCCGATTTTTGGGGTAAATCGTTGTTTTTGGTGGTGATGATCCGCCGAATACTTAGATCAAAGATAGATCGGAAATACCATCTAAGTATTCATTAGTTTGATTCAACTCAAGATGTGAGTATGAAAACCTAGAATCAAACTAATCAATATAGATGAAGAAACATAGAGTATTCTCTAATGATTTCCTTTCTTCTCTATATGTGGATCTAGAGCCGTATAAAATAAGATATGAATATGACGGCTATTTTCCTTCTTTTTGGATTCACCCTAGAAAAAGAGTCATAGGGTCTATTTATAGGTTAGAAACCCTAGGAAGGAGATAAGAATCAAAAACCTACCATTTCTGGAAATTTTACGGACGGCGATCCGGATCGGATTAGCTGTGATCCGGATCGTCGTAACGAGTCAGGTAGTTCCAGAAAAACGAAGGTTCAGGATCCGGATCGAAGTGCTTGATCCGGATCGTTCATACAGTTCACCAAACATCAACGTTCGGGATCCGGATTGCGAAGCCTGATCCGGATCGTTCAAGGAAAATGGTAAACTCAGTGTTCGGGATCCGGATCAAGAGAGGCTACGATCCGGATTGAACTGGTGTATGAACGAACCACCTTCGGGATCCGGATTGAACAACCTGATCCGGATCCTGAACATGTCCCAAGTCCAGTTTTTGATTTTTATGCAATGAAAGATTCTTCCAAGTGTTTCTACACTACAAGAAGTATTCGGATCACACAAAATCTTTAGTTAAACATACCTGATCCTTTTGAATTCTTCTTTCTTGAGATTGAGTTAAATGATCCAACTTTCTTCACCTTCAATCTTCAAGACTTGAAACTTTCACGAAACTACGCCAACTCAAATTCCGTAACAACCTAGGGGCACCCAAGCTATCCTAGAGTACATAACCTAGGGTAATAGAGAATGAAAAATTGACACCTTCGGAATTGACGCTTGCTAGTTGGTAGCATGACTACCTAGGGTTGGAATGTCACGCCCAGGGGTCGAAACTGCGACCCGGGCTCGCCAACAGATCCGCCACCCATACGGAAAACCCCGCATAGATGAAGCGTCAAACCTGCAAAGTAAAGTATACAACTAGCAGATATCAGAGCAGAAATAAAAACTGCTATAAATAAAACCTCAAGTCCACTGTACCACTGAATACATCCCAATATACCTCAAATACAACAACTATGAGTAATACAAAAGGGGAAAACTAAAATGATACAATCATAGTACATGATAAAACCCACTCTCTGGGAGGTACATCTAACTCACCAAAGTATAGCATGGGTAGGGATCTAGCTCGCGACTCCCTTATCTCGATCCGACTAGCCAGCTGGTGCAAAAACAGACGAAGAAGCCTATGAAAATAGTCACCACAGCATGTGCGAGAACTACATCAATCAGTAGTTCTCAGTGGGTACCGTTGTGATGACCTGGATCTCCGCAGAGCTGTTGCAGTGCGTTGGGTGGCTTCTGGAGGCCTACGTGGGGTGTCGGTGGTGATTGTGCACAATTTGGGCACAAGTGTTGGACTTCGGGCTTAAAATGGATCACGTGAGTGATCGGAGGACCCCGTTGAGTGTTTAGAAGTGTTCTCGCGCGGAACAGATATCAAAATCGGACTCAGCACAAAATTTGGGGTAAAAACACTTGTCTGGATGCATTCGGCGAATTTTGGAATTAGAATTTGGCAAATCGGACAACGGATTTGGATTCAGCGCGCAAAAACGGTGAAAATGGACTATTTATTTGTATTTTTCAGAGCCCGGATGCGAAAACACGGTTTTCGAGGCGCGTCGCACTGTTCCGGCGGCCGGCGGGCAGCGACGGCGGCGGCGGGCAGCGGCGGAGGGTGGCGGCGCGGGCTCGGGCAGGCGCAGGAGCGGCGGCGGGCAGGCGCGGGCAGCGCGCAGTGCGCGGGCAGGCGCGCGGGTGCGCGGGCAGGTGCGCGGTCCATCGGCCGGCATACACCAGAGGGCTGGACACGTGTCAGCTTCCGGTAGGCTGGTGCAGTGGACCGGGTCCACGGAGCAGGAGTGGGCGGCCTCGGGGCGCGTGCGTGCAGAGGGCGCAGGCGGGCGCACGTGGACTGTGTTGACGCGGTTTCCCGCCTTCGGGCGTGCCACGCGTCGGCACCGCGTTGGGCCACGTGTCGCGCGGTGGATGGCCCGCGCGGCTGTCCGCTGTTGCGGGGTAGACGCGGAGGCCCGTGGGAGATTCAGGCCCGCACAGTGTTGGGCCGGGCCCAACACTGTAGCGGCCCGAAAAGTCCGGGCGCCCGGAAGTGGGGACATATGCGTCATTTTCTGATTTGTTTCTTCCAGCCTATATATAAGCCGAGTTCAACCGCAGAAAGCTTTTTCCCTGTTCCTCTTCTCACAGGGGGACATTCACAAGACTTCCTCCTCTCCCAGAGCCGGTTCCATCTGCAGATTCCCCGATTTTTCTGCGGCACGCATCCTGAGGTTTTCATTTTTACGGCGCGGCGCAACGCTTGTTCGTTTGTGATCTTCTTCGTCACGTTTTGGTGCGAGGACTCCCCCGGCTTACTCCGACCACCGTTTTTGTCGATTCTTGCGCCGTTGGCTTCTCGACTGGTAGGGCTATGATCTTCCTGGTTTGAGTTTCCCCTCGTTTCGAGTTTATCTTGGAGTTCCCCGAGCTTTCATTTGACCCTTTTTCTTGGGCGGAGTTTTGGACAGCACTGTGGTATTTCGGCGATATCTTTGCGCACAAGCGTCGGATCAAGGCGTGCCAGGAGGCGTTTTTTATCTACACAGCGCAAGGAACATCCTCAAATTTTCTGGGAATTTTCTGAATATTTTTCGAAGGTGAAAAATCTCTGTTTACAGAAAGTAGTGCTACAGTTTTTGAGATCGGTTTATTTCGGGGTGGTTCCCTTGTCGAATTTATTTCTCAGTGTAGGAAACTCGGATTTGAACGTGCAGGTACTCGTTTCGACCGGCTCGTCGCGAGAATCACAACGGTATTTTTTTGGGAATTTTCTGTGCAGAGCTCGCAGGTGAAAATGGCACAAGTGTGGATTGTTAACATTGGGACAGCGTGTTCTTGAGTTTAATTGTATGTTTTGGGATAATTGTTGTGCAGTGATCGCGGCGGTTTGGCTTGTTTGGGCGAGAGCACTATTTGGACATGGAATTAGCCATCGAGGTGGGTGGTTGCTATATCCCTCATTTTTCTGACATACCCACTAGAAATATTAAAGAGATTTTTATTAGAACATTATGATCGATAATTGCTAATCTTAAGAGCCTATCAGCTGAGACATATCATGTCGGGAATGTTTTTAGGAAACTGCTAAGTTGGAATTATGATTGTATTTGGAACTTAAACATGCTGGCATGAATCTAATAGTAGTACATAATCTTACATGTGGTAGTTAGTGGCATGTTTGGACAATGGGTAATATCTTGTTGGTAGGCACTACTTGGGGCTCTTTTGGACATGTATAGGCGGATGGCTTATGTGAGGGTAGTCAGTGAATTTTAGACATGTGTAAGTGTTTAATGACTTTAGCATGATGGTTATATCTATGCGGAACTATTACCTATTACACATGTGGGACTATTAGTTGTTATACTTCTTTCAATCTGCATGAGGACAATAACATGCTTGTATGGACATCTAGATAGGCCATCTTTTATCGCTACACCTTCATGCTGGAACTTGACTTAGGAGAAACCTTGTTTGCTTCTGTTCTCCCTTTCGTTAGTCAGGTGGTTCATGTTGCTCGGGTTTGAGCAGGGGTTTGGGATAGTGTAGCCGGGGCCTGGATTGTAGATTATGGGTTTTGGCGGCGACCGCGGATATTGGGCGGTTGACCGAATGTCGGTTATAGGACATCGGCGCTAGGGCATGATATTGGACTAGAGGGCTTTGTGGCAACCGCGGATTTTGGGCGGTTGACTGGAGGTCAGGAGTTGGACTTGTTGTGGTCGGTGGACTTGCGGCTACCGCGGATAGTAGGCGGTTGACCGGATGTGGGTACCGTTGTAATCCTTCTACTTGTGATAACCCACTAGGCATATTGGAGCTAGTCCTATGTTATATTGCTAGTATACTAGTGGAATAAATATTGCATGCTTAATTGGAAGGAATGGGCTTGTGGTTGATACTTGCATCTCTAAAGGACTAGGTATTAATAAAAGGTTTAATTCTTGCAAAAGATATGTTGTCTAAAACCCCTTGGGTATAGTTTGTTAAACCATATTATGTTATTTGTATATTGGAACATCTTATGCATGTATAGAGACCGGCTTATGGCAACTTGGTACAGTGGATATTCATGAAATAGCATACTCTAATTTGTAAGAATTAGAATACCCGAAATCATGTTATTAAGTAAAGGACTTTTGCATGCTTGTATGGTCGCCTAGATAGGCCACCTTTTTCTGCTACACTATCATGCTGGAACTGACTTAGGAGAAACCATGCTGTTATTCTTTCTCCAGTTATCTAGACTTAGAGGATAGTACGCTCGGGGTCGAGCAGGGGCTGGGATAGTGTAGTCAGACATTTGGGAATTGGGACAGGCAGGCTGTGATGGCAGGGTATTGCGGCAACCGCGTATTTTGGGCGGTTGACCGGACAGTTGTTATTGCATCAGATCGGGGAGAGGATTTGGGCTTCTTTTAGTGGATGGTTCTTTTCCGCTTAGATCAGTGTCATGATCCAGTCCTGCGGACTTATTCTCCTATGATACTTATTACTTAGGCATTTTACTCGTGTGGGTCGCTCCCCTCGAGTGCCACTCCGGAGTGTGCGATATACAGACTTTGAGTCCTTGAGACTCCTATCCCCTATCGGTGTTATGCGTAGGCTGGCATACCCGATTTGGCAGGCATAGCAGGCTACAGACTTTGAGTCCTTGAGACTCCTATCCCCTATCGGTGTTATGCGTAGGCTGGCATACCCGATTTGGCAGGCATAGCAGGCAGTACCAGTGTTTACTGGTGTACAGATTGGGTTTAGTCAGGCAGGCATTTATATTCTAATGCACATATTTAGCTATTCTTTTAGCTTGGCATTTTAGAGGCATAGTGGTAGCTTCTTCATTAGTAGTTTTACTTATAGCTTACCACCTTTGTTTTATTTTCGCCTCTGGTAGTCCTAGTGGGCCTGTCTGAGTTTGAGGTTTTACCCACTAGGGGAGGCTACTGGTTTACTAGTAGTTCTCACTCCCATTCTTCTTTCCTCTTTTTCTTCTCCCTTATTTTGCAATGTCTTCTGCGGGTGTTGCTGGCCTTCGGCGGCGGGTCGAGGAGAGAGGACGGCTGAGTAGATAGATCTCGAGGCAGGATGAGCGAGTTAGCTGGACTGTTGGTGTACCCATGTTTCCTCAGACGGTTGTACTTTTACTTTGGGACTGGCTTTGCCAGTAGGTTGTATTTATTTTTTTGGTGAGCTGGGAGAGACAGATGTATCATTTATACAGATGTATTGTATTTTATTTTCAGCTTCAGTCTGAGATGTATTAGTTTTAGTCCAGCTCTATTTTTATTGCTCTTTTATTATTATCTCTTATATCTGAGCAGGTTTGGCGCTTCGTGTACGCGGGAAATACCGTGTGCACGGCGGATCTGTAGACGGGCCCGGGTTCCGGTTTACACCCGGGGCGTGACAACCGTCCCCAATACCAACGGTCTACCCACTAAGTCTATTGGAGGTATAAGATAACAAAACTACTATAATAGAAAAGGAGATAAGCTGGAATAAATCTACAGCTATCATGCCTCTATCTATGATGCTCAATGGGCGAAACAGATGATAGTATGCAACTACTCAATCTCGAGGTGCTCAATGAAAATACCCAATCTCAATGACTGCCTCATAGGGCCCAGTCAAGCCTGGGCCCACCTACTACCACCATCCACACCGGGCAGGATTTACGTAGGGCATCCACCTGGACTGCATCTACGTCGTGCGAAAACATGTAACAGGCCTAGCTCCGGAGAGGCACTCGAGGGGAGCGACCACACCGAGGAAAATCAGCGCATCACAATCAAGCTCAATACGGCTCATGTAGGCTATAGTCCACAATCAGGATCAACTAGATCCACTCTCGGCTCAAAACAAGCTCACAGTATAAGGAGATCGACACAACAACGACTCTCGGTCTAGAGCAAACCAGACGACAACAATGAAGGGTTTGGAAATTTCGAAAGACTAGTGCCTACAACCCCAATCAAACAAGAACAAGTTCCAGGCACAACCTCCCGTAGCTCTGGACCCATCCAAATGTACACAAAATAGCCGATAACCACGTAGGGTCCGAAAATTCTGAAAGACTGGTGCCTACAACCCCAATCAAACAAGAATAGGTTTCAAGTACAACCTCCCATAGCACTCGACCCAAATATAAGAACAGCCCTTGCAACCCATATCACTCGAACCCTCTTCGGGTGAGGAGGTTTATATGAAAAGATGACATTTATTTCTGAAAATCATTTTCACTCGAACCCTCTTTGGGTGAGGAAAAAAGATAGCTATTTTTTAAGAAAACCATATTGATTTGAGAAAACCCCTTTTTAATAAATTTTAGTTTTTTAAGAAATCAGTTAAAACGAGTTTTATTTTCTAAACCCCTAAAGGCTAGTGCCTTCACCTTAATCAGACAAGAATAGGTTCCGCGGCCCTTCAAAATTTGTAGAGAAAATATTAGTTTACTAAAATCATGTGTGTCCAAAAATATCCTGCGTTCAAGGTCCTGCTTCTCTCAACAACTAACAAAACTGGTCGGAAGACAATCAACGACCTGGGACCACCGTCTACCCAAACGGCTCCCAACAACACTGGCCGGAGAACACTCCACGGCCTGGGACCACCGTTTATCCAAACAGCTCCCGACAACACTGGCCGGAGAATACTCAACGGCCCGGGACCACCGTCTATCCAAACGGCTCCCGATACTAGAACAAAATCTAGCCTCAACTACCAAACTCCACTCGGCCCCCAGGCACGAGCGCAATATGCATCCTACACTACCCTGACCGGCCCAACACCCGGGCGAGGATACACTCTAAGTCAAGAGGTAAAATAATGCAAGTGTAGGAGGTCCGAAAATAGCTAAAGTGTCACGCCCCGGGTGTAAACCAGAACCCGGGCCCGTCCACAGATCCGCCGTGCACACAGAATTTCCCGTGTACACGAAGCGCTGGTAACCTGCTCAGATATAAAAGATATATATAAAGGAGCATAAAACAGAGCTGAACTAAAACTAATACATCTCAGACCACAGCTAAAAAGTAAAAGTACAATAAAAACTCTCATAAATAATACAAGTGTCTCTCCCAGCTCACCAAATAAATACAACAGCTGGCAAGAGCCAGACCCAAAATAAACTACAACTGTCTGAGAAATAAAGGGTACAACTGATACACAACTAAGCTCGCAGTCGGGGTAGAAGTGCTATCTAATCCGCTATCCTCTTACCTCGATCTGCCCAAGGCGGCCCTGTAGCTCCCGCAGAAGACTTTGCAAAACAAAGGGGGAAAAGAAAAGAAAGACAATGGGGGTAAAAGAAAGACTCTGCAAATAACAGTTCCACATGTGTATCAAATAATAAATCCACATAGATATAACCATTATGCTAAAATCATCAGCCAACTATACATGTATATAATCCCTGATCCATAATAAATCCCAAAGTGGCACCCGCACATAGATATATCATCATGTCCCAATAGTTAATCCATTAACCAACTTTCATAAAATCTATGTGCTAACATGGCATGTTAATTATCACTATTAAAAATGTCCCCGCAATCATGTTTCCACAACAATATTATCCCAATAATATTCCCAACATGCTATATCCACAAAATTAATCTCAAATGATAGGCTCACACTGATATCATTTAATCATGCATGGTAATCAATCAATATGTCCAATAGAGGGCTTCTCTAATAAACTTAGTGAGCAAGTCAGAAGTAAAGGTATGCAACAACCACCCACCTCGAGCGCTAAATCCCTGTCCCAACAGTGAGGTCCGAGCTCGGTCCAAATAGTCACCACAACGCTTCACAACAAACCCCAAAGAACACACATAAATTAATCATTCAATGCTCCAAAATCTGTCCAAAACATCCCAGTCCAGAGTTTCCCCATTTTCACCTGCGACAAATGCTCAGAAAATTCCAAGAAAAATACTGTCACGATCCTCGCGATGAACCGGTCGAAACGAGTACCTGCATGATCAAATCTGAATTACCTACACTGAGAAACAAATTCGACAAGGGAACCACCCCGAAATAAACCGATCTCAAAAACTGTAGCAAAACTTTCTGTAAACAGGGATTTTTCACCTTTAGAAAATATTCAAAAAATTCCCAAAAAATTTGAGCGTGTTCTTTGAGCTGTGTAGATGAAAAACGCCTGCTGGCGCAACTCAATCCGACGCCTGTGCGCGAAGATATCGCCAAAATACTCCAGTGCTGTCCCAAAAACCACACAAAAAAGAGGTCACAAAGGCACCTCGGGAACCGTGCCAAAAACCCAAAATGGGGGTGTACGATCAACACGAAAGATGAAGCCCTACCTCTCAGGAGTATGCCTGCGCAAGAATCGTTGAAATCGGAGGTCGGGGTGGGCCAGGGGAGTCCTCACACTGTACTGCGACGAAGAAGATCACCAAAGATGAAACGTCGCGCCGCGCCGTAAAATCCGAAACCTCGGGATGCGTACCACCAAAAACCTAGAACTCCTCCAGTAGATGCAGCACTCGAAGTAGAAAAAAAGTGTAGAAGGGAGCTCGGGGAGGGAAGGCCTGGAAGAGGGAGAAAAACCTTAAAAAACAGAGCTCGGGTCCCTTTAAATAGGTTGAGGGGACAAATCCGAAAATTCCGGATTTGTCCCCGGTTTCGGGCGCCCGGCCCGGCCCGCCGAGATTCGGGCGCGCACAGTGCGGCCCGGCCCGCCAGGTTTCGGGCGCGCACAGTGCGGCTCGGCCCAGCCCGCTCGCGCACGGGATCCGCCCGACCCCCATCGCCGCCGTCCGACCTGCCTCGGGGCCTGCCACGTGTCCGCCGAACACGCGGCAGCCGTGCAAGCCCAGCGGGGGAGCGCCACGTGTCCCCCCGCTCGGTCAGCGCGGTGGGTGGCGCCAGCCACTGGCAAGGCGCCACGTGGCGTGGCGCCGCCCCGCCCGACACGCCAGCCGGCGCGGTCAGCGCCCCGCCTGCGCGTCTGCGCCCGCGTGCGCGTACGACTGCAGCCGCGCGCCCGTGGGTGCACCGCGCGCACCTGCACCCTCCAACCCGGGGCCGCCACGTGGCGCGCCCTGGTCCACCGTGCATTGCGCCTCCTCCCGCGCCTGCCCGGCCTGTCCGAGCTGCCCGCGCGAAAGCCCGCGCGCCGCGCGCACTGCACCGGGCCAACCGCCATCTGCCACGTGGCCCGCTGGTCCACGGTGCGTCGGCGGCCCATTCCATGGATCAGGAAGCATGCGCCGGCCCAATGACAGGCCGCCACGTGTCCAGGCCGGTCCACGGCTCCCCCTGTGCACCAATTTGCACAGAAAACTTCCGGGAGTCCGTTTTTGGGCATCCGGACTCAGAATTTAACAAGCAAATAGCCGTTTTCAAGCATTTTTCCGTGCTGAATCCAAATCCAACCTCTGTTTGGCCCAAATCCTTTTCTAAAATTTGGAAAATGCAGCCGAAGGCCAAACCATCTGTAAATACCACACTGGGTCCGTCTGTAGCATCCCTTTGATGCACTGTGGGCCTGATACACCAATGATAGGTGTTTCACACTGTGGATTCCCGAGAAAAACTGTACGGAAACCTTGTGTAGAGTTATTATGGATCCACAAGGATCTAAATAGGTACTATCAAACAACTAGAGGGGGGGTGAATAGGTGTAATACTTAAAAACTCAATCTCAGTGCAAAATAAAAACCAATGCGGAAAATAAAAACAGCACACCGAGATTTACGTGGAAACTCCAATCCAGGAGAAAAACCACGGGACCAACACGCAATAACAATCCACTAAGAATAGAAGAATAACAAGGTGATTACCGACTCCACGGACTCAACCCCTCCTTCAGCTTCTTCGGACCTTGCGCTGACCGGTTGGATATCCGCGCAATAACAATCCCTAAGAAAAGAAGAATAACAAGGTGATTACCGTCTCCACGGATTTAACCCCTCCTTCAATTTCTTGGACCTCGCGCTCCACCGATTTTGCACGTCCACTGCTCACGTTCGAATCCACGAACGCACGCTTCGAATCCACGAAACGCCTTTAGCACACCGAATCCACGATGCCACGTCGAATCCACGACGCAAACTCAGTCGATAAGAATATTGACTTCGATGGTGATCCTTTGCTTAGATTATCAATGAAGAACCGTAGAAGAAATCTCTAAGCAAAGATTAGATCAATTCGACAAAAGATATGTTCTTGAAAGAACCATCGAATTGACCTAAAAGAGGCTATAAAGAAGAACGATGAAAACCTAGCCTCTAGGGTTGCTCTCAAGAGTTTTATAAAAAGATCGGCCGTAGCTCCCACGTTTTTGAGAAACCCTAAACGTCTATTTATAGTTTAGAAACCTTTGGAAAGAGATAAGAATCAAAAACATACCTTATCTGGAAATTTTCAGGACGGCGATCCGGATCGGATTTACTGCGATCCGGATCGTCGTAACGAGATTGACGATTCCAGAAATACCATGGTTCGGGATCCGGATCGCATCGCCCGATCCGGATCGTTCATACAAATAAGAAAACTTAACATTCGGGATCCAGATCGGAAATTGCATGGATCCGGATCGAAGTCTTGTATGAAGCAACAACCTTCGGGATCCGGATCGTTGGCTCTGATCCGGATCCTGAACAAGTCCGAACACTAGTTTTTGATTATTATGCAATTAAAAGTTCATCCAAGTGTTTCTACACTATAAGAAAGTATTCGGATCACCATAATTATTTAGTTAAACATACCTGATCCTCTTGAATACTTTCTTCTTGAGATTGATGTAACTGATCCACAATTCTTCAACTTCAATCTTCAAGACTCAAGACACTGGGTGTCAACTTGAGCTCTTGTTGAATCTTCTCTAAGTCTTTGATTGCTGATTGACAATTTGATCCCTTTAAGACTCTGACTCAACTCACTGACTTGACTCACGAAATATGCCAATACCAAAAAGCCGTAACAATCTCCCCCTTTGGCAATTTCGTGACAAAACCCAAAAATACATAAAAGCGCTCAAGTCACTCATCTTAAACCAAAAAATCGAAACTCAATGTCATCACCAAAACATTGATTTTCTTTGCGTGAAAGATCCAATAAATACAAAATTACATTTGAACCAAACAGTCCTAGAACATACTCTATGACTTAGGACTTGGAGTCTTAAAGTGATGTAATTCCTGCAAAACAAAACTCCAAACAAAATCAAACGTTAGTTGTTAGAAATTAAAATCCTACATTTGATCCGTCTTCCTTTTGGTTCTTTTGTTTTTCGGCTCTTTCAATTTTTTCTTTGTCTCCCCCTATCTTGAGCATCTCTAACATGTTTTCCATGTTCTCCATGTTCTTGAGCATCTATGTTCTCCCCCTTTGTGATACGATCATCATTTTCCGTTCTCCCCCATTTTTTCATTTTCGTTTGTACTCTCTTGATGATCTCATCTCCGATCATTTCTCTTCTCCCCCTTTTTGTCACAAATTGTCAAACAGTGAACATACTAGACAAAAGTAAATCACTAACAATATTAGTTCATAGAGAAAGAGAGATAAAAACTCAGTTCTGGTATATAACAAAAATGCAGATTCCGTACCTATACCAGAAAGCAAAATCAAATAATTTCTTGAAACAAATCCAGATTTTAGAATCTTTTCAAATACCGATTTGTATTCCATCAAGAAATCAATTTAAGTGCTTTAAACAGTGAATTCACACAGATGTCATTCAATCCAATTAATTTCACAAAATTAAAAAGATTTACTCCAAAATCATGAAAAATAAAGGTAAAACATTATAAACCGTTTTTCATGTTATATTCATCAAACACAAGTCATCAAAAATAATCTTGAGATCCAAAGTCTATCAAGATGTAACGGATTTACGAAGATGACATACGGAGATTTCCAAACGACATCAATCTTGAATTCTACCCTTTCAAATTGAGATAATCACGAAAATTCCTAAGGGTGGCTCTTTGAGCATCTTTCAACTATCCCACCTTATACCAACCAGGAGATTGTTCAAAGTATAAGAGTTTTGCATATAAATCTCCAAATGCTTCAACTAAAAATTTCAAGAAATATTTTTCAAGCATCAAAACATGTGGTAGCTTCACACACAGACCGGACGACCGGGGTGGCAGCTCTTTCCAACATGTGGTGGTAGTTTTCACACTCCTTTCGGATGTAACTCTTTCCACATCTTTTAAAATTCATTTATTTACCCTTGTAAGAATGCAATCTCTTACGTGAAGGAATTAAATCCCAGATTTTAGTCTATCGGTTGTCTCACATTTATCACAATGAAATCACACAACCGAGATAGATTAAGCATCTAAAGATCACACATGATTTCTAAAATTTGATGCTTATAATATCAAAAACTCCTATAATGAAGTATCTTCAAGATTATGATTAAGGAGTAAAGTTGATAATCCAAATAAAATTAATTTGGAGTGAATAAAAGTGAAGCCCCTTTTTATTCAATGCACTTGTTCAGTAAAAACCCTTTTGTTCAAAAACAAAGTATAAAAACGAAGAGCATTGAAAAACATGTAATGCAAAGATTAAGAAAAATATGAAGGGAAAACCAATCAAAGCATTACATACAGTCATAAGCTATTTAGAACTTAAGACAAGGAAAGATATCACCTTTCCGAATCCAAAATCGCTGGATTTTGGGTTGTCTTGATTCGTTGTGGCCGGGGGTTGTCCGCTTTGACTGTTGGTCCACCTTAGGTCTTTGCCTCGCAATGATCCACTTGTATGATTGATGTTGTGGCTCGGACCTTTGGTGGGTTGAGTGAACTCCTTTGACTTGATGTGTCTTTTGATTCCGTTGAGTTCGCTCCGTAGATGAAGTTGCCGAAGGACTCTTCTTTCTCTTTTTCGGGCAATTCTTCACCAAATGTCCTTCAAGTCCACAAAGGTGACACGTTCTTCCTTTCAATTTGAATGTGGAACTTGAAGCATGCACAGTTTGATCCTTTTTAAAACCCAAACCAACCTTGCTTGTTTGACCTAAACCGGACATACACTCAAGTCTCTTGGAATCGGTTGAAATCCTTTGTATGTCGGATTTAAGTTGATGAACTTGTTTGGTCAATGCTTGGTTGGTGACATGAATTTCCTCAAACTGTTTTTCTAGAAAACCAATCTTGTCCATATATGATTTAGCGTTTGTCTCCGATTGGTTTAGCTTTTCTTGGAGGATTTTATTGTTATTCAATAAACGTCCTTGTTCCTCCTCGAGATCATGAAGTTTTATCTTTAAAGCATGATTCTCGTCTTGATTCTCAAGTCGTTGCTTCCTCAACTTCTTGATATGCTTGGCCATCTTCTTAGATTCCGCAAGAAGTTGTTGATATGCCTCAACGAGTTCTTCTTCGTCCGACTCCCCCTCACTTGATGACTCTCCGTTGGATGTTGATGTTTCATGCAAAATCAAAGGAGTAGAGTCAGTGACTAAAGATGATAAACACAAATTAGAGGAGGGAATTTGAGAGGCATGAAAAGCAACGGCATTTTCCTCTTTACTTGAGGTCGATTCATTAGAAGTAGAATCGTCCCAAGTTTTCGCTTGCAAAGCCTTTTTTTTATATAATTTCGGAGTAGGACAATCCGTTGAAATATGGCCGTAGCCTTTGCATCTATAACATCGGATTTCCCCTTCGAATTCATCTTTTTCCTTAGAAGATTTTGCAAGGAATTTGAGGTTAGAGGATTTAGAACCCGATGATCCTTTAGATGGTTTCGTGGATGAAGATCCATCGGTTCGATTCTTCCAAAATTTCCGACGAAATTTCTTTGTGATCCGCGCCAATTGTTCTTCAAAATCGGCAAAAGAGATTTCATCGTCGGAACTTGATTCGCTATCTTCTTCCTTTGTGGATTTGAACGCAATACCTGTAAGCTTAGAAGAAGACTTGGAAGAAACTTGATTAGTAGGAAAAGTCATTTCATAAGTTTGCAAAGCACCTACTAATTCCTCTACACTCATCTCATCCGGATGACTAACGGTTTCTATGGCGGTAACCTTTGCCCTAAACCGTTCCGGAAGAGTCCGAAGTATCTTTCTTACAATTTTCGACTCCGGGATCTTTTCTCCTAAATTAGCACATGTATTTATTACATCTTGAAGTCTAGTGTAATAATCTGTAAACAATTCATGCTCTTCCATATGAATAGAGTCAAATTGACTCGTAAGCATCTGGAGCTTTTGAATTTTTACAAGATTAGTACCCTCATGTGTAATTTTGAGAATATCCCAAATTTCCTTCGCGGTTTCACACGCGGAAATTCTTGTAAATTCAGTCGAGGAAAGAGAATTAAATAAAGCGTTCATACCTTTCCCATTGTAAGAAGATCTTTCAAATTCCTCTTTGGACCATCTAGAGCGAGGTTTTGGGATAGTAGAATTTCCTACTTCCTCAACAGGATGCACCCAACCGCATTCCACGGATTGCCATACTCGCTCATCAATTGCGATGAGAAAAGCTCTCATCCGCACTTTCCAATAAGCATAATTAGTCCCATCAAAAAGAGGAGGTCTATAAATATTACCACTTTCACCCAACATGATAGATAAACCTAAAACCCTCTCTGATACCAATTGTAGAGTTATTATGGATCCACAAGGATCTAAATAGGTACTATCAAACAACTAGAGGGGGGGTGAATAGGTGTAATACTTAAAAACTCAATCTCAGTGCAAAATAAAAACCAATGCGGAAAATAAAAACAGCACACCGAGATTTACGTGGAAACTCCAATCCAGGAGAAAAACCACGGGACCAACACGCAATAACAATCCACTAAGAATAGAAGAATAACAAGGTGATTACCGACTCCACGGACTCAACCCCTCCTTCAGCTTCTTCGGACCTTGCGCTGACCGGTTGGATATCCGCGCAATAACAATCCCTAAGAAAAGAAGAATAACAAGGTGATTACCGTCTCCACGGATTTAACCCCTCCTTCAATTTCTTGGACCTCGCGCTCCACCGATTTTGCACGTCCACTGCTCACGTTCGAATCCACGAACGCACGCTTCGAATCCACGAAACGCCTTTAGCACACCGAATCCACGATGCCACGTCGAATCCACGACGCAAACTCAGTCGATAAGAATATTGACTTCGATGGTGATCCTTTGCTTAGATTATCAATGAAGAACCGTAGAAGAAATCTCTAAGCAAAGATTAGATCAATTCGACAAAAGATATGTTCTTGAAAGAACCATCGAATTGACCTAAAAGAGGCTATAAAGAAGAACGATGAAAACCTAGCCTCTAGGGTTGCTCTCAAGAGTTTTATAAAAAGATCGGCCGTAGCTCCCACGTTTTTGAGAAACCCTAAACGTCTATTTATAGTTTAGAAACCTTTGGAAAGAGATAAGAATCAAAAACATACCTTATCTGGAAATTTTCAGGACGGCGATCCGGATCGGATTTACTGCGATCCGGATCGTCGTAACGAGATTGACGATTCCAGAAATACCATGGTTCGGGATCCGGATCGCATTGCCCGATCCGGATCGTTCATACAAATAAGAAAACTTAACATTCGGGATCCAGATCGGAAATTGCATGGATCCGGATCGAAGTCTTGTATGAAGCAACAACCTTCGGGATCCGGATCGTTGGCTCTGATCCGGATCCTGAACAAGTCCGAACACCAGTTTTTGATTATTATGCAATTAAAAGTTCATCCAAGTGTTTCTACACTATAAGAAAGTATTCGGATCACCATAATTATTTAGTTAAACATACCTGATCCTCTTGAATACTTTCTTCTTGAGATTGATGTAACTGATCCACAATTCTTCAACTTCAATCTTCAAGACTCAAGACACTGGGTGTCAACTTGAGCTCTTGTTGAATCTTCTCTAAGTCTTTGATTGCTGATTGACAATTTGATCCCTTTAAGACTCTGACTCAACTCACTGACTTGACTCACGAAATATGCCAATACCAAAAAGCCGTAACACCTTGACCACTACATCCTCCCCCACTAGAAAAGTTTTGTCCTCGAAACAAAAGTCATACCTCAAGAAGGAGCCTCGAACAAGTGGGGGGTGGGCGTCCATCATCGCCGACTCCAGCTTCCAAGTAGCCTCGCGCTCGCTCTGGTTGCTCCACAGAATATTCTCATAAGGAATAGCCCGGCTGCGTAACTCCCTCACCTCACAGTCTAAAATCCTCAATGGCTGCTCGACATAGCTGAAGTCCTCAGCGATCTCCAGTGGGGCGAAATCAATGATGTGCGACGGGTCATAAATATACCTCCTCAGAGTGGATACATGAAATACATCGTGAACACCAGCAAGTCTGGGAGGAAGTGCAAGCCTGTAGGCAACTGGCCCTATGCGCTCCAATACCTCGAAAGGACCAATATAACGAGGGCTCAGCTTCCCACGAATCCCGAATCTCCGAGTCCCCTTCGAAGGCGAGACTTTCAGAAAGACATGATCTCCTACCATAAACTCAAGGTCTCACCTCCGCACATCTGCGTAGCTCCTCTGTCTGCTCTGAGCGATCTGAAGATGCTGCTTGACTATCCTGACCTTGTCCTCTACCTCTCGCAGCAACTCTGGCCCCAACGTCCGCCTTTCACCCATGTCGCTCCAATAAAGAGGGGAACGACACTTGCGTCCATACAAAGCTTCAAACGGAGCCATCTGGATGCTCGCTTGAAGGCTATTGTTGTACGCAAACTCTGCCAGTGATAAGTGTCGCACCCATCCTCCTCCAAAGTCTAGCGTGCAAGCTCGGAGCATGTCCTCAAGAATCTATATAGTACGCTCTGACTGTCCGTCTGTCTGTGGGTGAAACGCTGTGCTAAAGCTAAGCTGTGTCCCTAAAGTGGCCTCTAGGCTCCTCCAAAAGCGCAAAACAAACCTCGGATCTCGATCAGATACAATGGAGGCAGGTACACCATGCGGCCTCACTACCTCGTCTAAGTACAGCTACGCCAGCCGCTCGAGTGACCAAGTCACCTGCACCGGTAAAAAGTGAGCGGACTTGGTGAGTCTATCCGCGACTACCCAGATCGCGTCCGCTCCAGTCTGTGCTCTCGGCAAACCAGTGACGAAATCCATAGTAACATGTTCCCATTTCCATTCAGGGATTGGGAGACTTTGCAACTTGCCAGCTGGTACACGATGCTCAGCCTCTACTCGCTGACAAGTTAAGCAGTGTGCTACGAATCTTCCAATGTCTCTTTTCATTCCGTTCCACCAAAACTGTGCCTTGAGGTCCCTATACATCTTAGTCCCACCAGGATGAATGGTATAAGGTGTATAGTGGGCCTCCCTCAAGATCTGCTCTCGAATCTCTGCATCCATAGGCACACAAGCTCGGTCCCTGTACCGCAGTACTCCCGAAGCATCAACTGAAAAATCCCCTGTCAAACCAGTCTGAATTTGCTCTCGAATCCTCATCAGGTGGGGGTCCTCACTCTGTCTCTCTCGAATCCTGTCCAACAGAGTGGGCTGCACGACTAGAGACATAAGTCTAGCAGAGACCCCAGGGGACACTACCTCAAGCTCTAACCGCCTCATCTGCTCAAGTAATGGCGCCTGATCGGTGATCATCAAAGATAGGCTCTGTGCTGCTCTCCTGCTCAGGGCATCAGCGACCACGTTGGCCTTGCTAGGATGGTAAAGTATGTCCACATCATAATCCTTTGACAATTCCAACCATCTGCGCTGCCTCAAATTGAGCTCCTTCTGTGTGAACAGGTATTTCAAGCTCTTGTGGTCGGTGTAAACCTCGCAGTGCTCCCCATACAAGTAGTGGCGCCACAACTTCAGTGTAAAAATCACCGCGGCTAGCTCCAAGTCATGGGTAGGGTAATTCTTTTCATAATCCTTAAGTTGCCGTGAAGCATAAGCGATTACCCTACCCTCCTGCATCAGCACGCAACCTAAACCATTGTGTGATGCATCACTGTAAATCACATATCCTTTCCCCATAACAGGGAGGGAAAGGATAGGAGCCGACATCAATCTGTTCTTTAATTCCTCAAAGCTCCTCTGGCAATCCTCACTCCAAATAAACTTAATCCCTTTACACGTCAGACGAGTGAGGGGCGTGGAAAGTTTCGCAAAACCTTCCACAAACCGACGGTAATATCCGGCCAAACCCATAAAACTGCGAACCTCTGATACCGTCGTCGGTCGGGGCCAATCCCGGACTGCCTCAATCTGTAGTAGCCGCTAGTTTAAAATATGTTAAGGGTCTACTTTTGGTTTCGTTAATTCCGCATTTCGTTTCGGGGGCTGGAGGGTGATCGAATAATTCCTTATTTCCGGACAGACCGTCGGGGCCCGCGGGTATTTTTAGTTAATAGGGCTCGCAAAACGGAGAACGGTGGCGAAATCGGTTTTGAATTCCGACGCCGGAATCTCCCGGAATAAATTCCGGAAGGTAGCTAACGGTTCAGGTGGTCAACGCGGTTTTTCAGGTAGACCGGACCCTGGTTCGCACCCGACTAATTACCCGCATTTGACTTGATTTGGGTTCATTCCCATTTCCCCAACTTAACCGCTCCCGCCAACTTAACCGTTCCCGTTATTTTTTCCCGTCGTGCAACTCCCCATAACTACCGCCACTCCCCATAACTACCCACCACTCCCCATAACTACCGCCACTCCCCATAGCTACCCGCCACTCCCCATAACTACCCACAACTCCCTACTACTACCCGCAACTTCCCACAATTCCCCACTCCCCACAATTCCCCTGCGTACGAAACCCCAATTCCCCAACCTTTCTATTTCCTCACCGATTGCGCGAAGGATCCAAGCGGCGAGACCAAGGAAGGAGAGGGAGATGTCCTCACATTCCTTGTAGCCGAACTCGCAGGATCGGATCACCCTTCCCTCCGACAACCGAGGTGAGCACGCTAGGGTGATACTTTCTTGCTTCGTTCTTGGTTGGAGCGGACGAGGGGGGGGGGGGGGGGGGGGAAAGGAAGGGGCGTGGGGCACCGCCGGAATCCGGCACGCAGCCCCGCAGGCGGGCGCCGCCACTTGCGGGCGCCGCCCGCATGAGGGTGCGGGCGGCACCGCATGCGGGCTACCGCATGCGGGCGCCGCCGCTTGCGGGCGCAGCCCGCATGAGGGTGCGGGCGGCACCGCATGCGGGCTGCTGCATGCGGGCGCCGCCACTTGCGGGCGGCACCGCATGCGGGCTGCCGCATGCGGGCGCCGCCACTTGCGGGCGGCACCGCATGCGGGCTGCCGCATGCGGGCGCCGCCACGTGCGGGCGGCACCGCATGCGGGCTGCCGCATGCGGGCGCCGCCGCTTGCGGACTGCCGCATGCGGGCGCCGCCGCTTGCGGGCTGCCGCATGCGGCCGCCGCCGCTTGCGGGCGCCTCCGCATGCGGGTGCGAGCGGCACCGCATGCGGGCGGCCGCATACGAGCGCCGCCGCTTGCGGGCGCCTCCGCATGCTGGTGCGGGCGGCACCGCATGCGGGCGGCCGCATACGAGCGCCGCCGCTTGCGGGCGTCGCCGCATGCGGGTGCGGGCGGCACCGCATGCGGACAACGCCGAACACGGGCGTCACCGCATGCGGACGGCCGCACGCAGTTAGTACGCCGCCCAGCCGTGCGGGGCCAGGCGCGTACGTGTGCGAATTGTGCGCAAGGTGAGGGGGCGCCGGGCGCTCTAGTCGTTAGTCTGACAAAGTTTTAAGTTGCTGACTCCTATATGACAGATTCGTGTAGGTCCGGGCGGGCACCCGAGACGCGAGAGAACCTAACATCAGTCAGGAGCGCGACAACAAGGTGGGTTTACGGTCGAGGCAGAGTATTGTGTTGGTAAACCGAAAGGAACTTTTTATTGTTAATCGGTACTAACACTGACGGTTTCTATGATGTACTATATTACCCCGTGTTTTGGTTACTTATGCTCGAGTTGCGACACGCGCACCCGCGGTCTGGCCACCGCAAAGGGTGCTCTTTTCCGGAAAGGCGGTCTTCGACCCGTGTTACCCCACGAGGTGACGTAGTGGGGGCCCCCGTAGGTGTGGGGTTTGAGGCAGCGAGGTGCGAGCGGTGCGACCTATCGGGATTGGATCCCGAGGAGGTCAGGTGTGCGACTGCCGGGATTGGATCCCGATGTGGTCAGGTGTGCGACCGCCGGGATTGGATCCCGATGCGGTCAGGTGTTACAGGTGATACCGGGGTTGCAGGTGTTACAGGTGGTACAGGTGGTTGCGAGTTACCGTTACGAGTAGAGCGGTTGTTCCGGCTAGTCTTACTTTTGTGACTTGGTATTACTTTACTGTTTTAGTACTATTCTTATGATAGTGTCGCTGACTACCCACTCTGTGACAGGTACCTCCAGGGGGTAGAGGTAGGCGACGGTGAGGCCGAGGTGGTAGCAGTCGGGCTGAGGGAGCCCTAGTATGCTGTATCATTTACTTTCTCTGCATTTCATTCAGAACTGTAGGTTATTGTGTGGTTCTCGATACCCTTGTGGGGTCGTGTGGATGTTGAGTATTTTCTTGCTGGTTATGCACTACTATTTCCTTTATTGTTCCCGTTGGGCCCGTTTTCTAAACCTTGTGGATTTATGCCGTTTTCCAATCTGTTTTCAAAACCTAAGGCCGTGTGGGCCTGTTTTCAAAACGGTGAGTTTATACTTTCAACTTGACTGGCCACGGGTATTGTTTAGTCTTCATGCACCATACTACTTCGAACTGTTGTGACTAAATGGGAAAATGATTGCTTATGTTCGACTATTGTAACAGCCGCGACGCCGTGCATATACAGAGGAGACTCTGCCCGATTTTCGAGTAAATCTGTATATGTGGCGGGTCTGGGCACGCGCCGGGGAAGGAGGTTTTTAAACAAACAAAAAAAAAGGTGTACGCACTTTATGCGTACTTTGAGGTATCGTTTCCGCTAAACAAAACCCCCGGGGCGTGACAGATTAAGATGGTATCAGAGACTTTGCTTTAATCACAACAGTGACGGCCCAACATCCACCGAGATATCACACTTAACTACGAATAAATGAAATGTGCAGGGTTTAAGGGTTAAGACGTGAGAGATCGGGGAGGGGAAATTGTAGATAATGTTTCTTTTCTCTCTCGATTTTACGATGGTTTATCTAGCAGAGATGAGTGCTAAGCTTTGGTTGGTATGTCTGTACAGACAATGGTACGGACCCGAGCGTCAGCCGGGGAGGTAGGGTCAGATGCGACGACATCAGCAGCTGCAGAGAACCAGCTCCTGCGGCAACAATTGAGGGAGATGGCGGGGCAGATGGCGACCCTTACGGACCGTGTGCGTCAATTGACGCAGCAGCAACCGGTCGCTCCCGCCCCACCACCGGAACCAATTGCACCGGCCGCAGTACCGCAAGCGACAGGTGCTGGGGTAGGGGCAACCCCTCTACCGGCGGCAACGGCCGGGCTAGCATCTACCCAGACCACGGCGCCGATGGTAGCACCAGCATCAGCGTCCGTGGGGCCGGCGCCGGGGGCTCTCGGCGGGAACACCCCCGCGGCCGCCGCCGTCGCCAGGGAAGGGACGGTTACGCGGGCGGAACGAGAGCGAGTGCGGGCCAATCTGGCGGACTTCATGAAGTTCGAACCACCCACGTTCGAGGGGGAGACGACTGATCCCTGGGTAGTCAAAAAGTGGGTGGGATCAATGGAAAAATTGTTTGAGGACCTACTCATCGAGGACCCCGAACGCGTCCCTCTGGCAGTTCACTTTTTGGAGGGAAACGCTCGTCTATGGTGGAAGACGGTGCGCCCTGATCCCACCCAGGGCACCGTGCTACTATTGTGGACGACGTTCAAGCAGGAATTGTTTGGGGCCTTCTTCACAAATAGCGTCAAGAAGAAACTGGAGGACGACCTGAACCACATTCAGCAAGGGAGCAAGACAGTTATGGAGTATCAGCGCGAATTCGTGCGCCTGGCAAATTGCGTCCCTTTCGTTATAAGGGATGAACCCCACAAGGCGCAACTATTCGTGGATGGGTTGCGAAGTGATATTTTCCAGGTGGTTCAAGCCGCTGATTTGCATACGTTTCAAAAAGTGGTCGACCGGGCCACTATCGTAGAGCGTGGGCTTGCCGTTACCCGCGCTAGGAGGGAGGCCCCGGCACTGCATGAAGATAGGAAGCGGCAACAGCAGAGCTACGGAGGGGGGTCATCTACTGGGAGCCGACTCCCCAAGCGGTGGAGGGCACAGTCGGGAGCACGGAGCGCACCTACCGGAGAGCCGAGGCCAAGAGACGGGCCTTGCGTGATCTGCGGGGGAGCGCATGGAGTGTTGGGTTGCTCCCAGAGAGCTAACCATTGCTTCCGTTGCGGCAAGCAGGGGCACTTCCGCTGTAACTGCCCCCTTACCGTGGGATCAGCCTCCTCTGCCGCTTCCACGCCTTCGCCACAATTTTTGGGGCGGGGTAAAGCTCCTATGGGGTCGACCTCTAGGCCCCCGGCTACGCGGCGCGAAGAGGATAGGCAGCCTCAACCGGGCGGGCGAATTTATTCCATGACCCGCCAGGAATCGGACCCGCCGGAGCACGTACTTGCAGGTATAACTTCCATTTTAAATTCACGTTCTAGGACCCTCTTTGATACTGGAGCAACACACTCGTTCATTTCTCGCGAGTACGTGTTTTCGCATGACCTCGAGGAAACACCTCTCCAAAGTCGGTTGACGGTCCAGACCGCGGGTGGGATACTGGAGGCGACTAGTTTGGTGGCCGCTTGCCCGATTAAGCTAGGGCGGCTATTTTGCCCTTGGGATTTAATAGTGATTCCTTTGAAGGAGTACGACGTTGTTTTGGGCATGGACTGGCTCTCAAGGTACCAAGTGCTTATCGACTGCGATAAGCGGATGGTACAACTACAAGAACCAAGTTTCCCTAGGAATGCGTACCTAGCGTGCAAGAGCACCTCCTTCCCGGCAGTCATCTCAGCGGCTCGAGCCAGGAGTCTGATAGAGGGTGGGTGTGTAGCCTATTTGGCATCGGTAGATCTGGTTACCCGACCCTCGACGACACCTTCAGACATCCCGGTGGTGAGGGACTTTCCCGATGTCTTTCCGACAGAGCTGCCTGGGATACCCCCTGAAAGGGAGGTGGTGTTCCCTATTGAACTCTTGCCAGGTACTCAACCTATAACGAAGGCACCCTACCGAATGGCCTTCACGGAGTTGAAGGAGTTAAAGGCGCAACTGGAAGACCTCTTGGACAAAGGGTTTGTCAGGCCGAGTGTGTCACCCTGGGGCGCACCAGTGCTTTTTGTACGGAAGAAGGATGGGAGCCTGCGACTCTGTATTGACTACAGAGGAATAAACAAGGTCACGGTGAAAAACAAGTACCCCCTGCCCAGAATCGACGACCTCTTCGACCAACTACGAGGAGCGACTGTCTTTTCAAAGATTGATCTACAGTCAGGCTACCACCAGCTCCGGGTTCGGAACGAGGACATTCTGAAGACCGCTTTTCGGACCCGGTATGGCCATTACGAATTTACGGTCATGCCATTCGGACTTACGAACGCCCCCACAGTCTTTATGGACATGATGAATCGGGTCTTCAGACCATTCTTAGACCGGTTCGTGGTGGTCTTCATCGATGATATACTAATCTACTCATCCACCGACGAGGAGCACGAGGATCACTTACGAACGATTCTCCAAACCCTCAGGGAGCAGAAGCTGTTCGCTAAGCTCAAAAAGTGTGAGTTCTGGCTACGTGAAGTGGGATTACTGGGGCATGTGATCTCGGCAAAAGGAATCGCCGTGGACCCCAAGAAGGTGGAATCGGTGATAGACTGGCAGCCGCCCACGACGGTGACGGAGATCCGCAGTTTCTTGGGGCTGGCGGGGTATTATAGACGCTTTGTCGAGGGTTTCTCGAAGATTGCGGCCCCTCTAAACCGGTTGACCAAGAAAGGAGAAAAGTTTGTATGGACGGCCAAATGCCAGGAAAGTTTTGAAGAACTGAAAAGAAGGCTAACCGAGGCACCGATTCTTGTACTACCAACACCCGGTGAGGACTATGAGGTGTACTGCGACGCTTCAAGAATCGGCCTTGGGGGTGTTTTAATGCAGCAGGGGAAGGTAATAGCCTATGCGTCTAGACAACTGAAGGACTACGAGAGAAACTACCCAATACACGATTTAGAGCTGGCTGCGGTGGTCTTCGTTCTGAAGTTATGGAGACACTACCTCTTTGGTGTCCATTGTAACATCTTCTCAGATCACCAGAGTCTTAAATACCTATTCACCCAAAAGGAACTAAACCTGTGGCAGAGACGGTGGCTTGAGTTACTGAAGGATTACGACATAACGATCCAATACCACCCAGGGAAAGCAAATGTGGTAGCAGACGCGCTGAGCAGGAAGGGGCGATTGGAGGGAGGATCGGTAGGTGCGATAACTGAGCAGAGCAACTTGATCGCGGAATTCTCACGACTAGGGTTGGAAGTAGTGCCAGCAGGCACGGTTGCGCAACTTCTAACTCTGGTGGTCAAGCCAACACTACTAGAAAAGATTCGAGAGGGACAGCAGGCGGACTCGCACTTACAGCTCGTAAGAGACAAGATCTCGCCGAATCAGGAAGGGGACTTTTCAGCGGAAGGCGACGGCACTCTACGGTTCCGCGGGCGGATTTGCGTGCCGGATACCCCAGAATTGAAGAAGGAAATCCTATCGGAGGCACACAACGCCCATTATGTAGCGCATCCAGGAGGTACAAAGATGTACAGGGACCTTAAGCAGACCTTCTGGTGGCCCAAGATGAAGAGGGATGTAACTCAATTTGTAGCTCATTGCCTGGTGTGTCAACAAATAAAGGCGGAACATCAACGACCGGCGGGAAAGTTACAACCCTTACCGGTACCGGAGTGGAAGTGGGACCATATCACCATGGACTTTGTCACCGGGTTTCCACGTTCACAGCAAGGACATGACACAATATGGGTTGTGGTGGACCGGCTAACTAAGTCAGCGCACTTCCTGCCGATTCACACAACTTGGACCAGGGAGCGGTTGGCTCAGGTCTATCTCAGCGAGATTGTGAGACTGCATGGAGTACCGGCATCGATCACATCAGACAGAGACACGCGTTTCGTCTCAAAGTTTTGGCAGAGCCTGCAACAAGCCTTGGGGACTAAATTGCACTTCAGCACAGCCTTCCACCCTCAAACAGACGGACAGTCGGAGCGAGTGATACAGACGCTAGAAGACCTGCTTCGGGCCTGTGTACTCGATTGGGGAGTCGGTTGGGAGCGTTACCTACCACTTGTAGAATTCGCTTACAACAATAGCCACCAGGCCAGCATATTGATGGCACCCTACGAAGCCTTATACGGGAGACGCTGTCGATCCCCGATCTGTTGGGACGACTTGGGAGAACGGAAGTTCTTGGGACCCGACTTGGTGGAAGAAACAGAAGAGAAGGTGCGCCTCATCAGACAGCGCTTACTAACAGCCCAAAGTCGACAAAA
Source organism: Tillandsia leiboldiana (assembly GCA_029204045.2). Classification (NCBI taxonomy): domain Eukaryota; kingdom Viridiplantae; phylum Streptophyta; class Magnoliopsida; order Poales; family Bromeliaceae; genus Tillandsia; species Tillandsia leiboldiana. Next base: position 13,257,503 of record CM055066.1, read on the forward strand.
GAGTTACGCGGATCGAAGACGCCGCGATTTAGAGTTCCAGGTGGGAGAACACGTGTTTTTGCGGGTCTCGCCGTCCAGGGGAATCAAGCGATTCGGGTTAAAAGGCAAGCTAAGCCCGCGGTTCGTGGGGCCATTCGAGATCCTGGAACGGATTGGCCCAGTGGCTTACCGCCTTGCCCTACCACCGAACCTCAACCGGATTCATGATGTGTTCCACATTTCGATGCTCAAGAAATACCTCCCCGACCCGTCGCACGTCCTGGACGTCTCAACACTCGAACTAAAGGAGGACCTAAGCTTCGAGGAAACCCCTGTGCGAATACTAGCAAGAGAAAGTAAGACGCTTCGAAACCGAGACATCCCCTATGTGAAGGTGCACTGGAGCAACCATGAAGAGCGGGAAGCGACGTGGGAACTAGAATCGAAGATGAGAGAGGGCTACCCTTATCTCTTTACCGCGAACCAGGATTGAGTTTCGAGGACGAAACTCGTTTTAAGAGGTGAGTGGTGTAGTAGCCGCTGGTTTAAAATATGTTAAGGGTCTACTTTTGGTTTCGTTAATTCCGCATTTCGTTTCGGGGGCTGGAGGGGTGATCGAATAATTCCTTGTTTCCGGACAGACCGTCAGGGCCCGCGGGTATTTTTAGTTAATAGGGCTCGCGAAACGGAGAACGGCGGCGAAATCGGTTTTGAATTCCGACGCCGGAATCTCCCGGAATAAATTCCGGAAGGTAGCTAACGGTTCAGGTGGTCAACGCGGTTTTTCAGGTAGACCGGACCCTGGTTCGCACCCGACTAATTACCCGCATTTTGACTTGATTTGGGTTCATTCCCATTTCCCCAACTAACCGCTCCCGCCAACTTAACCGTTCCCGTTATTTTTCCCCGTCGTGCAACTCCCATACTACTACTCGCCACTCCCCATAACTACCCACCACTCCCCATAACTACCGCCACTCCCCATAACTACCCGCCACTCCCCATAACTACCCACAACTCCCTACTACTACCCGCAACTTCCCACAATTCCCCACTCCCCACAATTCCCCTGCGTACGAAACCCCAATTCCCCAACCTTTCTATTTCCTCACCGATTGCGCGGAGGATCCAAGCGGCGAGACCAACGAAGGAGAGGGAGACGTCCTCACATTCCTTGTAGCCGAACTCGCAGGATCGGATCACCCTTCCCTCCGACAACCGAGGTGAGCACGCTAGGGTGATACTTTCTTGCTTCGTTCTTGGTTGGAGCGGACGAGGGGGGGGGGAAAGGAAGGGGCGTGGGGCACCGCCGGAATCCGGCACGCAGCCCCGCATGCGGGCGCCGCCACTTGCGGGGCGCCGCCCGCATGAGGGTGCGGGCGGCACCGCATGCGGGCTACCGCATGCGGGCGCCGCCGCTTGCGGGCTGCCGCATGCGGCGCCGCCGCTTGCGGGGCGCAGCCCGCATGAGGGTGCGGGCGGCACGCATGCGGGCTACCGCATGCGGGCGCCGCCGCTTGCGGGCGCAGCCCGCATGAGGGTGCGGGCGGCACCGCATGCGGGCTACCGCATGCGGGCGCCGCCACTTGCGGGCGGCACCGCATGCGGGCTGCCGCATGCGGGCGCCGCCACTTGTGGGCGGCACCGCATGCGGGCTGCCGCATGCAGGCGCCGCCACGTGCGAGCGGCACCGCATGCGGGCTGCCGCATGCGGGCGCCGCCGCTTGCGGACTGCCGCATGCGGGCGCCGCGCTTGCGGGCTGCCGCATGCGGCCGCCGCCGCTTGCGGGCGCCTCCGCATGCGGGTGCGGGCGGCACCGCATGCGGGCGGCCGCATACGAGCGCCGCAGCTTGCGGGCGTCGCCGCAAGCGGGTGCGAGCCGGCACCGCATGCGGACAACGCCGGAACACGGGCGTCACCGCATGCGGACGGCCGCACGCAGTTAGTACGCCGCCCAGCCATGCGGGGCCAGGCGCGTACGTGTGCGAATTGTGCGCAAGGTGAGGGGGCGCCGGGCGCTCTAGTCGTTAATCTGACAAAGTTTTAAGTTGCTGACTCCTATATGACAGATTCGTGTAGGTCCGGGCAGGCACCCGAGACGCGAGAGAACCTAACATCAGTCAGGAGCGCGACAACAAGGTGGGTTTACGGTCGGGCAGAGTATTGTGTTGGTAAACCGAAAGGACTTTTTATTGTTAATCGGTACTAACACTGACGGTTTCTATGATGTACTATATTACCCCGTGTTTGGTTACTTATGCTCGAGTTGCGACACGCGCACCCGCGGTCTGGCCACCGCAAAGGGTGCTCTTTTCCGAAAGGCGGTCTTCGACCCGTGTTACCCCACGAGGTGACGTAGTGGGGGCCCCGTAGGTGTGGGGTTTGAGGCAGCGAGGTGCGAGCGGTGCGACCTGTCGGGATTGGATCCCGAGGAGGTCAGGTGTGCGACTGCCGGGATTGGATCCCGATGTGGTCAGGTGTGCGACCGCGGGATTGGATCCCGATGCGGTCAGGTGTTACAGGTGATACCGGGGTTGCAGGTGTTACAGGTGGTACAGGTGGTTGCGAGTTACCGTTACGAGTAGAGCGGTTGTTCCGGCTAGTCTTACTTTTGTGACTTGGTATTACTTTACTGTTTTAGTACTATTCTTATGATAGTGTCGCTGACTACCCACTCTGTGACAGGTACCTCCAGGGGTAGAGGTAGGCGACGGTGAGGCCGAGGTGGTAGCAGTCGGGCTGAGGGAGCCCTAGTATGCTGTATCATTTACTTTCTCTGCATTTCATTCAGAACTGTAGGTTATTGTGTGGTTCTCGATACCCTTGTGGGGTCGTGTGGATGTTGAGTACTTTCTTGCTGGTTATGCACTACTATTTCCTTTATTGTTCCCGTTGGGCCCGTTTTCTAAACCTTGTGGATTTATGCCGTTTTCCAATCTGTTTTCAAAACCTAAGGCCGTGTGGGCCTGTTTTCAAAACGGTGAGTTTATACTTTCAACTTGACTGGCCACGGGTATTGTTTAGTCTTCATGCACCATACTACTTCGAACTGTTGTGACTAAATGGGAAAATGAATTGCTTATGTTCGACTATTGTAACAGCCGCGACGCCATGCATATACAGAGGAGACTCTGCCCGATTTTTCGAGTAATCTGTATATGTGGCGGGTCTGGGCAGCGCCGGGGAAGGAGGTTTTTAAACAAACAAAAAAAAAGGTGTACGCACTTTACGCGTACTTGAGGTATCGTTTCCGCTAAACAAAACCCCGGGCGTGACACAATCTTCCCGGGTCCACGCCACTCCTGCGGCTGAGATCACGTGGCCCAAGAGACAACCTCCCGTAGCCAAATCGCACTTAGATACTTGGCATACAACTTCTTTCTTCAGAAGTTGCAGCATGATCCTCAGGTGCTCCTCGGCTCCACATCACTCCGGGAATAAACCAGGATGTCACATGAATACAACGACCGAACCGATCCAGGTATGGTCGAAAGATCCTATTCATTAAATCCATAAAAGCGGCAGGGGCCATTTGTCGATCAAAAGGCATGACGGTGAACTCATAATGCCCGTACCGTAATCTGAACGCTGTCTTCGGAATATCCTCGGCCTTCACCTCAGTTGGTGGTAACCTGATTGCACTCAGTCTTCGAGAAGACACAAGACCTTGCAGCTGATCGAACCGATATCAATGCGCGGCAAAGGGTACTTGTTCTGATGGTCATTTTATTCAACTCTCGATAATACACACAAAGTCGAAGTGAACTACATCCTTCTTTTTCATGAATAACACCGGCGCCTCCCGAGGTGATACACTTGGTCTCACGAAACCCCTTATCAATAAATCATGAAGGTGCGCCTTCAACTCTCGCAGCTCAGCCGGTGCCATTCGTAAGGAGCCTTAGAGAGTGGCGCAGTTCCTGGTGGGACTACGTCAATCAAAAAAATCGATCTCCCTATCCGGCGGATACAGTCAGCTCCGGTGAAACCCATCCGGGAACTCTGGACAATAGGGTATCCGCGAGTCCGATGCCGCCGGAGGCTCCTCAACCACACTAGCCAAAAAGGCTACGCATCCACTGCTCAGATCTGCATCACACGCGAAGTCGAAACCACTGAGGCGAAGAAAGCAATCTGGCACCCTGTAAACACCAATGCTCCTGGCCTGGCCTCGTAAGGTAACCGTCCTCGCGACATAATCTATAATCGCAAAGTATCGAGCCGGCAATTTCAACCCCAAGAACCACATCAAAGTCCATCAAGCTGTCTCAAGACCAAACAGGTCCACTGGCATAATCCAGACTCGATCTGCATCGGGCAGGACCAACAACACTCCTCCACGTGCAAAGTGTGATCGGAAACTGAACCTCTCGGCACGTGGTAAAAGCCCTACCTCTACACCATGGGATGATGCAACTGATATACTAAGAGAAAAGAATGCGATGCTCGTCTAACAAATAAAATAGGAATCAAATGCCAAAAATAAACCATACCTGCCACCACACAGTCAGCAGTCGCAGAAACCTGCCTGCGCTAAGGCCCTGATCGCTCAACAACAGCTGTCTCTCACCATGAGGGTGTGGAGGCGAAACTCGGTCTGCCTGGGGACCTGTCGGTGACGCTCCCGGTCGCGGCCTGGGGAGGTGGTGGAACAGATGCCGAAGTCGATGCTGCACATGCCATCTGGGGACACGAAGCCCGTAAATGCCCAGGACTGGCCACAAAGGTAGCAGCGTCCTGCCGCTGAAACTAAAGTACTGACGAAGTGCTGACCTTCCACAGTAATACACTGTTAGCCTGCTGGGGCAGCCTCTGCTGCCGCTACACCATCTCTGTGGTCGTGAACGCGACCTCTGCTGGAATGCGGTAGGGGCCAATGTCTGAAAAAGGTGCTACTAAGGTCCGAAGGCGGCATGTAGCTCGTGATGTGGCCTGGCTGCCACATCGGAAGCATCGACCTTCCATCAAGGCAAAGGTATCAAATGGATGCTGCCCCCTATAGAAAATGACCGGGACCGACGCTCGAGACTGTCGAGGCTGACTGCTGCGGTGGCCTCTGAGATATACCAGGTCCTCGTCGATCAAGAGCCCACGGCCAGAAAGACTGGGGCCGTGGCGGTCCCCCGAACCGCCTGTCACATCATCCATGGGGCTGGGCGTTTCCTCTCTGGACGTTGCTCTGAAGCCCCGGCCCCCCCCGTCAAACGCCAGGTCACCCCTCTGCGCCAGCAAACTGCTCTAGACGATGCGTCCTGAGATAGCTCCTCGCCACCAACTGGGTCACCAAGGCCCGCAGTTCTCCCAACCCGCGGATACCGCCCGACTCAGACTCCTCAGAAGGTGGGGGAGTACCCGGGTGGG
>CM055066.1:13262943-13478550 GCA_029204045.2 Tillandsia leiboldiana
CCCCACATTCCCCTGCGTACGAAACCCCAATTCCCCAACCTTTCTATTCCTCACCGATTGCGCGAAGGATCCAAGCGGCGAGAGACCAAGAAGGAGAGGGAGACGATGTCCTCCATTCCTTGTAGCCGAACTCGCAGGATCGGATCACCCTTCCCTCCGACAACCGAGGTGAGCACGCTAGGGTTTACTTCTTGCTTCGTTCTTGGTGGAGCGGACGAGGGGGGGGGGTGGGGGGGGGGGAAGAAAGGAAGGGGCGTGGGCACCGCCGGAATCCGGCACGCAGGGGCCCCGCAGGCGGGCGCCCCACTTGCGGGCGCCGCCGCATGGGGTGGGGCGGCACCGCATGCGGGGGCTACCCGCATGCGGGCGCCGCCGCTGCGGCGCCGCCCGCATGAGGGTGCGGGCGGCACCGCATGCGGGCTGCCGCATGCGGGCGCCGCCACTTGCGGCCGGCACCGCATGCGGGCTGCCGCATGCGGGCGCCGCACTTGCGGGCGGCACCGCATGCGGGCTGCCCGCATGGGGCGCCGCACGTGCGGGCGGCACCGCATGCGGGCTGCCGCATGCGGGCGCCGCCGCTTGCGGCTGCCGCATGCGGGCGCCGCCGTGCGGGCTGCGCATGCGGCCGCCGCCACGCTTGCGGGGCCTCCGCATGCGGTGTGCGAGGGCACGCATGCGGGCGCCGCCGGGGCCGCATGCGAGCGCCGCCGCTTGCGGGCGCCTCCGCATGCGGTGCGGGCGGGCACCGCATGCGGGCGGCCGCATGCGGGCGCCGCTTGCGGGCGTCGCGCATGCGGTGCGGGCGGCACCGCATGCGGACAACGCCGATGCGGGCGTCACCGCATGCGGACGGCCGCACGCAGTTAGTACGCCGCCCAGCCGTGCGGGGCCAGGCGCGTACGTGTGCGAATTGTGCGCAAGGTGAGGGGGCGCCGGGCGCTCTAGTCGTTAATCTGACAAAGTCTTAAGTTGCTGACTCCTATAGACAGATTTGTGTAGGTCCGGGCGGGCACCCGAGACGCGAGAGAACCTAACATCAGTCAGGAGCGCGACAACAAGGTGGGTTTACGGTCGAGGCAGAGTATTGTGTTGGTAAACGAAAGGGACTTTTTATTGTTAATCGGTACTAACACTGACGGTTTCTATGATGTACTATATTACCCGTGTTTGGTTACTTATGCTCGAGTTGCGACACGCGCACCCGCGGTCTGGCCACCGCAAAGGGTGCTCTTTCCGGAAAGGCGGTCTTCGACCCGTGTTACCCCACGAGGTGACGTAGTGGGGGCCCCCGTAGGTGTGGGGTTTGAGGCAGCGAGGTGCGAGCGGTGCGACCTGTCGGGATTGGATCCCGAGGAGGTCAGGTGTGCGACTGCCGGGATTGGATCCGATGTGGTCAGGTGTGCGACCGCCGGGATTGGATGCCCGATGCGGTCAGGTGTTACAGGTGATACCGGGTGTTGCAGGTGTTACAGGTGGTACAGGGTGGTTGCGAGTTACCGTTACGAGTAGAGCGGTTGTTCCGGCTAGTCTTACTTTGTGACTTGGTATTACTTTACTGTTTTAGTACTATTCTTATGATAGTGTCGCTGACTACCCACTCTGTGACAGGTACCTCCAGGGGGTAGAGGTAGGCGACGGTGAGGCCGAGGTGGTAGCAGTCGGGCTGAGGGAGCCCTAGTATGCTGTATCATTTACTTTCTCTGCATTTCATTCAGAACTGTAGGTTATTGTGTGGTTCTCGATACCCTTGTGGGGTCGTGTGGATGTTGAGTATTTCTTGCTGGTTATGCACTACTATTTCCTTTATTGTTCCCGTTGGGCCCGTTTTCTAAACCTTGTGGATTTATGCCGTTTTCCAATCTGTTTTCAAAACCTAAGGCCGTGTGGGCCTGTTTTCAAAACGGTGAGTTTATACTTTCAACTTGACTGGCCACGGGTATTGTTTAGTCTTCATGCACCATACTACTTCGAACTGTTGTGACTAAATGGGAAAATGATTGCTTATGTCGACTATTGTAACAGCCGCGACGCCGTGCATATACAGAGGAGACTCTGCCCGATTTTCGAGTAAATCTGTATATGTGGCGGGTCTGGGCACGCGCCGGGGAAGGAGGTTTTTAAACAAACAAAAAAAAAGGTGTACGCACTTTATGCGTACTTTGAGGTATCGTTTCCGCTAAACAAAACCCCCGGGGCGTGACAGATTAAGATGGTATCAGAGACTTTGCTTAATCACAACATTGACGGCCCAACATCCACCGAGATATCACACTTAACTACGAATAAATGAAATGTGCAGGGTTTAAGGGTTAAGACGTGAGAGATTCGGGGAGGGGAAATTGTAGATAATGTTCTTTTCTCTCTCGATTTTACGATGGTTTATCTAGCAGAGATGAGTGCTAAGCTTTGGTTGGTATGTCTGTACAGACAATGGTACGGACCCGAGCGTCAGCCGGGGAGGTAGGGTCAGATGCGACGACAATCAGCAGCTGCAGAGAACCAGCTCCTGCGGCACAATTGAGGGAGATGGCGGGGCAGATGGCGACCCTTACGGACCGTGTGCGTCAATTGACGCAGCAGCAACCGGTCGCTCCCGCCCAACCACCGTGAACCAATTGCAACCGGCCGCAGTACGCGCAAGCGACAGGTGCTGGGGTAGGGCAACCCCTCTACCGGCGGCAACGGCCGGCTAGCATCTACCCAGACCACGGCGCCGATGGTAGCACCAGCATCAGCGTCCGTGGGGCCGGCGCCGGGGGCTCTCGGCGGGAACACCCCCGCGGCCGCCGCCGTCGCCAGGGAAGGGACGGTTACGCGGGCGGAACGAGAGCGAGTGCGGGCCAATCTGGCGGACTTCATGAAGTTCGAACCACCCACGTTCGAGGGGGAGACGACTGATCCCTGGGTAGTCAAAAGTGGGTGGGATCAATGGAAAAATTGTTTGAGGACCTACTCATCGAGGACCCCGAACGCGTCCCTCTGGCAGTTCACTTTTTGGAGGGAAACGCTCGTCTATGGTGGAAGACGGTGCGCCCTGATCCCACCCAGGGCACCGTGCTACTATTGTGGACGACGTTCAAGCAGGAATTGTTTGGGGCCTTCTTCACAAATAGCGTCAAGAAGAAACTGGAGGACGACCTGAACCACATTCAGCAAGGGAGCAAGACAGTTATGGAGTATCAGCGCGAATTCGTGCGCCTGGCAAATTGCGTCCCTTTCGTTATAAGGGATGAACCCCACAAGGCGCAACTATTCGTGGATGGGTTGCGAAGTGATATTTTCCAGGTGGTTCAAGCCGCTGATTTGCATACGTTTCAAAAAGTGGTCGACCGGGCCACTATCGTAGAGCGTGGGCTTGCCGTTACCCGCGCTAGGAGGGAGGCCCCGGCACTGCATGAAGATAGGAAGCGGCAACAGCAGAGCTACGGAGGGGGGTCATCTACTGGGAGCCGACTCCCCAAGCGGTGGAGGGCACAGTCGGGAGCACGGAGCGCACCTACCGGAGAGCCGAGGCCAAGAGACGGGCCTTGCGTGATCTGCGGGGGAGCGCATGGAGTGTTGGGTTGCTCCCAGAGAGCTAACCATTGCTTCCGTTGCGGCAAGCAGGGGCACTTCCGCTGTAACTGCCCCCTTACCGTGGGATCAGCCTCCTCTGCCGCTTCCACGCCTTCGCCACAATTTTGGGGCGGGGTAAAGCTCCTATGGGGTCGACCTCTAGGCCCCCGGCTACGCGGCGCGAAGAGGATAGGCAGCCTCAACCGGGCGGGCGAATTTATTCCATGACCCGCCAGGAATCGGACCCGCCGGAGCACGTACTTGCAGTATAACTTCCATTTTAAATTCACGTTCTAGGACCCTCTTTGATACTGGAGCAACACACTCGTTCATTCTCGCGAGTACGTGTTTTCGCATGACCTCGAGGAAACACCTCTCCAAAGTCGGTTGACGGTCCAGACCGCGGGTGGGATACTGGAGGCGACTAGTTTGGTGGCCGCTTGCCCGATTAAGCTAGGGCGGCTATTTTGCCCTTGGGATTTAATAGTGATTCCTTTGAAGGAGTACGACGTTGTTTTGGGCATGGACTGGCTCTCAAGGTACCAAGTGCTTATCGACTGCGATAAGCGGATGGTACAACTACAAGAACCAAGTTTCCCTAGGAATGCGTACCTAGCGTGCAAGAGCACCTCCTTCCCGGCAGTCATCTCAGCGGCTCGAGCCAGGAGTCTGATAGAGGGTGGGTGTGTAGCCTATTTGGCATCGGTAGATCTGGTTACCCGACCCTCGACGACACCTTCAGACATCCCGGTGGTGAGGGACTTTCCCGATGTCTTTCCGACAGAGCTGCCTGGGATACCCCCTGAAAGGGAGGTGGTGTTCCCTATTGAACTCTTGCCAGGTACTCAACCTATAACGAAGGCACCCTACCGAATGGCCTTCACGGAGTTGAAGGAGTTAAAGGCGCAACTGGAAGACCTCTTGGACAAAGGGTTTGTCAGGCCGAGTGTGTCACCCTGGGGCGCACCAGTGCTTTTTGTACGGAAGAAGGATGGGAGCCTGCGACTCTGTATTGACTACAGAGGAATAAACAAGGTCACGGTGAAAAACAAGTACCCCCTGCCCAGAATCGACGACCTCTTCGACCAACTACGAGGAGCGACTGTCTTTTCAAAGATTGATCTACAGTCAGGCTACCACCAGCTCCGGGTTCGGAACGAGGACATTCTGAAGACCGCTTTTCGGACCCGGTATGGCCATTACGAATTTACGGTCATGCCATTCGGACTTACGAACGCCCCCACAGTCTTTATGGACATGATGAATCGGGTCTTCAGACCATTCTTAGACCGGTTCGTGGTGGTCTTCATCGATGATATACTAATCTACTCATCCACCGACGAGGAGCACGAGGATCACTTACGAACGATTCTCCAAACCCTCAGGGAGCAGAAGCTGTTCGCTAAGCTCAAAAAGTGTGAGTTCTGGCTACGTGAAGTGGGATTACTGGGGCATGTGATCTCGGCAAAAGGAATCGCCGTGGACCCCAAGAAGGTGGAATCGGTGATAGACTGGCAGCCGCCCACGACGGTGACGGAGATCCGCAGTTTCTTGGGGCTGGCGGGGTATTATAGACGCTTTGTCGAGGGTTTCTCGAAGATTGCGGCCCCTCTAAACCGGTTGACCAAGAAAGGAGAAAAGTTTGTATGGACGGCCAAATGCCAGGAAAGTTTTGAAGAACTGAAAAGAAGGCTAACCGAGGCACCGATTCTTGTACTACCAACACCCGGTGAGGACTATGAGGTGTACTGCGACGCTTCAAGAATCGGCCTTGGGGGTGTTTTAATGCAGCAGGGGAAGGTAATAGCCTATGCGTCTAGACAACTGAAGGACTACGAGAGAAACTACCCAATACACGATTTAGAGCTGGCTGCGGTGGTCTTCGTTCTGAAGTTATGGAGACACTACCTCTTTGGTGTCCATTGTAACATCTTCTCAGATCACCAGAGTCTTAAATACCTATTCACCCAAAAGGAACTAAACCTGTGGCAGAGGACGGTGGCTTGAGTTACTGAAGGATTACGACATAACGATCCAATACCACCCAGGGAAAGCAAATGTGGTAGCAGACGCGCTGAGCAGGAAGGGGCGATTGGAGGGAGGATCGGTAGGTGCGATAACTGAGCAGAGCAACTTGATCGCGGAATTCTCACGACTAGGGTTGGAAGTAGTGCCAGCAGGCACGGTTGCGCAACTTCTAACTCTGGTGGTCAAGCCAACACTACTAGAAAAGATTCGAGAGGGACAGCAGGCGGACTCGCACTTACAGCTCGTAAGAGACAAGATCTCGCCGAATCAGGAAGGGGACTTTTCAGCGGAAGGCGACGGCACTCTACGGTTCCGCGGGCGGATTTGCGTGCCGGATACCCCAGAATTGAAAGAAGGAAATCCTATCGGAGGCACACAACGCCCCATTATGTAGCGCATCCAGGAGGTACAAAGATGTACAGGGACCTTAAGCAGACCTTCTGGTGGCCCAAGATGAAGAGGGATGTAACTCAATTTGTAGCTCATTGCCTGGTGTGTCAACAAATAAAGGCGGAACATCAACGACCGGCGGGAAAGTTACAACCCTTACCGGTACCGGAGTGGAAGTGGGACCATATCACCATGGACTTTGTCACCGGGTTTCCACGTTCACAGCAAGGACATGACACAATATGGGTTGTGGTGGACCGGCTAACTAAGTCAGCGCACTTCCTGCCGATTCACACAACTTGGACCAGGGAGCGGTTGGCTCAGGTCTATCTCAGCGAGATTGTGAGACTGCATGGAGTACCGGCATCGATCACATCAGACAGAGACACGCGTTTCGTCTCAAAGTTTTGGCAGAGCCTGCAACAAGCCTTGGGGACTAAATTGCACTTCAGCACAGCCTTCCACCCTCAAACAGACGGACAGTCGGAGCGAGTGATACAGACGCTAGAAGACCTGCTTCGGGCCTGTGTACTCGATTGGGGAGTCGGTTGGGAGCGTTACCTACCACTTGTAGAATTCGCTTACAACAATAGCCACCAGGCCAGCATATTGATGGCACCCTACGAAGCCTTATACGGAGACGCTGTCGATCCCCGATCTGTTGGGACGACTTGGGAGAACGGAAGTTCTTGGGACCCGACTTGGTGGAAGAAACAGAAGAGAAGGTGCGCCTCATCAGACAGCGCTTACTAACAGCCCAAAGTCGACAAAAGAGTTACGCGGATCGAAGACGCCGCGATTTAGAGTTCCAGGTGGGAGAACACGTGTTTTTGCGGGTCTCGCCGTCCAGGGGAATCAAGCGATTCGGGTTAAAAGGCAAGCTAAGCCCGCGGTTCGTGGGGCCATTCGAGATCCTGGAACGGATTGGCCCAGTGGCTTACCGCCTTGCCCTACCACCGAACCTCAACCGGATTCATGATGTGTTCCACATTTCGATGCTCAAGAAATACCTCCCCGACCCGTCGCACGTCCTGGACGTCTCAACACTCGAACTAAAGGAGGACCTAAGCTTCGAGGAAACCCCTGTGCGAATACTAGCAAGAGAAAGTAAGACGCTTCGAAACCGAGACATCCCCTATGTGAAGGTGCACTGGAGCAACCATGAAGAGCGGGAAGCGACGTGGGAACTAGAATCGAAGATGAGAGAGGGCTACCCTTATCTCTTTACCGCGAACCAGGATTGAGTTTCGAGGACGAAACTCGTTTTAAGAGGTGAGTGGTGTAGTAGCCGCTGGTTTAAAATATGTTAAGGGTCTACTTTTGGTTTCGTTAATTCCGCATTTCGTTTCGGGGGCTGGAGGGTGATCGAATAATTCCTTGTTTCCGGACAGACCGTCAGGGCCCGCGGGTATTTTTAGTTAATAGGGCTCGCGAAACGGAGAACGGCGGCGAAATCGGTTTTGAATTCCGACGCCGGAATCTCCCGGAATAAATTCCGGAAGGTAGCTAACGGTTCAGGTGGTCAACGCGGTTTTTCAGGTAGACCGGACCCTGGTTCGCACCCGACTAATTACCCGCATTTGACTTGATTTGGGTTCATTCCCATTTCCCCAACTTAACCGCTCCCGCCAACTTAACCGTTCCCGTTATTTTTCCCCGTCGTGCAACTCCCCATAACTACTGCCACTCCCCATAACTACCCACCACTCCCCATAACTACCGCCACTCCCCATAACTACCCGCCACTCCCCATAACTACCCACAACTCCCTACTACTACCCGCAACTTCCCACAATTCCCCACTCCCCACAATTCCCCTGCGTACGAAACCCCAATTCCCCAACCTTTCTATTTCCTCACCGATTGCGCGGAGGATCCAAGCGGCGAGACCAACGAAGGAGAGGGAGACGTCCTCACATTCCTTGTAGCCGAACTCGCAGGATCGGATCACCCTTCCCTCCGACAACCGAGGTGAGCACGCTAGGGTGATACTTTCTTGCTTCGTTCTTGGTTGGAGCGGACGAGGGGGGGGGGGAAAGGAAGGGGCGTGGGGCACCGCCGGAATCCGGCACGCAGCCCCGCATGCGGGCGCCGCCACTTGCGGGCGCCGCCCGCATGAGGGTGCGGGCGGCACCGCATGCGGGCTACCGCATGCGGGCGCCGCCGCTTGCGGGCTGCCGCATGCGGGCGCCGCCGCTTGCGGGCGCAGCCCGCATGAGGGTGCGGGCGGCACCGCATGCGGGCTACCGCATGCGGGCGCCGCCGCTTGCGGGCGCAGCCCGCATGAGGGTGCGGGCGGCACCGCATGCGGGCTACCGCATGCGGGCGCCGCCACTTGCGGGCGGCACCAGCATGCGGGCTGCCGCATGCGGGCGCCGCCACTTGTGGGCGGCACCGCATGCGGGCTGCCGCATGCAGGCGCCGCCACGTGCGAGCGGCACCGCATGCGGGCTGCCGCATGCGGGCGCCGCCGCTTGCGGACTGCCGCATGCGGGCGCCGCCGCTTGCGGGCTGCCGCATGCGGCCGCCGCCGCTTGCGGGCGCCTCCGCATGCGGGTGCGGGCGGCACCGCATGCGGGCGGCCGCATACGAGCGCCGCCGCTTGCGGGCGTCGCCGCAAGCGGGTGCGAGCGGCACCGCATGCGGACAACGCCGAACACGGGCGTCACCGCATGCGGACGGCCGCACGCAGTTAGTACGCCGCCCAGCCATGCGGGGCCAGGCGCGTACGTGTGCGAATTGTGCGCAAGGTGAGGGGGCGCCGGGCGCTCTAGTCGTTAGTCTGACAAAGTTTTAAGTTGCTGACTCCTATATGACAGATTCGTGTAGGTCCGGGCAGGCACCCGAGACGCGAGAGAACCTAACATCAGTCAGGAGCGCGACAACAAGGTGGGTTTACGGTCGAGGCAGAGTATTGTGTTGGTAAACCGAAAGGAACTTTTTATTGTTAATCGGTACTAACACTGACGGTTTCTATGATGTACTATATTACCCCGTGTTTTGGTTACTTATGCTCGAGTTGCGACACGCGCACCCGCGGTCTGGCCACCGCAAAGGGTGCTCTTTTCCGGAAAGGCGGTCTTCGACCCGTGTTACCCCACGAGGTGACGTAGTGGGGGCCCCCGTAGGTGTGGGGTTTGAGGCAGCGAGGTGCGAGCGGTGCGACCTGTCGGGATTGGATCCCGAGGAGGTCAGGTGTGCGACTGCCGGGATTGGATCCCGATGTGGTCAGGTGTGCGACCGCCGGGATTGGATCCCGATGCGGTCAGGTGTTACAGGTGATACCGGGGTTGCAGGTGTTACAGGTGGTACAGGTGGTTGCGAGTTACCGTTACGAGTAGAGCGGTTGTTCCGGCTAGTCTTACTTTTGTGACTTGGTATTACTTTACTATTTTAGTACTATTCTTATGATAGTGTCGCTGACTACCCACTCTGTGACAGGTACCTCTAGGGGGTAGAGGTAGGCGACGGTGAGGCCGAGGTGGTAGCAGTCGGGCTGAGGGAGCCCTAGTATGCTGTATCATTTACTTTCTCTGCATTTCATTCAGAACTGTAGGTTATTGTGTGGTTCTCGATACCCTTGTGGGGTCGTGTGGATGTTGAGTATTTTCTTGCTGGTTATGCACTACTATTTCCTTTATTGTTCCCGTTGGGCCCGTTTTCTAAACCTTGTGGATTTATGCCGTTTTCCAATCTGTTTTCAAAACCTAAGGCCGTGTGGGCCTGTTTTCAAAACGGTGAGTTTATACTTTCAACTTGACTGGCCACGGGTATTGTTTAGTCTTCATGCACCACACTACTTCGAACTGTTGTGACTAAATGGGAAAATGATTGCTTATGTTCGACTATTGTAACAGCCGCGACGCCATGCATATACAGAGGAGACTCTGCCCGATTTTCGAGTAAATCTGTATATGTGGCGGGTCTGGGCACGCGCCGGGGAAGGAGGTTTTTAAACAAACAAAAAAAAAGGTGTACGCACTTTACGCGTACTTTGAGGTATCGTTTCCGCTAAACAAAACCCCCCGGGCGTGACACAATCTTCGCCGGGTCCATCGCCACTCCTGCGGCTGAGATCACGTGGCCCAAGAAGACAACCTCCCGTAGCCAAAATTCGCACTTAGATAACTTGGCATACAACTTCTTCTCTCTCAGAAGTTGCAGCATGATCCTCAGGTGCTCCTCGTGCTCCACATCACTCCGGGAATAAACCAGGATGTCATCGATGAATACAACGACGAACCGATCCAGGTATGGTCGAAAGATCCTATTCATTAAATCCATAAAAGCGGCAGGGGCATTTGTCGATCCAAAAGGCATGACGGTGAACTCATAATGCCCGTACCGTAATCTGAACGCTGTCTTCGGAATATCCTCGGCCTTCACCTTCAGTTGGTGGTAACCTGATTGCAGCTCAGTCTTCGAGAAGACACAAGACCCTTGCAGCTGATCGAACCGATCATCAATGCGCGGCAAAGGGTACTTGTTCTTGATGGTCATTTTATTCAACTCTCGATAATCCACACAAAGTCGAAGTGAACCATCCTTCTTTTTCACGAATAACACCGGCGCTCCCCAAGGTGATACACTTGGTCTCACGAAACCCTTATCCAATAAATCCTGAAGTTGCGCCTTCAACTCTCGCAGCTCAGCCGGTGCCATTCGGTAAGGAGCCTTAGAGATTGGCGCAGTTCCTGGGACTACGTCAATCAAAAACTCGATCTCCCTATCCGGCGGCATACTAGTCAGCTCCGGTTGAAACACATCCGGGAACTCGTGGACAATAGGGATATCCGCGAGTCCCGATGCCGCCGTAGGCTCCTCAACCACACTAGCCAAAAAGGCTACGCATCCACTGCTCATCATCTGCCTCACACGCGAAGTCGAAACCACTGAGGCGAAGAAAGCACTCTGGCACCCTCTAAACACCAATGCCTCCTGGCCTGGCTCGCTAAAGGTAACCGTCCTCGCGACATAATCTATAATCGCAAAGTATCGAGCCGGCCAATTCAACCCAAGAACCACATCAAAGTCCCTCAGCTGTCTCAAGACCAACAGGTCCACTGGCATAATCCAGGACTCGATCTGCATCGGGCAGGACCAACAACACTCCTCCACGTGCAAAGTGTGATCGGGAAACTGAACCTCTCGTGCACGTGGTAAAAGCCCTACCTCTAACCCATGGGATGATGCAACTGATATACTAAGAGAAAAGAATGCGATGCTCGTCTAACAAATAAAATAGGAATCAAAATGCCAAAAATAAACCATACCTGCCACCACACAGTCAGCCGTAGCAGAAACCCCTGCCTGCGCTAAGGCATCCTGATCGCTCAACAACAGCTGTCTCTCACCAGAAGGGTGTGGAGGCGAAACTCGGTCTGCCTGGGGACCTGTCGGTGAAGCTCCCGGTCGCGGCTGGGGAGTGGTAGGAACAGATGCCGAAGTCGATGCTGCACATGCCATCTGGGGACACGAAGCCCGTAAATGCCCAGACTGGCCACAAAGGTAGCAGCGTCCCTGCCGCTGACCACAAGTACTGACGAAGTGCTGACCTCCACAGATAATACACCTGTTAGCCTGCTGGGGCAGCCTCTGCTGCCGCTGCCATCTCTGTGGTCGTGAACGCGACCTCTGCTGGAATGCGGTAGGGGCCAATGCTGAAAAAGGTGCTACTAAGGTCCGAAAGGGGCATGTAGCTCGGATGTGGCCTGGCTGCCCACATCGGAAGCATCGACCTTCCCTCAAGGCAAAGGTATCAAATGGATGCTGCCCCCTATAGAAAATGCACCGGACCGACGCTCGAGACTGTCGAGGCTGCTGCTGCGGTGGCCTCTGAGATCTACCAGGTCCTCGTCGATCAAGACGCCCACGGCCAGAAGACTGGGGCCGTGGCGGTCTCCCCGAACCAGCCTGTCCATCATCCACTGGGGCTGGGCGTTTCCTCTCTGGACGTTGCTCTGAAGCCCCGGCCCCCCCGTCAACCGCCAGGTCACCCCTCTGCGCCAGCAACTGCTCTAGACGCTGGTCCTGACGATAGCTCCTCGCCACCAACTGGGTCACCAAGGCCCGCAGTTCTCCCAACTCGGCGGATACCGCCCGCTCAGACTCCTCAGAAGGTGTGGGAGTACCCCGGGTGGGAGAACGACGACGGGGCGACATCTTGCCATAGGAAACTAGAAATCAACAACAAAACCCCACACGACCCAATCTAGCGAAAGTCAAAGACATCCCCCTATTTCTGTAACTTTATGTTGTCTGCAGCCAACATAATCGTTCAACAGAAATAGGATATGTCGATCCCTCTTCACTGACTGGAAGAGTCAAATGACCAAAATCACCGACATTCGTAAAATATCACGCCACTGACGCCCTATCATCCTAGGGTCTGCCAAAAGCCTAGGGTTTTCCTAAGTCCCAACTGACCTATCCCTAAGCTCCGATACCAACCTAATCTGTCACGCCCCGGGTGTAAACCAGAACCCGGACCCGTCCATAGATCCGCCGTGCACACAGAATTTCCCGTGTACACGAAGCGCTGGTAACCTGCTCAGATATAGAAGATATATATAAAGGAGCATAAAACAGAGCTGAACTAAAACTAATACATCTCAGACCACAGCTAAAAAGTAAAAGTACAATAAAAACTCTCATAAATAATACAAGTGTCTCTCCCAGCTCACCAAATAAGTACAACAGCTAGCAAGAGCCAGACCCAAAATAAACTACAACTGTCTGAGAAATAAAGGGTACAACTGATACACAACTAAGCTCGCAGTCGGGGTAGAAGTGCTATCTAATCCGCTATCCTCTTACCTCGATCTGCCCAAGGCGGCCATGCAGCTCCCGCAGAAGACTCTGCAAAACAAAGGGGGAAAAGAAAAGAAAGACAATGGGGATGAGAACTACTATATAAAACAGTAGTCTCCCCTAGTGGGCAAAACCTCAAACTCTGACGTGCCCACTAGGACTACTAGAGGCAAAAAGGGAAAGAACAGTAGTAAGCTATAAAGGCTACTGATAAGGGAAACTACCACTACTATGCCTCTAAATGCAGTATCAACGAAATGACTGTATGAATGCATCAGAAAACAGTATCTATCCAAATATCCCAATCTAGTGCCACCAGTAAAACTGGTACTGCCTGCTGTGCCTGCCTGTATCGGGTATGCTGGCCGACGCATAACACCGATGAAAAGGAGTCTCAAGGACTCAAAGCCTGTCTGTAACACACTCCGGAGCGGAACTCGAGGGGATCGACCCACACGAGCAAAGTATCTCAGTGATAAGTATAATAGTAATATAAATCAGCAGGACTGGATCATGACTCTGATCAACGTGGGAAAACCCATCCACTAAAGTAAGCCTGATCCCCCGATCCCTTTCCCCCAATCTGATGCAATAACAACTGTCCGGTCAACCGCCAAAAATTCGCGGTTGCCGCAATACCCTGCCCTCAAAGCCTGCCTGTCCCAAATCCCCAAACCTGGCTACACTATCCTAGCCCCTGCTCGAACCCGAGCATAATACCCTCTAAGCCTAGAAACAGGAGAAGAAATGAAAAACATGGTTTCTCCTAAGTCAAATCCCAAT
Organism: Tillandsia leiboldiana; assembly: GCA_029204045.2. Classification (NCBI taxonomy): domain Eukaryota; kingdom Viridiplantae; phylum Streptophyta; class Magnoliopsida; order Poales; family Bromeliaceae; genus Tillandsia; species Tillandsia leiboldiana. The sequence goes on from CM055066.1 coordinate 13,276,510, forward strand.
ATGATAGTGTAGCAATAAATAGTGGCCTATCTAGATGTCCATACAAGCATGCAAAAGTCCTCATGCAAGATGAAAGAGAGAATATCAAATAACAGTTCCACACGTGTATCAAATAATAAATCCACATAGATATAACCATCATGCAAAAATCATCAGCCAACTATACATGTATATAATCCCTGATCCATAATAAATCCCAAAGTGGCACCCGCACATAGATATGTCATCATGTCCCAATAGTTAATCCATTAACCAACTTTCATAAAATCTATGTGCTAACATGGCATGTTAATTATCACTATTAAAAATGTCCCCGCAATCATGTTTCCACAACAATATTATCCCAATAATATTCCCAACATGCTATATCCACAAAATTAATCTCAAATGATAGGCTCACACTGATATCATTTAATCATGCATGGTAATCAATCAATATGTCCAATAGAGGGCTTCTCTAATAAACTTAGTGAGCAAGTCAGAAGTAAAGGTATGCAACAACCACCCACCTCGAGCGCTAAATCCCTGTCCCAACAGTGAGGTCCGAGCTCGGTCCAAATAGTCACCACAACGCTGCACAACAAACCCCAAAGAACACACATAAATTAATCATTCAATGCTCCAAAATCTGTCCAAAACATCCCAGTCCAGAGTTTCCCCATTTTCACCTGCGACAAATGCTTAGAAAATTCCAAGAAAAATACTGTCACGATCCTCGCGACGAACCGGTCGAAACGAGTACCTGCATGCTCAAATCCGACTTTCCTACACTGAGAAGCAAATTCGACAAGGGAACCACCCCGAAATAAACGGATCTCAAAAACTGTAGCAAAACTTTCTGTAAACAAGGATTTTTCACCTTCGGAAAATATTCAGAAAATTCCCAGAAAATTTCAGCGTGTTCCTTGCGATGTGTAGATGAAAAACTCCTCGTGGCGCAACTCAATCCGACGCCTGTGCGCGAAGATATCGCCAAAATACTCCAGTGCTCTCCCAAAAACCACGCAGAAAAAGAGGTCACAAAGGCACCTCTGGAACCGTGCTAAAAACCCAAAACGGGGGTGTACGATCAACACGAAAGATGAAGCCCTACCTCTCAGGAGTATGCCTGCGTATGAATCGTCGAAATCGGAGGTCGGGGTGGGCCAGGGGAGTCCTCACACTGCACTGCGACGAAGAAGATCACCAAAGATGAAACGTCGCGCCGCGCCGTAAAATCCGAAACCTTGGGATGCATGCCACCAAAAACCTAGAACTCCTCCAGTAGATGCAGCACTCGAAGTAGAAAAAAAGTGTAGAGGGGAGCTCGGGGAGGGAAGGCCTGTAAGAGGGAGAAAAACGTTAAAAAATAGAGCTCGGGTCCCTTTAAATAGGCTGAGGGGACAAATCCGAAAATTCCGGATTTGTCCCCGGTTTCAGGCGCCCGGCCCGGCCCGCCGAGATTCGGGTGCGCACAGTGTGGCCCGGCCCGCCAGGTTTTGGGCGCGCACAGTGCGGCTCGGCCCAGCCCGCTCGCGCACGGGATCCGCCCGACCCCCATCGCCGTCGTCCGACCCGCCTCGGGGCCTGCTACGTGTCCGCCGAACACGCGGCAGCTGTGCAAGCCCAGCGGGGGAGCGCCACGTGTCCCCCCGCTCGGTCAGCGTGGTGGGTGGCGCCAGCCACTGGCAAGGCGCCACGTGGCGCGGCGCCGCCCCGCCCGACACGCCAGCCGGCGCGGTCAGCGCGCCGCCTGCGCGTCTGCGCCCGCGTGCGCGTACGGCCGCAGCCGCGCGCCCGTGGGTGAACCGCGCGCACCTGCACCCTCCAACCCGGGGCTGCCACGTGGCACGCCCCGGTCCACCGTGCGCTGCGCCTCCTCCCGCGCCTGCCCGGCCTGCCCGAGCTGCCCGCGCGAAAGCCCGCGCGCCGCGCGCACTGCACCGGGCCAACCGCCATCTGCCACTTGGCCCGCTGGTCCACGGTGCGCCGGCGGCCCATTCCATGGACCGGGAAGCGTCCGCCGGCCCAATAACAGGCCGCCACGTGTCCAGGCCGGTCCACGGCTCCCCCTGTGCACCAATTTGCACAGAAAACTTCCGGGAGTCCGTTTTTGGGCATCCGGACTCAGAATTTAACAAGCAAATAGCCGTTTTCAAGCGTTTTTCCGTGCTGAATCCAAATCCAACCTCTGTTTGGCCCAAAGCCTTTTCTAAAATTTGGCAAATGCAGCCGAAGGCCAAACCAACTGTAAATACCACACTGGGTCTATCTGTAGCATCCCTTTGATGCACTGTGGGCCTGATACACCAATGATAGGTGTTTCACACTGTGGATTCCCGCGAAAAACTGTACGGAAACCTGGACCACTACATAAAGTATACCCAAGTTGAGAGTTTTCTAAAGTCTGGTCAGATATCATGCAACATATGACAGGGGTGCTAGTCAGAGCTTCACAACTCTAAAACTGTCATAAACATCAAGAGCAAGCCTTATCACTAGCATGCTAATAACAACGCAATAGGCGTAATAAGAAGTCCGCTGATTTCAAAGGAAATACAACCCACCTGGAACGCGTCGATCCAAAGTCCGATCAGTCTGAAACTTGGTGTGCGCATTCCTCGTGCTCCCAAGATTCCAACGAATCGAAAATCTCCCAAAAACTCCTGCCAGATTGAGCGCAATAGCAAAAACATCGGGTCAGCCGCAAAAATCCAGCAAACGACTCCAATAGCAATCGGTGGCTCAAAGCGAACTCATACCTCGACGAAATGGTGCCAAGCTTGGTTCCTAAGTTGGACATCCAGGAAATCAGAAAATGCTCTCCACGAGTGGCGAAAATTCTGCTAAGGCAATAACTCCGCGATGCTGTCCAAATCTGCCTCAAAAACAACAAGTAACCTCAAGGAAATGTAGAAGCTAATCCATAAGTGATCTCCAACTGAAATCAACAAGAAAGATGCTCACCTTGATCATAAGAATGTACTCCAACTCTTACATTCTCAGAACAATCCCATACTCACCACGAAATCTGCATCCCAATGGCCAAACATCACAACAAGATCAAAAGCAGAAAACTGCATACAACTCTGTCACGGGGTCAGAAAGAACAGCGAAGAAACCTGAGTAAATCACCTCCAAAATCCCAAAGAAAGGTGTCCTAATGTTCCTTTGCGAGTGTAGATGAATTTCAAGCCCTTAAACTCCAAAATCCATAAACAAAAAGCCAAGAAAATCCATGAACAACCAGTGCTGTCCAGAACAGTGTCCTGTGCAAAATACCTCCAAAGATGATGCAAAACACCACAGAAAATGCGAGAATGGAGGGATGCCATCAGTATGAAAGTGGTAGACCTGCCTGTGGAGAAGCTCCCCTCCAAATTTCAGCTCAAAACTCCAAGTGGTTTGCTATGGGGAAGCTGCAGAAGATCCGTCGACGAAACTACCAACAATCGCAGGGATGAACAAGCTTGCTAAAGTGGGGAAGAAGATGATCTAAATGCCTTCAAATCCCTCCAAGAATCCTCAAGAATTGTCATGCCCCGGGGTCGAAACTGCGACCCGGGCTCGCCAACAGATCCGCCATCTGTACGGAAACCCCCGCACATACGAAGTGTCTACCCTGCAAGTCAGATCTATAGCGAAACATGTATCAGAGCGGAAATAAAACTAGTAGCTACAGAAATCAAAACTGAACATCTGAATATAAAATAAATCCTCAGTACATAGTCTCTCACCCTATGTAAAATAAATACAATACAAATCCCTCAGACTGTCCAGTACAAAAGTGGAAACTAAAAAATACATGGTACATCTACCTCTGACTCTCAAAATGCTGGTAAGGAACTACTCGGTCACGCCCTTACCTCGATCAGCTGTCTCCGTACGAACACAAGCCGGAACAGCAACCTCTGGAAACCTGTCACCGCAGCGGGTGTGAGAACTACTGCAGAAGGTAGTTCCCAGTGGGTACCGTCACCAATATCCACGGTATGCCCACTAAGTCTACTAGAGGCAAAACAATAGGTATGCAGATAGATAATAGGAAAGCTGAAAAATAACTACAGCTAATATGTCTCAACATCATGCTCAAAGGAAAACTCTACTATGAACATGCTATGCATCCACTCGCGCACGAGGTGCTAACATCAACCCAAATCTCACTGACTGCCAAATCTGGTCCAGTCAAGCCTGCGCCCCCCAAAGTATCAATTAGGTTCCCTCGTGTATCAACGACGGGTGTCCAATCGGACTATCACAGTACCACGCATGGCAGCCTCATCAATTGCATCATCATCGCATCCGGAACGACAACTCGAGGGGAGCGACCCCACCGAGGAAAAAGCGTGTCTTATCTGTCTCAATAAGCGGCACATGCAGGCTATGATCCACGATCAAACAGATCGGAAACTCAAATGCTCAAATAACAATAACTCAGCCGGAGAACACTCCACGACTCAATCTGGAAATGCCCAAACTCTCATAGCTAAGTTGGAGAACCACCTCCACGACACAATCTGATAATGCACAACCCATGGCTAAGTCGGGGAACCCTCCACGACTCGATTTGCCAAAGCCCAAACTCTCATAGCTAAGTTGGAGAACCATCTCCATGACACAATCTGATAATGCACGACCCATGGCTAAGTCGGGGAACCCTCCACGACTCGATCTGCCAAAACCCAAACTCTCATAGCTAAGTTGGAGAACCACCTCCACGACATAATCTGATAATGCACGACCCATGATCCAGAATAAACTCATCAATCCCAACCAGGGAGATCAAACCTCAATCTATCACACAGGAGGCCCGAAAATTCCGCCCCCGAAGTGGAATAATGCTCAAACTCTCTCATGACACTAGAAGCTCATCCCACAGAGCTCTAAAAATCCACTCGGCCACCAGGCACGAGGACACATGCATCCTGAACCTACTCAACCCCTCCGGGCGATCTCAATATTTTAAAACTATTTTCAAAGCTCAGTTTTCATTAAAACAGGTTCGACGATTTTTAAAACGGTTCAGATGCAATCCTAAAGCCAACTAACCATGCAGTCTAGTGTCAAATCATCTCTAGGTCATGCTAAAAATATCTGGGGCTCATGATTGTTTTTCTACAGTTTTCTAGGCAACTATCAGATTTACCAACTATAGAAACAGCTAAGCTAGACATGCTAGACATGCATACAATAGCATTAGAAGGCATTCCATAAATCTTGAAGAAATTCCAACCCACCTAGATCGCTTTCCGCAGGCAACGTTGAAGTCGGTGAAGCGCGGACCTACACACTGACAAAATCTGCCACAAACAGCACGTCGGCCCCCCCATCGGGCGCGCACCTCTCCCGAGTGTCCCGAAAATCCTCTAGGAGCTCTCAGCTCACTCCACAGTCTCTAACAAGGCTCCAACTGCGCTCGGTCAACACGGCAGTCAATGCCTCCCGCATCCTGCACGCATAGCCTGCGCGCGCCTCCGCGGCTCCGCACCATGCGCAGGGCAACCTGAGGGCTCCAACAGCCCTCGCAGCACTCAGCGGCTCCACACCACACAGGGAAAAAAGGAAAGGATGAGAAAAATCCAACTCAAGAATCCCAACCTCTGTCCAAAATCTCTGAAAACTCGAAAAAATGCATCGTACTCACCTCCACAATGTCCGCGCGCGCACGAGCTCCAACCAGGCTCTCCTCAACCGGACAAGCTCCCTGTCGCGCTCATGATCGAAAATCCGAAATCCGGCGCGAACGGGTCCATCAAGAACTCACAGCCACTCCCTCTCTCTCACTCTCAGTCTCCTTCTCTTTCTTTCTCTCCTTCTTCCCCTCATTCTTTTTCTTTTCTCAGGTTCTAGCTGAGAAGAGAGGAGGAGTCCTTATATAGAGAAGAGAGGGGTCGATATAATCAACAAGGGTGGTTGGGGATGTGAAAATACTCTTTTACCCTCACTTTCACAAAAATCTGGAGGCTGAGTACCGGTACTCGGGTTCCAGTACCGGTACCTAAACACGAAAATCCCAACCCGAGAGCTATCTCTGATAAATCCATCATTGAGTACCGGTACCCTCATCTGTGTTCCGGTACTCAAGCCAAAATTCACATAAGGTACCGGTACGCACTGTCCAGTTCTGGTACCCAAGGACTTAGAAAACTTTTCCCAAAATTTCCTCAATCAGAAGCTCTCTGTCTGCTATCCCTCTAATCCGTTCCGGTACCCAACCTCGGGTACCGTACGCAATGCCCTGAAAATGCTGATTCAAGCTGGGGCTTCCAAATTCGACGCCGTCAACTCACTTTTCGACCCAAAGGCTTCCGCGTCGATCCGAACCAACCCGAACTCATCTGCAAACACAAATGGAACACGCTCCAGACGATTTCCCCGCACCACGCTATCTTGCGGAGTCGATACACTATACGAAGTCCCGGTACTCTACATTCTCCCCTCCTCAAAAGAGTTTCGTCCTCGAAACTAGAAAAATCCATAACTCAGGAGGGTGTCTCAATCAAATGGGGATAGGAGATCCTCAACTCATCCTCAGGCTCTCAAATGGCCTCTCTCTCATCATAATGGCTCTTCGGGACCTTCACCAAAGGTATGACCCGGTTGCGCGATTCCTTCGCCTCTTGAGCAAAATTCGCATCGGTCGATCCTGATAGCTCAAATCCCCATCCAACACCAAGGAAATGAAGTCCAAAACATGCGAGGGATCAAATATACCTCTTCCGGACAGATAAATACTCGCGGACCGAACTTCCCGCGTAAACTCGAATCTACTAATCCTTGCGGATAGTGGCTTCCAGAAATCATGGTCTCCAATTCCAAAACTCCATGCCTCCAATTGGCATAACCCCTCCGTTGCTCCTTGGCAACCAAAATGCTCAAAGCTCCATTAGTACACTCTCCCATCCATCAACAGGGAAAGAAGCCCAACATCGGGAACATCCCTTAACCCCCAACTCTCAATTACAAGCCAGCCGGATACGGTAAAAAGTTCGAAAACTTCGAATGGTTAGTGCCTTCACCCCAAGCATACAAAAATAGGCTCCAAAGATGGGCATCCACTGAACGGTCACCTCACAGCAAGGTGGCACTGCCTGCCTAGTCAAGGCATCCATGACCGATATGTCCTCGCCAGGGTAATACTGTAAGATCAATCATGCATCTTCAAGGACTCTATCCATCGACATTGCCTGAATTAAACTCCTACCGAGTCACCAAGTATTTCAGGTTCAAGGGGTCGATAGATAACCCAAATCCCTTTCTATCACATGCAATCATCCACATCGATGCTGGTATCATCCTCAGTTCTAACTCCTCAAAGCTATGCTGGCAATCATCCAAAAGCTTCAGACCTCTGACACTAACATAGGTCTAGGCCAAACCCGAACGGCATCACTCTTCGTTGGGTCCACTATCACTCATGCAGCTGGAATCAAGATGCAGCACACATGGAAGTAGAAGTTTGCTGTAGAAGTCCTCGCGAGAAACAGGCCAGAAAAGCTTGAATCAGAGCTGGAATGGGCCTATTTATAGGCCCAGCCGAAGAAATCAGAAAATGCCCAACATGTCCCCGGTTTCGGGCGCTCGGCCGAGTTTCGGGCGCCCGAAACCGCTGAGGGAAGGCCCGTGATATCACGCCCCGTAGTCGAAACTGCGACCCGGGCTCGCCAACAGATCCGCCGCCTGCACGGGACTCCCCGCACAGACGAAGCGACTAACCTGCAAGTAAGATCTATAGCTAAACAAATATCTGAGCGAAAAAGAAACTAAAGCTACAGAATCATAACTGAACATCTGAATCTACATACAACCAATGATCCAAAATACATAGTTCTCTCACTATGAAAAATAAATACAATCACAGACTGTCCAGTACAAAAGTGAAAACTCAAAATACACCGTACCTCTACCTCTGACTCTCAGACAGACTCGGGTAAGAAGCTAGTCGGCCACGCCCTTACCTCGATCTGCTGTCTCCGCACGAGCTGAACCCGGAACAGCCGCCTCAGGAAAACCTGCCACAACAGTGGGTGTGAGAACTACTGCAAAAGGTAGTTCTCAGTGGGTACCGCCACCAATATCCACGGTATGCCCACTAAGTGTAGAGTACTGGAACTTTGTAGAATGCACCGACCCCGCGAGATGGCGTGGTGCGGAGAAATCGCTTTGGGCGTGTTCCATTTGTGCTTCAGTTGAGATCGGATTGATTCGGATCGACGTGGATGCCTTCGGGGTGAAAAGTGAGTTAGCGGCATCGAAACTTGGAAGCCCAGTTTGAATCAGTGATTCCAGGGCTTTGTGTCACGCCCCGGGGTCGAACTGCGACCTGGGCTCGCCAACAGATCCGCCGTCTGTACGGAAACTGCCGTACAGACGAAGCGTCTAACCTGCAAAAGAGATCTATAGCAAAACAAGTATCAGATCTGAAAGGAAGCTGAAACACTAAGCGGTGAAAAGTCCAAGTACACCAGTCCACTAGCACCACAACATAAGTACAAAAGCACTAATTGGTACAAAAGTGGAAACTAAAAAGTACAAGTGACAGTAACACCGACACCACAGACTCGGGTAGGAGCTAGTCAGCCTCGCCCTTACCTCGGTCAGAAAGCTCCGAACGAGCCAAACCTGGAGCGGTCGCCTCAGGAACACCTGTCATCACAGCGGGTGTGAGATCTACTGCAACAGTCAGATCTCAGTGGGTACCAAAGCTAAAACCCACGGTACACCCACTCAGTCTGCTGGAGACAAAAACATATAGATAGATAGATAGATAGATAGAAGAGCTGGAAATGAATCTATCGCTACATGTCTCGATGCAATGCAGGAAATAAGTTCTCAGTCCCTCTCACGGGAGGCCTGGAAACTACGAACGTCTGCCCCCCCTACAGCCCTTATCAAACAGGAACAGGCTGTAGGCTTAGCCGCCCATAGTTTCCGCCCCCGTACTGGGACTGCTAGAACTCTAACAAGACACTAGAAGGCCACCTCAATTCCTTCTAGTAACCACCTGGTAACTCGGCCAGGGCATATTACCCCTCTGGCAACTCGGCCAGTGGTATTTATCCACCTGGTGACTCGGCCAGTGATAACTATCACTCTGGTGACTCGGCCAGTGATATTTGTTCCCCTCGTGACTCGGTCAGTGGTAACTATCTCTCTGGTAACTCGGCCAGTGATATTTATCCCCCTGGTGACTTGGCCAGGGATAACTATCTCTCTGGTAACTCGGCCAGTGATATTTATCCCCCTGGTGACTCGGCCAGTGATAACTATCTCTCTGGTAACTCGGCCAGTGATATTTATCCCCCTGGTGACTCGGCCAGTGGTAACTATCTCTCTGGTAACTCGGCCAGTGATATTTATCCCCCTGGTGACTCGGCCAGGGATAACTATCTCTCTGGTAGCTCGGCCAGTGATATTTATCCCCCTGGTGACTCGGCCAGGGATAACTATCTCTCTGGTAACTCAGCCAGTGATGTTTATCCCCCTGGTAACTCGGCCAGGGATAACTATCTCTCTGGTAACTCGGCCAGTGATATTTATCCCCCTGGTGACTCGGCCAGTGGTAACTATCTCTCTGGTAACTCGGCCAGTGATATTTATCCCCCTAGTGACTCGGCCAGGGATAACTATCTCTCTGGTAGCTCGGCCAGTGATATTTATCCCCCTGGTGACTCGGCCAGGGATAACTATCTCTCTGGTAACTCAGCCAGCGATGTTTATCCCCCTGGTAACTCGGCCAGGGATAACTATCTCTCTGTTAACTCGGCCAGTGATGTTTATCCCCCTGGTGACTCGGCCAGGGATAACTATCTCTCTGGTAACTCGGCCAGTGATGTTTATCCCCCTGGTGACTCGGCCAGGGATAACTATCTCTCTGGTAACTCGGCCAGAGCGGAAAACTCGTATACTCTAACGATACTACTAACACTCGTGTCCAAGTCGGAAACGACAACCCTCGACTCACACGACTGTTCCGCAATTACCTGATAGTAAGGATACGATACCTTTGCATTCGGAAGCATAAAGGGCATTCCGTAGTTCATTGGGAGAAACCAACCCACCTGCGATCAATCCGCGAAAACCGTGCGCCAAACGGAGGTCCCGATGCGATCCCGCAGCTCCACGCGGCAAAGCACGCGCTACCGGCCACGTGAGAAGCTAACACAATGCCACAACTGCGAGACAAGAAGAGGGACCGGGATCAGAAAACATGCGGCTAAAACCGCGCTCACAAAGGCAAAAGAAACCCATCCGGCGACGAGAAACGCCGCGCGTTGCGCGGAAAACCCATCGCGCACACACGCCGCGGCGCGTCGCCGGGTCGCAGCCTGCGCGGCAAATGCGGCGCAGCAGCACGGCCCCACAAACCCAGCCGCGCGGCGCTGGCCCAGCCGCCCGCGCGGCGCTCAGCAAGCCCGCGCGGCACAAGGCCGCCCGCGCGGGGCCCCTGCAGCGCCGCGTGCCCACGGGCGCGGCCTGCAGGCCCGCGCGGCACACGGCCGCCCGCGCGGGGCCCCTGCAGGGCCGCGCGCCCACGGGCGCGGCTCGCGCGGCACACGGCCGCCCGCGCGGGGCCCCTGCAGGGCCGCGCGCCCACGGGCGCGGCCTGCAGGCCCGCGCGGCACAGGGCCGCCCGCGCGGGGCCCCTGCAGCGCCGCGCGCCCACGGGCGCGGCCTACAGGCCCGCGCGGCACACGGCCGCCCGCGCGGGGCCCTTGCAGAGCCGCGCGCCCACGGGCGCGGCCTGCAGGCCCGCGCGGCACAGGGCCGCCCGCGCGGGGCCCCTGCAGGGCCGCGCGCCCACGGGCGCGGCCTGCAGGCCCGCGCGGCACAGGGCCGCCCGCGCGGGGCCCCTGCAGGGCCGCGCGCCCAAGGGCGCGGCCTGCAGGCCCGCCGACCGCGCGGGGGCCCCTGCAGGGCCGCGCGCCCAAGGGCGCGGCCTGCAGGCCCGCGCGGCATACGGCCGCCCGCGCGGGGCCCCTGCAGGGCCGAGCGCCCACGGGCGCGGCCTGCAGGCCCGCGCGGCACAGGACCGCCCGCGCGGGGCCCCTGCGCGGCATAGGGCCGCCCGCGCGGGGCCCCTGCAAGGCCGCGCGCCCACGGGCGCGGCCTGCAGGCCCGCGCGGCACACGGCCGCCCGCGCGGGGCCCCTGCAGGGCCGCGCGCCCACGGGCGCGGCCTGCAGGCCGGCGCGGCCCCCTGCAGTGCCGCGCGCACAGCGCGCGGCCTGCAGGCCCGCGCGGCCACCTGCAGTGCCGCGCGCACAGCGCGCGGCCTGCAGGGTCGCGCAGGCCCGCGGGTCGCCCGCGCAGCACCTTGCAGTGCCGCGCGCACAGCGCGCGGCCTGCAAGGTTGCGCGGCACAGGGGATGCCCGCGCGGCACCCCTGCAGTGCCGCGCGCCCAGCGCGCGGCTTGTAGGGCCGCGCGGCCCCAAGGCCGCCCGCGCGGCACCTTGCAGTGCCGCGCGCCCCGCGCGGCCTGCAAGGCCGTGCGGCACAGGGGCTGCCCGCGCGGCACCTTGCAGTGCCGCGCGGCACAGAGGCTGCCCGCGCGGCACCCCTGCAGGGCCGCGCGCCCCGCGCGGCCTGCAAGGCCGCGAGGCACAGGGGCTGCCCGCGCGGCACCCCTGCAGTGCCGCGCGGCCCCAAGGTAGCCCGGCGCCCTGCTGCACCACCTGGCAGCAGGGCGCAAGCTGCGCGCAGCGCGCAAGCGCCCCTGCGCACGGCCGCCGTTCCCTAGCCACGCGCCGCCGAAACGCGCGCGCGCGACTCGCGCAGCCTCGCCGCGCCCCGGACGACAAGTCCGCAAGGCTCCGTCCACAGGGAGAAGAAAAGAGAGAAAAGAAAACAATAAAATAAAACCAACCTCTTCGCGGCACGCCGGTCCTCGCACGGCTCCACGTCCACGCTCGGGGAAGAAAACGCACACGAAAAGCTTCCTTCAAGCCCTTCCTCTTCTTCTTCCTTCCCTCTCCCTTTCCTCTTTTCTCCTTTCTTTCTCTTTTCCCTTTCTTTCTCTTTTCCCTTTCTTTCTCTGCTTTTCCCCAAAGCAACAGAGGAGGCACTTTTATAAAGCAATAATTAATTAAATAATCCAAAAAGTCCACCCCAACTCACTTTTTGCCTTCGGGCTCTCCGCCGCTGCCCGGAACCTCCCGAGCTCCGCTGTAAATCAAAAGTACACGCGCTCACAGCTTTTTCTCTTCAAAAAGCTCATCCGTTGAGGCGGGGTGCTCAAATCAAATACCGGCTCTGAAATTGCCAGTTCCAACTCACTTTTTGCCTCCGAGTCCTCCGCGTCAGTCCGGAACCCCCCGAACCTCGCTGTAAATCGAAAGTACACGTGTCCACAGCTTTTTCTCCTCTAAAAGCTCATCCGTTGAGTCGGGGTGCTCAAATCAAATACCGGCTCCAAAAATTGCCAGTTCCGACTCACTTTTTGCCTCCGGGTCCTCCGCGTCAGTCCGGAACCTCCCGAACCTCGCTGTAATCATAAAATACACCTGCTCCAAGTGTTTCTGAATTTCCGGCACTCCACGGTGAAGTCGGTAATTTCCAAAACTCATCCTCAATCGGCATACAAAGCCCGAAAAAATCCCGAATCGAGCTGGAGCTTCAGCGTTGATCCGAATCAACCCGGCATCAACTGTAAACTCAAAAGCAACATGCCCAAGGCAACTCTCTGCTCCATGCCAACTGCGTGGTCGGCGCGCTATCCGAAGACCCGGTATTCTACACTTTGTGTACTTGTAGAATATTTGATTGGTTAGAGTACCGACCCCGCCGTGGTGCGCGGGAAATTGGAAAGTGTCGGAACACGTGTATTTTCAGATTACAGCGGAGTTCGGGAGGTTTCGGCTTCATGCGAAGGCCCCGAAGGCGAAAAGTGAGTTGGAGTTGGCAATTTAAAGGATTAATTAATTGGCTCGGTAATCGATTACAACCTGCCTTGGGGTTAAGAAAAGAAATGAGAAAAGAATCCAAGTGAGGATTTCTTGTGAGAGCACCGGATTGTTGGATTGAGCACACCGACTCCACAGATGAGTTTTCTGAGTGGAAAAAGCTTTGGACATGTGTACTTTATATTTACAGCGGGGTTCGGGAGATTTCAGGGTGTTGCGGAAGCTTCCGGGGCATAAAGTGAGTTGTCGGCGAGGATTAGGAAGCTTCAGATTTGGATTTGGAGGTTTGGAGCATTGTGTTCCGGAACCAAGGTCTGGGTTCCGGAACTGCATGCTGTGTTCCGGAACCCAACATTTGGTTCCGGAACTAAATGGTTTAGTACCCGTACACAGTTTGGGGTTCCGGAACTAAATGGTTTAGTACCCGTACACAGTTTGGGGTACCGGTACTCAGTGAGGTAATTAGCCCTGTTTGAGCAGATTTGGATATTTTGAGTGAGGGGCACTTTGGTCATTTCATCTCCCTTCTGTTTTGCACCCATCCACCCTCTATATAGAGCCCAGCCACCCTGCCTTCTTCTCCACGACAGAAAGAAAGAAAGAGAGAAAGAGAGAAAGAAAAGAGAGAAGCAAGGAAAAGAAAAAAGAAGATGAAGAAGGAGAAGAATCAGATTAAGGAGTGTGCTGTTGGTGTGTGTCTTGCTGCTTGGAGCTGAGCGAAATCGCGCGCGTGTCGGCCGCATGAGAGGTATGTGGCAGATTTTCCACGTTTGGTTTTTGGATTCCTCTAGGTGGATTGGAATGAGATTTTGAGTTGAATTTCTTTGGTTGTGTTCTTCTCTTTTGTGCCGTTGAGCTGAGGCTTTTGGATTTTCACTACGCGGAGCCGAGATCATGCGTGCGTGCTGTGAGCCGGCCGTGGAGAGGACCGGAGTGTGCACAGATTTTTGTAGAGGACTCGAGGGATTTGTTCGAGCTTCCGGGGGATTTTTTCGAGGATCGCGAGAGCGCGCACGCGCGCGGCGCAGATTTGATGTTCCGGCAGATTTTTGACAATGAGCGGCGCGGCGCTTCACCGACTTCAGCGTTTGCCTGCGGAATGCTTTTGAGGTGGGTTGTAAATTCTTCAAGATGTATGGAATGCCTTCTAAAGCTATTGAATGGATGTTGATCATGTTTAGCTTATTATTTGCATAGCTGGTAAATCTGATAGTTGCCTAAAAAATTATAGAAATACATTTATGAGCCCCAGATATTTTTAGAATGATCTAGGGATGATTTGACACTAGACTGCATGATTAGTTGGCATTAGATTGGCATCTGAACCGTTTTAAAAATCGTCGGACCGGTTTTAATGAAAACTAAGATTTCAAAATGGTTTTGAATTATTGTGAGCTTCTAGAGGGATTGAGTAGGTTCAGGATGCATATGTTCTCGTGCCGGGGGGGCGAGTGGACTTTTAGAGCTTTGTGTGTTGAGTTCTAGTGTCATGTGAGATGGAGATTGTCACGCCCCGGGGTCGAAACTGCGACCCGGGCTCGCCAACAGATCCGCCACCTATGCCAAACTCCGCATAGGCGAAGCGTCCTACCTGCAAAAAAAGTACTACAGCTAACAGATATCAGAGCTATGAAATAAAACTGCTGTAAAAATAAAATCAACCACTGTACAACTGGAAAATAATATAATAATATCCAACTCCCAAAAAGATAATCATACAAGTCCTCAGATATAATGATCCAAAAGTGAACAGGGAGGTATCTCCAATAAATACATCAGTGTACAGTCTCTCAATACATATCATATCCTCACTACATCAGTCTCTCAAAAGAGGAAATAAAATAACTAATCTACTGAAGATCTCCTCTGACAGGGGTACCGCTACTCTCCAACGACGGGTTGGGATCTAGCTCGCGACTCCCTCGCTTCGAACAACAACCGCAGAATCAGCAACACCCGCTAAGACTCTGCAAACAAAGGAGAGAAAAGAAAGGGAGGGGGAAAACCCCCAACGGATGTGAGAACTACACCAAAAAGGGAGTTCTCAGTGGGTACCATCGCCAGGCCCGACGATTAGCCCACTAAGACCACTAGAGACAATAAATAACCATGCAGTAAAACTGAACTAGAAAGGCTGGAGATACTCTACAGCTACCATGCCTCCATCTAAAAGCTCAAGAGGGGAGAATCCAAGAATGGTATGCCACCACTAGCACATGAAGTGCACAATCGACCCAATCGAGCTGACTGCCACATCTGGTCCAGTCAAACCTGCGCCCACCTACAACCACCTCCTACTGCCGGGCAGGAATTACGTAGGGTGTCCAAACGGACTAACTCGCTATCGAGTAGTGGCTCATGCAGACTATAGTCAAAATTCACGCTCTCTCTCTCAGAACGGATAGACTCAAGATGCTCAACCTCTCACACAAATGGTCAAAGTACTCACAACGACACAGGACCACCGTCAAACCAAATGGCTCCCAACAACACTAGCACTGGTCTAAACACAGCTACTAGACTCCACTCAGTCCCCCTGACACGAGTGTAACAATAAGTACATGCCTGTAATAACCCCAATCTAGTGCCACCAGTAAAACTGTACTGCCTGCTCTGCTGTCGAACTCAAAACTTAGCCACGGGAGGCAGACCGGCTCCTGACCGGCATGGTCGCATCCCGAAAGGCAACAGACCGGCTCCTGACCAGCACAGTCACACACACTCCGGAGTGGCACTCGAGGGGAGCGACCCACACGAGTAAAATATCTCAGTAACCAGTATCAATATAGCAGGACTGGATCACGACTCTGATCAAAGTGGGAAAGCTCAACCACTAAAGAAAGCCTCCGTCCTCAATTAGAAGCAAAAGTACTCAATAAGTGGGAAACTCTGCCCACTAGGGAAATCTGATACCCAATCTGGTGCATAAATAAATATCCGGTCAACCGCCCAATATCCGCGGTTGCCGCAATACCCTGTCGTCTATAATCAAGTCCTATAACCGACCTCCGGTCAACCGCCCAAAGTCCGCGGTCACCGCAAAACCCTGCCAACCGCAATCCAGCACAACCCGTCCCTGACACCAATGTCCCGGCTACACTACCCCAGACCCCTGCTCGCACCCGAGCAACACAGACCGCCTGACTAACAAAGAAGGAGAAAAGGATAACATGGTTTCTCCTAAGTCAAGTTCCAAAAAGTAGTGCAGCAGTAAAAGATGGCCTAACTACATGTCCATTCAAGCATGCTTTTGTCCTCAGAAACGATAAAAGAGAGTGAAACATATAGTAGCAAAGCATGCTAACGTATTCCTACTATGATATACCAATCTCACATAAATAGGCCAATGAATAATCATGTATGATCTCTATATCATCTAGTGTGGGATAAATATAACCTGTCTACCACATGCTAAGTTTCTAGTTCACCAAACATGTACAATAATCAGGTAAGCATCAAACCACATGATCTAGGCCATTTCCATGCTTACCTCTCACTCATATTGGTTGTACATTAAATTAGGAATGCTATCAATCATAGAGGGTGACATTCCCACAGGTAAGCTTATCTTAACCATACATAAACATCCACTATTACAACTCCCATAAGGCATAACATGCATATAAACCTTGCCATTCCCTTATAAAGTTATCATTACTAAGTTTACCCACCTGAAGTGCTTAAACCAAGGCAAACCTGAAGTCGGTGAAGAGCGTGGCCACTTGCTAACAATATCCACTGAACCCGCATCCTCGGTACATGTCGCGCAAGCCTCGGCTCCAAGCAGTGCTCCAAAAACTCCCACAAATACCCCTGGATACAACAATAAGGTCCAAAGTTACACTTTATTCCAAAAATACCCAAGTACAACAATCAACTGAAAATAGCCCTTAAGATGTGCAATTTCCACCTGCAGAACGGACTCCGAAAAATCCAACAAAAATAATGTCACGATCGTCGCGTCGAGCCCTTCGAAACGAGTACCTGCACGTCACAATCCGAGCCCCGGAGGCCGAGTTACAAATTCCGCAACGCAGTGAGCGCGAAACTCCACAACACACACAACTGTACCACATTGCACAGAAGAGAGGGAAAAGTATACCTTCGGGCAAGTCTCAAAAAAATCCCAGAAAAATACGACGATAATCCTTGCGTCGCATAGATGCAAAAAGTGTATAGGCACGTCTCCATCCGATGTCCGAGCGCGGAGATATTGCCAAAGAAGCGAGCCGCTGTCCAAGTCTCAAACACAGAAAAAGGGTCACAGTAAGCTTGGAAAAACTCCTCGAAAAGCGCGAAACGAGGGGAAGCTGGAAATAACAAGATCGTAGTCCTGTCTGTCGCCGATCCAATGGCGCAAGAATCGCCGGAAAAGGTGGTCGGGGTAGGCCGGGGGAGCTCGCGCACCGAAACGCGACGAAAGGGAACACCGGCGAAGGAGCGTCGTGATGCGCCGAAGAAAATGGAACCTTGAAAAACGTGCCACATAAAATCTTAGAAATCCTCCAGAGGGTGCAAAACACGAAGGGGAGCAACTTTGATGAAGGGTTCGGGGTTAGAGGAGGCTCGAAAATGCAAAAAAACTGAAGAAAAAGACGGCTCGGGCTATTTATAGGCTGCTCAAAACAAATGGATTAATACCGACTGTATCCCTGGTTTCGGGCGCCTGAATCATTCGGGCGCTGAAAACTGGGTGCAGTGGACCGAACCAATCAGCGCCCGAAATGTGGAGAGTGCACCACGTCAGCGCAGAACAGGGAACAACCAACACCACCGCTCACACCGCGCCACGTGGCCCACCGCGGAAGCCGACGCGTGGCGCGCCTGAGCGCAGGAAACGCGGTCAACGCGCGCCTGCACCCCCTGCCAGGCACGCGCCCCGAGGCCGCCTCCGTCTGCACCGTGGACCGAGCGCACAACACCGCACCAACCACAAGCTGCCACGTGTCCCCCGCCGGTCCATGCACCAGACCGCGCGCCCCGTGAACCTCGCGCGCTGCACCTACCAACCGGGAGCCGCCACGCGTCCCTCCCCCGCTGCCCGCCGGCCGAAACAGTGTCCCAACTGCCTCGAAAACCGTGCGCATCATCCGGGCTCCGAAAAATACAAGTGAATAGTCCATTTTCATCGTTTTCGTGCGCTGAATCCAAATCCGTTGTCCGTTTTGCCAAATTCCAACTCTAAAAAGTGCCGAAGGCATCCGGAAAGGTGTTCTTTTGTCCAAACTTCGCGCTGAGCCCAATTTTAATATCCATTTCGCGCGAAACCCCTTCTAAACATCCGACAGGGTCAACCGATTACCCCAGTAATCCTTTTAACATCCGGAGTCCATCACTTATGTCCAATTGGTGCACTAACACCGCCGACACGCCACATAGGCTTCCAGAAGCTGCTGGTCACACTGTAGAAGCCCTGCAGAGATCCAGGTCACCACAGAGATTCCTTGCCGAGGTTATTCTAGATCATAGATTTGTATTTCTGAATTGGTAGTGGAGATGGTTCTCCGACTTAGCTTTGAGAGTTTGGGCTCTCGCAGATCGAGTCGTGGAGGTTTCCCGACTTAGCCATGGGTTGTGCATTATTAGATTGAGTCGTGGAGGGTTCTCCGACATAGCTGTGAGAGTGTTTGGGCATTCTCTGATCGAGTCGTGGAGGGTTTCCCGACTGAGTTGTGTTATTTGAGCATTGAGTTTCCGATCTGATTGATCGTGGATCATAGCCTGCATGTGCCGCTTATGAGACACTTGAGACTGATGAGATACTTGAGCTCGGTGGGGTCGCTCTCCTCGAGTTACGCTCCGGATGCGTGATGATGATGGTTGAGATAGTTAGACTAGGTCGCCCCACGTGGAGTGGGCAGGTGCGTTCCTAGTAGTCAGCTTAGGACGCCCCACATGGAGTGGGCAGGTGCGTTCCTAGTAGTCAGTTTAGGACACCCCACGTGGAGTGGGCAGGTGCGTTCCTAGACGACAGGCGCAGGTTTGACTGAGCCAGTTTTGGCAGTCATTGAGATTTGAGTCTTGTGAGCACCTTGTGTGCGAGTGGGGTATGTATAGCATGTTCTTAGATGAGTTTTTCTTTAAGCATGATACTTGAGGCATTTTAGTAGTGGCGAGTGTATGCATAGCAGGTTCATAGTAGAGATTTCCTTGAGCATGATGTGGTGACATATTAGCTGTAGCTAATTTCCTGCTTATATATATATATATATATATATATATATATATATATATATATATATATATATATATATATATATATATATATATATATATATATATATATATCTGCATACCTATCTGTTTGCCTCCAGTAGACTTAGTGGGCATACCGTGGATATTAGTGACGGTACCCACTGGGAACTACCTTCTGCAATAGTTCTCACACCCGCTGCGGTGACAGGTTTCCTATGGTTGCTGTTCCGGCTTGGTTTGCGCGGAGACAGCTGATCGAGGTGAGGACGTGGCCGTTTAGTTCCTTACCAGCATTGAGAGTCAGAGGTAGATGTACCCTGTATATTTTATGTTTTCACTTTTGTACTGGACAGTCTGAGAGATTGGTGAGGCTTGTATGTATTTGGATAGTGAGGGTGAGAGACTTTGTATTGAGGATTATTATTTATTTATTCAAATGTTCAGTTGATTTCTGTAGCTACTGGTTTTAGTTTCAGCTCTGATACATGTTTTAGCTATAGATCTGACTTGCAGGGTAGACGTTTCTTCTGTGCGGCAGTTTCCGTACAGATGGCGGATCTGTTGGCGAGCCCGGGTCGCAGTTTCGACTCCGGGGCGTGACAGTTTAGGGTGGTATCAGAGCCTAGGAATATAGGTCGTTGAGGACTTAGTGACCCTAGGCTATTGGTTGGACAGTAGGATGACTGTCGTGAGAGACGTGACTTTAGCGAGAGTCCTGATTGAGTTTGTACCTCCCCCGAGGGATTGGGGCGAGTGATTTTACATGTTTATTCTCTAAAGTGATTATGTTGGCTGCAGACAACATAATGCTTTAGAATGGTTAACATATTTTAGACTTTCGCTTGATTGGGTCGAGAGTGTTTGTGGTTTTGTTGTTTGGTTGTGGCAATGGTCCTTGTTGCCTCCGAGACGCCGTGCAGCGGCGAGGGAGTGTTTGACCTTGGATGAGGAGCTCGAACAGCGGGAGGCCGAATGGACAGAGCAGAGTGAGGTCCGTGAGTTACGGGCCCAGGTAGCCCAGATGTTTGAGGTGATGCGGCGCCATGAAGAGAATATGGAGCGCGTGATGCGCATGGTTGAGCAGAGGGCATCTCCCGGGGTATCGCCAGTAGTACCTCTGGCCGCGACATCGTCGACTTCGACCCAGATCGCACTGTGAGTAGTGCAGGAGCAGCGAGAGTTGCTAACCGGTTGTTGTTCATCCGCCAGTTCCATCCCTTGTAGATTTTGGGGTAGAGTTTGGAGCCTTGGGAGGCCGAGAACTGGGCTGCTGCTTTGGAAAAGTTGTGTGAGGACTTGTTCATCCAGGAGAAGAATCTGGTGCACTTAGTTGCGCACCTTTGGATAAGGACGCCGAGAGCTGGTGGCGTCGAGTTCGTCCTGTTGGACCACCGGGAGAGTAGTTGAGGACTTGGAGCGAGTTTCTTCGACGGTTAAGCAGTGTGCCCCATGTTGCCCAGGAAGAGGCCCAGGAGATTGATCATGTTTGAGAGGGGACTGCATCGAGATATCTATCACTTTGTGCATTCTCGGCGAGTGCCGACTTTGGATGCAGCAATTGTGCATGCTCGATGGATTGACTGAGGTCTGTGATCATGTCCGAGAGGGACGGAGAGCGAGGGACTAGCTCCAGAGAGAGATGTCCAGTATCGTCTGATTTTGGGACAGTGAAGTGGATCGAGGTTGCCATGATTCCAGTTCAGGGTCATGGGTCTCAGAGGAGACAGAAACTATGAGGTTCTCGACAGTCGAGGCACCAGCAGCAGTGTTAGTACGATTGTGTCTTTTGCGGTGGGCCGCTTTCATCGCCATAGTGTGACCTCAGGCAGGGGCGATGTTTTTCATGTGGATGGTCAGGACATTTTCAGGTAGAGGGTCCCATGTAGCGCTTTTGGTTTTGCCGCTTGCGACGGCGCCCCCACTACCCCTCCAGGATGCAGAGGTTCACCCGACTTACCAGTAGGCTGATAGAGCCGTGATGCCGAGGCAGATAGAGCGATGGCCACCAGCATCTAGTGGATGAGATTGTGCAGCTGGTTGAGGACGCCAGGATAGTGGATCGCGTCTTACCAGGTGTGGTTTTCCTTACGGTTGTCAGAGTTAGAGCTTGGTTGATGCCGACACCGCTTGGGTGTGTTTTAGTAGAGCAGGGATAGCTTCATGTGGGCTAGAGATGGGATTGTTGGCTTGTGAACGTGAGGATCAGGTTCCAGATCACGTATAGCACATGGATGAGTGTTGCAAATCCCGCCCAGTGCAGTAGGACCTTGGATTGATCCTTGAGTTGTTAGTCCTATATCAGCTCTGAGATATTAATATGAGGTTGGATTGGGATTGGATATCCCAATGTTATGTTATCTTGGATTGTCGAGAGAGGACATGACCCTCCGTGGACCTGGTCAGGAGGAGTATGTTTATAAAGGATGCTAGAGCACGACAGAGGTTGAGTCGTGGTCGTATCGCTTTGATTAGCGACTGTAGAGGAGGTGCCTACGGTGGCACCGGGACTAAAGAACATCCTTATCGCCCGTGTGACCCCGGATGTGAGTTTACCTGATCTGGTGTCTAAGCCGCCGTTTAGTGAGATTGAGATCGAGATAGTGATCGACGTGGTTTTGGAAACCGCGCTGACTTCGGCAGCACCTCTTGGAGTATCACCCGTGAGACAGAGAGAGAGGGCTGATAGCGCAATTGCGGGATCTGATGGATTGAGGGGTCTGTGTGACTTAGTACCACGTCGTGAGAATACGATAGTGAGGATCCGAGAGATTGATACTTGAGTATGATGCCACACCGTTGATACACGGTGGTGATGCCATGCCGTGGGTACACGGCAGTGATGCCACGTTGTGAGTACACAACGGTGAGGGCTCTTGGATGGTTCGAGCACAGACAGGTTTGATTTGTATTTCGGCAGATGCCCTATTTTGAGAGTGATGGCTTTATGGAACCTTGCGGCCGAGGGCTGTATCCAGATAGTGTTCAGGAACAGGTAGGGGCATTATGAGTTACAGCGCGGTCAAATGGATTGACTAATGCCCTGCCGCCTTTTGGATTTGAGGAAATCGTGTGTTCCAGTTGTGTTTGGACGGGTTGGTAGTAGTACCCATCGTGGTTATGTGGATTTACTTCCGAGGCGACGTAGAGCTGAGGAGCGCTCGAGGATAGAGCTGCAACTTCTAAGAGAGAAGAAGTTGTTTGCCAAGTTGAGAAAGGTTGCGCTTGACTTTGGGAGGTTCTGTGGTTAGGCCATGTTAATTCAGCTGCAAGAGTGACAGAGGATCCAACGAAGAGTGATGCCGTTTGGAATTTAGCCTAGCCTATGTTATGACAGAGGTCAGAAGCTTTGGACTAAGCGGGGCCAGTATAGCTTCGAGGAGTTAAGCTGAGGAGGATACCAGCATTGATGTAGATGGTTCCCAGTGATATAGAGAATTGAGTTATCCTTAGACCCTTGAACCTGAAGTACTTGGTTACTCAGGAGGATTTTGGTTGAGACAACGCCGGTGGACAGAGTTATTGGAGCTGTAAGGTTGATCTTATAGTGTATCATTATCCCGGCGTGGACATTGTGGTCGTGTACGCCTTGTCTAGGCGAGCAGTGCAACCTTGGAATGAGGTGATCGAATTAGTGGATGCCACCTTTGGATCTGGGGAAATTGAGAGTTAGAGGTTGAGCTTCTTTCCCTGTGGATGGATGTGAGAGTTTATTTGTGGAACTCTGAGCATTTTAGTTGCTAAGGAGCAACGGAGGTGATATGCCAATTGGAAGCTTGGAGTTTTGGATTTGAGTTTACGCGGGGAGCTTGGTCCGCGAGTTTTTATCTGGCTGGAAGAAGTGGTTATGATCCCTCGCATATTTTGGACTTCACTTCTTTGGCATTGACGAGGATCTTGTTGGGTTATATATAATATGGATCTAAATAGGGGAAAAAAATCACCTAGAGGGGGGTGAATAGGTGTAAACAATAAACACTCAAAAATCTTTGCGTAATAAAACCCAATGCGGAAATGAAAAATAACACGCAAGATTTTTACGTGGAAAACTCCAAAACCAGGAGTAAAAAACCACGGGACCGATAACACGGTGAAATCCACTAGAATTATAACACGTACAAAGGTGATATAACGCACTCACAGACGACTCAACCTTTTTCCATACGCTCCTAGTTGATCTTCTCCGCTCGCTCCGCAACGTTCCTCGAATCCACGATTTGCGTCCAACGCCGAATCCACAGCGTCCAACGTCGAATCCACGACGTCTGACCGAATCCACGGCCTTCACCCAGTAGCACGTCTTGAATCCACGAACGTACCTCGCTCCGAATCCACGGCCTTCACCCAGTAGCACGTCTTGAATCCACGAACGTACCTCGCTCCGAATCCACGAGAGCGGTAGCACCTTGAATCCACAAGGCCACGCGAATCCACGCGCCGATTTTTGGGAAAATCGTTGTTTTTGGGTGGTGATGATCTGCCGAATACTTAGATTAAAGATAGATCGAAAATACCATCTAAGTATTCACTAATTTGATTCTACTCAAAATCTAAGTTTGATAACCTAGAATCAAATTAATTAATATAGATGAAGAAACATAGAATTAATCTAGTTATTTCCTTTCTTCTCTATATGTGGATTTTTCTCTTTTTCGGATTACCCTAAAAAATGAATTGTAGGGTTTATTTATAGATTAGAAACCATTGGAAGAGGATAGGAATCAAAAACTAACCTTATCTGGAAGTTTTCAGGTCGACGGTCCGGACTGGAATAATGTGATCCGGACTGTCGTCGTTAAACAGAATTGTTCCAGAAAAACACACGTTCGCGGTCCGGACTGAAATTCCACGGTCCGGACTGTTCATGCAGTTTCTGCAAAAATCCACGTTCGGGTTCCGGACTGAAATACCACGGTCCGGACTGTTCATGCAGTTTCTGCAAGATCCACGTTCGGGGTCCGGACTGAACAAATGTGTTCCGGACTGGATTTGCGCATGAACTACCCTATGTTCGGGGTCCGGACTGTAGTACCCTGATCCGGATCCTGAACATATAACATGTCCAGTTTTTGATTTTTATGCGATTAAAAAAACCATCCAAGTGTTTCTACACTATAAGAAGTATTCGGATCACCAAACTTATTTAGTTAAACGTACCTGATCCTTTTGAATTCTTCTTTCTTGAGATTGAGGTATATGATCTAACCATCATCATCTTCAATCTTCAAGACTTAACCATTTCACGAAATACGCCAAGATAAAATCCTTAACAATCTCCGCCTTTGGCGGTTTCGTGACAAAAAATAGATCCACTAAAAGAAAATTCAAAAAGATATTTTTGTTGCTATCACCATACAACAAAAATTTACATTTGAGATCCAAATAAACTAAATACATGAGATAAACTCCTAAAACAGACTCTAGACTTAGACATCTGTACTCTCTGCAAAAGAAATAATTCTTGACAAAAACAAAATCGTTAGATACCTCAAGAATATTTAGCATTCAAAAACCAAACAGAGAGATAGAGTTTATACTCACCATGACATTCATGAACTCAGATATGTATTAAGATACCAATCAGAAATAGACATATCTTCTAAGCATTAACATCCAAATGTAATAAGCTTGTTAGTCAACAACAACTTGTTAGTTATATTACATGCCCAAATAGTTAGTCGAATAGTTAGTCGAGGCATGCATTCAAACACAATACAAAACCAAAAGTTGAGTTGTACTTACCTCCAAAGTTCAAAGTTCAAAGTTCTCACACACCATTGTAACCATTGTCAATCATTGTTCTCTCTCCCCCTTTTTGTCACTAAATCAAGCCTAAATTACAAAACGAAGGAAGAGTTAAAAGTTCAAAAAGAAAATGTAAGAACTAAGACTAAAAACCTGCAAAACAAAATATTAAAAAGAATCAATCGTCGGACGCAGAGTCCTCAGAACTACTACAGCCCATCTTCGAAAACATCTTCTTCACCAACTTTTTCATTAACGTGAACTTCTTTGTCAAGGTGATCTGGGCTGCTGTGATGAGTTCAAGTTCATCAGAAATTCGCTTCTGCTCTTTAGTGATTTGTTTTTGTTCAAACGATAAACGTTGTTGCTCCTTATAAATCGAAGTAACAGACGCTTCATCATCCGACATAGGTACTTGTCGTGAAGGTGACGCAGAAGTGCCGACGGAGGGTTTCGTTCCGCGCGGAGGAGTTGGGGTGGCATGAGGCATTTTATGGAAAGACTTAACAACTGTGGACTCATTGATCATACCTAAACAGTGTTGATAAGTTGTCGAGCTGATATCAACCTGGAATTTCTTCAAAATCCTCATTATGATCAATGGAAATTGTAGTCTTTCCGTGGGATGAGGATGCTCAACGTATCTTGTCATCTTATTCCAAATGATGTATGAAATATTGATATTTAACCCCACTACCTCTGACGGATGTCCTAAGAGATATAAGAACAACAATCGATCCCATCTTAAGACTTTCATCTGCATGTTAGGAAGAATATTATAACAGGTGATGAAGTTGAGGAACCGGTACTCAAGTCGAAGTTCTTTGGACTTGATAGAATTGCCCGTTGACTGAGTTTCCTCCAAACATATTCCCCTTACAACAGTTTGCCACATTATATTCGTTAAACTCCTTCCTTTTAAGTAGTTTATCCCTGACCTGCTAGATTGCATCCCTAAAACTTCGCCAATTAATTGTGGAGTTATTTTAAGTCTTGTCCCTTGGACGTTCGTGTAAAACTCCATTGGACCGTCTTCATTTTCTTGAAGGTGCCGTGCATTTGTGTAGAAGGTCCTTACCCGATGCAAACAGTATCCAAGCATTTCTGGGAATCTGCATACTTGAAGAAGATTTGCTTGTTCAATCAAATTACCAAACTCCGGGGAGTGGTCTCGAAGAGCCCCAATGTTAACATGTCTTTCGCCAATGCATTCTCGATTTTTAAAAACCCTTAGACGGTCTGTATTAACAGACACTTGTTCCTCACGGGGTGGTGAATCAGGAGCTACTGGTTCGTCAATTTCAACCCCTCGTGCTCGTCCTAGCCGTCGAGCTAGTCTCTTTCTTTTCATCGAGATAGATGATGATGGCATTGGTGCTTTGCCTTTTTCCACAGCAGTAGGTGCTGTCTTTCCCTTTGATGAACCAGGGGACTTCCCAGGCGTTACGTCGTCGTCCATCAATTCATCCTAGTTCACTTCTACCTTTTCAGATTCCGTCTCGGTGTCGTTTATGAGGACAAACTCACCTTTTCTTTGACTTTTCTTTGCTCTCTTCAATTTGTTCGTTGCTCTAGTGTGAACCATAGCAACCAGAAGAACAATTATCCAGGTGAACACCATTGTTGCTATTTCTAGTGAACGAGAGAAACCTGCGAGAAAAGACTCAAGAACACGAAAAAATTGTTTATTTTCAAAAATTTGCAAAATTGTACCTAAACAATCATTATCATGTAGAGAGACTAGGAATCAAATTAGTTTTGCAAAAAGAATTTTAAAAATAGATCAATTTCATGATTTTCAAAAATTCTCATTATATGCCCTAAAACCGAATTTTCAGAAATTGAAGCCTAAAAATCAGTTAATCAAGAGAATACCTAGCATATAATCAAAACTAATCTACTCAGAGTTCTTATTTCAAAAAAAATTTGACCAAAAACCAATCTCAAACGAAAAAGATACAGGATTTCATTCACGTTTTTGAGAAAATAGAGAAAGTCTGTGAAAAACCAAAGTTTTGATCATAAAAACTTACTTTGATTTGAAGAACTCGAGTTGGAAAGGCTCAAAATTGGTTGATTTATAGAGAGAGAAGTTCTGGAGACTTGGAAACAAAAGATTGTAGTAAAAAGAAATCAAAACCCTTTTGTTTCTTATAAAACCCTAGCCGCGGTCCGGACTGCCTTATGAATCCAGTCCGGATCGGCTACCCGCAGAGAATTCCTGCGTTCGGGATCCGGAACAGAAAATTCAGTCCGGATCGGCTCCAAACTTTTTCTTCAGAAAAATTTAGAAAAATTTTAGAAAATCCAGAAAAAGATTGTAAGCACTTTTGTATATCAACTTTAAACAAAAATCATCGTTTCATGTCAAGAGAAATAGATTATGCTAAATCTATCAATAATATTCAAGTATTGTAACGGAAATTTATAAAAATTAAATCCCTTAAAGTTGAACAAGTTCAATGACATCTATCATGATCTTATGAGTAATACGTTTATCAAATCATCAATTTGGTAAAGAAAATGAAATACCAAGATCATAGATGTTTAAAATCCCAAATATGTTAGATAATATATATAGTCAATTTATTGTAAGGAGTGGCTCTTTGAGCATCTTTCAATAAAATCCCCACCTTATACCAACCTTGGAATTTGACAGAGTCCAGTATTCCAAAAAGTATTTTATCTAATTAACTCGAAAAAACCATGCTTGGTATACATGTGGTAGCTGCACACAGTACTCGGACGACCGAGGTGGTAGCTCTTTCCTCCATGTGGTGGTAGTTTTCACACTCCTCATTGGGATGTAACTCTTTCCACATCTTTTGAGCATAACAATTTAAATGAACTCCCCCTCAATTGGCTATCAATTATTTAAGATATAAGATATTCAACCAAAAATTGATCTCGATTTCATACGCGACTCAATTGTCAAATAAGATAAAAACTATACCAAGAGATCATTTGAGAGAGAAATTGACTTTGATCAAAACAAAGATGACTTAATTGACATAAATGATCATTGCATCAAATGAATTATTATGATATCCAAAGCATAATAAATTTCTAAATAAATGAAAGGATGCAGTTAAAGTCAATTAAAACAATGCTCAATTAATGTTCTATGTACAAACATAGATAATGAACAAAAACACAAAAACAAAACCTAACCTAAGCAATGTTTCAAAAAGTGTTATTTCAAAGAAAGCATTCCAATTGCTTTACGCAAATGAATAAACCGTTTTTGATCCAAAGGTTTTGTTAAAATGTCAGCTAATTGATCCTCAGTTGAAATATAGGAAATTTGAAGAATATTTGATTCAACTAGCTCTCCTAGAAAATGATACCTAAGTTCAATGTGTTTTGTTCTTGAGTGCAACACAGGGTTTTTGGAAATATTTATAGCACTAGTGTTGTCACATAAAATAGTTACCGAAGTTGCTGAAATTCGGAAGTCGCTCAACACGCTTTTCATCCAAATGAGTTGAGTTGAACAACTACCCGCTGAGATATATTCCGCTTCGGCAGTCGAGAGTGCTATGCAGTTTTGCTTTTTACTATGCCATGCAACAAGGCAATGGCCAAGATAAAAACATGCACCACTTGTACTTTTTCGATCATCCACAGATCCTGCCCAATCGGCATCTGAATATCCTACAATGTCTAGAGTTGTTCCCATAGGATACCAAATTCCGAAATTCACGGTTCCTTTGACGTACCGGATGATCCTTTTCACCGCTTTCAGGTGAACCTCCTTTGGTGCTGACTGATATCTCACGCAGATCCCAATACTAAAGGATATATCCGGGCGACTAGCCGTGAGGTAGAGTAGACTTCCAATCATGCTACGATAAAGCTTCTCGTCTACACTTTCACTAAGAGATTCACTTCCAAATCCCTTATTGCTAGTTCCCATTGGAGTTGGAAAATCTTTAGAATTTTTAAGTCCAAACTTCTTGACCAACTCCTTTGCATACTTGGATTGGCACAGATGGATGCCTTCTTCATTTTGTTTCACTTGCAATCCAAGAAAGTAAGTTAGTTCACCCATCATAGACATCTCAAATTCGCTTTCCATGGTTTCAGCGAATTTAGAAGCATCATTGTCTCTAGTTGCACCAAATACAATGTCATCGACATAGATTTGTGCCACAATGAAGTTATCCTGATAATGTTTCACAAAGAGAGTCCGGTCTGCTCCCCCTCGAGTGTAGCCCTTTTCCAATAGGTGCTTTGTTAACCTTTCGTACCACGCTCGCGGTGCTTGTTTTAGACCGTAAAGAGCCTTTTTCAAACGAAAAACATGGTTAGGTTGTTTATAGTCTACAAAACCTTTCGGTTGAGCCACATAAACTTCCTCGTTTAAAAACCCATTTAAAAACGCGCTCTTAACGTCCATTTGAAAGAGTTTGATTTTAAAATGACAAGCAATTGCGAACAAAATTCTTATCGACTCGAGTCGAGCTACCGGGGCGAACGTCTCATCAAAGTCTATTCCTTCAATTTGAGAATAGCCGTGAGCAACTAGACGTGCTTTGTTCCTGATGATGGCACTATCCTCGTTTTTCTTGTTCTTGAAAATCCATTTAGTACCAATCACGTTGTGTTGCTTAGGTGGCTTCGTTAGTTCCCAGACTTTGTTTCTTTCGAACTGATGGAGCTCTTCCTGCATTGCTTCAATCCAGTAGTCATCCTGAAGAGCTTCATCGACGTTCTTTGGTTCTACCATGGAGACGTAACATGCGACTCCACAAACCAATTGTCTCCGAGTCCTGACTCCTTCTTGTGGGTCTCCAATAATGTTCGATTCTGGATGATCCTTGGAGATGCGTAGCGTTTGAGGTAACGGAGTACTCAGAGGTACGTGCGATGATTCCTGCATATCAGATAAACTAGAAGAACCATTAGATGCATCAACTTTATTAAAAGAGTTATTATGAGAAGATGCATTCACTGGAGTATCATCATCTAGAGACATATCCGGGGTAGATTTATCAGATGCAAAATGAAAAGCTTCATCTACTTTAACATTAATAGATTCTACCATCGTTTTAGATTCCAAGTTAAATACCCGATATGCTCTACTGTTTGTAGAATAACCCATGAAAATCCCTTCGTCACTTCGAGAGCCGAATTTACCACGATTTTCGTGATCACGTAAAAAGTAACAGCGACTCCCAAAGATTCGAAAATATTTGATATTCGGTTTTCTATAAAACCATAACTCATATGGTGTATTTAAAGTTTCCGGGCACAAATACACTCGATTACTTACATAGACTGCAGTGTTCACAGCTTCAACCCAAAAATATAACGGTAAATTCCGGCTATGAAGCATAACACGTGCCAGCTCTTGAACAACCCTGTTTTTACGCTCAATTACACCATTCTGTTGAGGTGTATAGGGTGCTGAGAATTCATGTTTTATGCCATTGGAAGTGCAAAAATCAATGAATTTAGAATTTATGAATTCTCCACCTCTATCACTTCTAACACGAACGATCTTTTCATTTCTTTCAATCATAATACGATGACAAATCTCATGAAAAGAATCGAAAGTATCTGCTTTCTCTTTTAAAAATGCTACCCATGAATATCTAGAGAAATCATCGACCAAAAGAAAAATGTACCATTTACCTCCCAAAGATGGTTGACGAGTCGGCTCCATTAAGTCCATGTGCAGTAATTCTAAGGGCCGTTTGGTACCAACGTGGTTCAAGTTGTTGTGTGCAGTCCTTGATTGTTTTCCCTTTTGACAACCTCCACACACAATGTTTTCTTTAAACGAAAGTTTAGGAACCCCCTTAACCACATCTTTATTTGAAATCCTTGCTAGTTCTTTAAAATTTATGTGACCTAGTCTTTAATGCCAAAGAGTTTCGTTATCCAAAGAAACTAGGTTACAATTTTCAGAAATTTTGTTTGAAACAACATAGCAATTATTTTCAGATCTAACCCCTTTTAAAAAGAATACATGGTTCTTATCAGTTACAATACATTCTGCAGAAGAAAAATTAACTGAAAAACCATTATCACAAAGTTGACTTATGCTAATGAGGTTAGTCTTAAGGCCTTCAACAAATAAAACATTGTTCAAAACCGGGCCTTCTGGAATAGCGATTGTTCCTTTTCCAACAATTTTAGAAGAACGACCGTCTTCGAAAACAACATGTCCTCCGGAGATTTTCTCTAAAGTTTGAAATCTGTTTTTGTCACCGATCATGTGACGGGAACATCCACTATCCAGATACCAAGACGAGTTGCCATAAACATGCAAAGAAGTATGAACAACAAGACAAGGGAAGATTTCACCTTTGCGCACCCAAACCTTTTTGGACTGCGTCGGCACTGATTGAGAAATTATTCTCCTTGGTGAAAGCGTCTTGCTTGATTCATCGCTTTTCCTTGACGTCGTCGTCTTGTGAGGTGAACTACCAAGGCTCTTTTCTTTTGAAAAAAATTTCTTTGATTTTCGGGAAATCACCTTTTTGGTAGTTGTTGCAAGATTCGCTTGATTTGTTCGTTTCGCTCCAATCTTGCAATCTCTTCGTATGTGCCCTGCAAAACCACAACGAAAAAATACCTTTGTACTTGACGATCCCGAAGAGGGTGAGGTAGGCTTGTTGTCGTTGTATGCAGTGAATTCCGTCGTCGGAGGAGGAGATACCGACTGGGGCACAAAAACTGTTCCACTCGAACTAGGACTTTCTCCAGTTTGAGTGTATCCGAGGCCGAAACGGTTTGTTTGACCAAGACCAAGCATCTTATCCAACTTGCTCCTTCCCGAAGAAAATCGCTTTAAATCATCCTTAAGTTGGAAAATGGTTTTCGTCATTTCCATTTTTTTATGACGAGCCTCGGAGTAGAGCTTCAAGAAGTAACCAGCTTTATCCACCAATTTAACGTGTTCCTTCTCGAAATGCTCATTTTTCTCTTGAAGGGAAACATTTATTTTGATCAAGTTATCCCTTTCCACTTCAAGACCGTTTGAGAGAGAAGTTGCCCTTTTTGCTTCTTCTTCGAGATCCTGCAACCTCCTTCTCAAACTCTTGTTTTGCTTTGCCAGTTTCTTTGAATCCTTTAAAAGTTTATGGTAGGCAAAAGCAAAGTCTTCACCTTCGGAATTACTCGATTCGTCGTCCGTTGCATTCTTTTCAACATGGGAGGAGTTGGACAATGAATCGGATGTACTCGCCATAAAGCATACGAGAGGTTTATGGATGCGTGGAACGTCGTTGCGTTGTTTTCTTCATCACTGGAAGATGACTCATTTGACGTTGAGGTGTCATCCCAAGTGACGGCTTGCATCGCCTTCTTCTTCGTCGGATTCTTATTGGGACACTCCGTTGAGATATGGCCGTAGCCTCGGCACTTGAAGCATTGGACTTGTCCCTCCGAGTTTTTCTTATCCTTTGAAAAACTCTCTTGCTTTCTTGACTTAAAGCTTGAATTCCCTTTGCCTTTCTTCGACTTTACGAAGGATGAAGTTTTGCTAGAATTACCCCTTCGAAAGTTTCAGCAAAATTTCCTTGTCAAGAGAGCAAGTTGCTTCTCGAAATCCTCCATTGATAAGTTCTCGTCATCGTCTGAGGAGGATGAATCCGCGTCTTCTTCTTTTGTTGATTTCAACGCAAAACCTGAAGACTTAGAAGAGGATGCCTTTCCAGAAGAATAGTTAGTAGGAAATGTCATTTCATATGTTTGAAGTGCACCAACTAATTCTTCTACACGGATTTCGTCCGGGTGTTTAACTGTTTCAATGGCCGTAACCTTGGAAAGAAATCTTTCGGGAAGAGTCCTTAAAATCTTTCTTACAACTTTAGATTCTGGAATTTTCTCTCCCAAGTTAGCACATGTATTCACGATGTCTTGCAACCGTGTATAGTAATCTGTGAAAGATTCATTTTCTGCCATGAAAATAGAGTCAAATTTGCTCATAAGCATTTGCAGTTTTTGAATCTTCACAAGGTTTGTTCCCTCATGTGTAACTTGTAGAACATCCCAGATTTCTTTCGCACTCTCACATGCCGAGACGCGAGAGAACTCAGTTTGTGACAAAGCATTAAATAAGGCGTTAATTCCTTTGCCGTTGTAAGAAGATAACTCAATCTCTTCCTTCGTCCATTTCGACCTAGGTTTGATGGTGCGAACATCAGCAATAATTTCAGTTGGATTTGACCATCCTAACTCGATTGATTGCCACACCCGTTCATCGATGGAAATTAAAAATGCTTTCATCCGTACTTTCCAGTAGGCATAATTTGTTACATCGAAGAATGGAGGTCTGTTGATGTTTCCACCTTCAACCATTGTTTATAACCCTATTCCCGCTCTGATACCACTTGTTGGGTTATATATAATATGGATCTAAATAGGGGAAAAAAAACACCTAGAGGGGGGTAAATAGGTGTAAACAATAAACACTCAAAAATCTTTGCGTAATAAAATCCAATACGGAAATAAAAAATAACACGCAAGATTTTTACGTGGAAAACTCCAAAAATAGGAGTAAAAAACCACGGGACCGATAACACGGTGAAATCCACTAAATTATAACACGTACAAAGGTGATATAACACACTCACAGACGACTCAACCTTTTTCCATACGCTCCTAGTTGATCTTCTCCGCTCGCTCCGCAACGCTCCTCGAATCCACGATTTGCGTCCAACGCCGAATCCACAGCGTCCAACGTCGAATCCATGACGTCTGACCGAATCCACGGCCTTCACCCAGTTGCACGTCTCGAATCCACGAACGTACCTCGCTCCGAATCCACGAGAGCGGTAGCACCTTGAATCCACAAGGCCACGCGAGTCCACGCGCCGATTTTTGGGAAAACCGTTGTTTTTGGGTGGTGATGATCCGCCGAATACTTAGATTAAAGATAGATTGAAAATACCATCTAAGTATTCATTAATTTGATTCTACTCAAAATCTAAGTTTGATAACCTAGAATCAAATTAATTAATATAGATGAAGAAACATAGAATTAATCTAGTTATTTCCTTTCTTCTCTATATGTGGATTTTTCACTTTTTTGGATTACCCTAAAAAATGAATCGTAGGGTGGAAGAGGATAAGAATCAAAAACTAACCTTATCTGGAAGTTTTCAGGTCGACGGTCCGGACTGGAATAATGTGATCCGGACTGTCGTCGTTAAATAGAATTTTTCCAGAAAAACACACATTCCAGAAAAATACATAGTTCTCTCACTATGAAAAATAAATACAATCACAGACTGTCCAGTACAAAAGTGAAAACTCAAAATACAGGGTACCTCTACCTCTGACTCTCAGACAGACTCGGGTAAGAAACTAGTCGGCCACGCCCTTACCTCGATCTGCTGTCTCCGCACGAGCTGAACCCGGAACAGCCGCCTCAGGAAAACCTGCCACCACAGTGGGTGTGAGAACTACTGCAAAAGGTAATTCTCAGTGGGTACCGCCACCACTATCCACGGTATGCCCACTAAGTGTAGAGTACTGGAACTTTGTAGAATGCACCAACCCCGCGAGATGGCGTGGTGCGGAGAAATCGCTTTGGGCGTGTTCCATTTGTGCTTCAGTTGAGATCGGATTGATTCGGATCGACGTGGAAGCCTTCGGGGTGAAAAGTGAGTTAGCGGCATCGAAACTTGGAGGCCCAGTTTGAATCAGTGATTTCAGGGCTTTGTGTACTTGTAGAATATTTGATTGGTTAGAGTACCGACCCCGCCGTGGTGCGCGGGAAATTGGAAAGTGTCGGAACACATGTATTTTCAGATTACAGCGGAGTTCGGGAGGTTTCGGCTTGATGCAAAGGCCCCGAAGGCGAAAATTGAGTTGGAGTTGGCAATTTAAAGGATTAATTAATTAGCTCGGTAATCGATTACAACCTGCCTTGGGGTTAAGAAAAGAAATGAGAAAAGAATCTAAGTGAGAATTTCTTGTGAGAGCACCGGATTGTTGGACTGAGCACACCGACTCCACAGATGAGCTTTATGAGTGGGAAAAGCTTTGGACATGTGTACTTTATGTTTACAGCGGGGTTCGGGAGATTTCAGGGTGTTACGGAAGCTTCCGGGGCATAAAGTGAGTTGTCGGCGAGGATTAGGAAGCTTCAGATTCGGATTTGGAGGTTTGGAGCATTGTGTTCCGGAACCAAGGTCTGGGTTCCGAAACTGCATGCTGTGTTCCGGAACCCAACATTTGGTTCCGGAACTAAATGGTTTAGTACCCGTACACAGTTTGGGGTTCCGGAACTAAATGGTTTAGTACCCGTACACAGTTTGGGGTTTCGGAACTAAATGGTTTAGTACCCATACACAGTTTGGGGTACCGGTACTCAGTGAGGTAATTAGCCCTGTTTGAGCAGATTTGGATATTTTGAGTGAGGGGCATTTTGGTCATTTCATCTCCCTTCTGTTTTGCACCCATCCACCCTCTATATAGAGCCCAGCCACCCTGCCTTCTTCTCCACGACAGAAAGAAAGAAAGAGAGAAAGAGAGAAAGAAAAGAGAGAAGCAAGGAAAAGAAAAAAGAAGATGAAGAAGGAGAAGAATCAGATTAAGGAGTGTGCTGTTGGTGTGTGTCTTGCTGCTTGGAGCTGAGCGGAACCGCGCGCGTGTCGGCCGCATGAGAGGTATGTGGCAGATTTTCCACGTTTGGTTTTTGGATTCCTCTAGGTGGATTGGAATGAGATTTTGAGTTGGATTTCTTTGGTTGTGTTCTTCTCTTTTGTGCCGTTGAGCTGAGGCTTTTGGATTTTCACTACGCGGAGCCGAGAGCATGCGCGCGTGCTGTGAGCCGGCCGTGGAGAGGACCGGAGTGCGCGCAGATTTTTGTAGAGGACTCAAGGGATTTGTACGAGCTTCCGGGGGATTTTTCCGAGGATCGCGAGAGTGCGCGCGCGCGCGGCGCGGATTTGATGTTCCGGCAGATTTTTGACAGTGAGCGGCGCGGCGCTTCACCGACTTCAGCGTTTGCCTGCGGAATGCTTTTGAGGTGGGTTGGAAATTCTTCAAGATGTATGGAATGCCTTCTAAAGCTATTTAATGCATGTTGATCATGTTTAGCTTATTATTTGCATAGCTGGTAAATCTGATAGTTGCCTAAAAAATTATAGAAATACATTTATGAGCCCCAGATATTTTTAGCATGATCTAGGGATGATTTGACACTAGACTGCATGATTAGTTGACACTAGATTGGCATCTGAACCGTTTTAAAAATCGTCGGACCGGTTTTAATGAAAACTTAGATTTGAAAATGTTTTTGAATTATTGTGAGCTTCCAGAGGGATTGTGTCACGCCCCGGGTGTAAACCGGAACCCGGGCCCGTCTACAGATCCGCCGTGCACACGGTATTTCCCGCGTACACGAAGCGCCAAACCTGCTCAGATATAAGAGATAGTAATAAAAGAGCAATAAAAACAGAGCTGAACTAAAATCTAATACATCTCAGACTGAAGCTGGAAATAAAATACAATACATCTGTATAAATGATACATCAGTCTCTCCCAGCTCACCAAAATAAATACAACCTGCTGGCAAAAGCCAGTCCCAAATGTAAAAGTACAACCGTCTGAGGAATCCTGGGTACACCAACAGTCCAGCTAACTCGCTCATCCTGCCTCGAGATCTATCTACTCAGCCGTCCTCTCTCCTCGACCCGCCGCTGAAAGCCCAGCAGTACCCGCAGAAGACACTGCAAAACAAGGAAGAAGAAAAAGAGGAAAGAAGAATGGGGGTGATAACTACTAGTAAACCAGTAGCCTCCCCTAGTGGGTAAAACCTCAAACTCTGACACACCCACTAGGTCTACCAGAGGCAAAAAGGAAAGAAGAGTGGTAAGAAATGAAACCGCTGAAAAAGGGAAATCTACCACTACTATGCCTCTAAAATACAATCCTAGACTGGAATAACCGTATGCAACAATAACCAACCGTCCCAGATGAACCCAATCTGTACCGCCCTCATCATCGGGCAAGTAAGCTGCGCCGATGTGATAGCAAAATTCCTGCTGCCGCCCTCATCATCGGGCAAATAAGTCGCGCCGATGTGATAGCAAAACTGTCCATAACTGTCTGGCCCCGGCCTCCGGAGGGGATCTCGAGGGGAGCGACCCACACGAGTAAAGCATCACCGGGCAATAAGCGCGCCGGTGTGATAAGTAACAAAAGCAGGACTGGATCACAACTATAAAGCCCCAGTGGAACACAACCCTCCACTAAAAGAAAACTGATTCCCAATCAGATGCAAAAGTAACGATCCGGTCAATCGCCCAATATCCGCGATTGCCGCAATACCCCAAAATCCACGACCAGGTCTCACAACCGACCTCCGGTCAACCGCCCAATATCCGCGGTCGCCGGAATAACCCACAATCACAATCATGTCCCACATCCGACATCTGGTCAACCGCCTACTATCCGCGGTTGCCACAAAACCCTCTAGTCCATAATCATGCCCTATCACCAATGTCCTATAACCGACATCCGGTCAACCGCCCAATATCCGCGGTCGCCGCCAAAACCCATAATCCACAATCCAGGCCCCGGTTACACTATCCCAAACCCCTGCTCAAACCCGAGCAACAAGAACCACCTGACTAACGAAAAGGAGAAAAGAAGCAAACAAGGTTTCTCCTAAGTCAAGTTCCAGCATGAAAGTGTAGCGATAAAAGATGGCCTATCTAGATGTCCATACAAGCATGCACGTGTTCTCAAGGAAATAAAGGAAAAGGTGTCCAATAGTGGTTCCACATGTGTAACAATTAATAGCTCCGCATAGATATAACCATCATGCTAAAACATTATCCAACCACACATGTCTATAATCCATGTTCCATAATAAAGCATCACTATCCACCTATGCAT
This sequence comes from Tillandsia leiboldiana, assembly GCA_029204045.2. Lineage (NCBI taxonomy): Eukaryota > Viridiplantae > Streptophyta > Magnoliopsida > Poales > Bromeliaceae > Tillandsia > Tillandsia leiboldiana. The sequence continues at coordinate 13,314,189 of CM055066.1, forward strand.
GTCATAAAATCCTCAAATAGTACCAACCACTAACAGGATAATCATATAGTCCAAAATAAATATTCCATTCCACATGCAAGGTTAAACGCTAACATTCTATCCATACAAACATGTACAAGTCCCAACCACTATCAGATATCCACAAGCATGCAAGTCCCAATTACAATTATCAATCATGGATGTCCAAGAAGGATCTCTCTAATACTCCTAGTGGGTAAGTCAGAAAAGAGGCATAAAGCAACCACCCACCTGGACACGCACAATCCTCAGCTGTAAAACCTCCTCGCTGTCCAATATCCCCTTTTCATGTCAAATGCTCAAACAGATAAACCGCCGCGATCGCTGTTTACAATTACCCCAAAACATACACACAAATAAGCACACAAGTATCCGAAAACATGCTGTCCAGAATTCAGTCCCAAAGATGCCCTGTTTTTACTTGCGAGAAGTACCCGGAAAATTCCAAGAAAAATACTGTCACGATCCTCGCGACGAACCCGTCGAAACGAGTACCTGCACGCTCAAATCTGAGTTTCCTACACTGAGAAACAAATCCGACAAGGGAACCACCTCGAAATAAACTGCTCTCCAAAAACTGTAGCACTAATTCCTGTACACAGAGCTTTTTCACCTTCGAAAAGTATTCAAAAAATTCCAAGAAAATTTGGGGATATTCCTCGTGATGTGTAGATGCAAAACGCCTTTTGAATCACCCCAATCCGATGTTTGTACGCGAAGATATGGCTGAAATACCGCACCGCTGTCCAAAACTCCGCCCAAGAAAAAGGGTCAAATGGAAGCTCGGGGAACTCCAAGATAAACTCGAAATAAGGAGGAGCTCAAAACATGAAGATCAAAGCCCTACCTGTCATGAGTCCAACGGCGCAAGAATCGCCTCAATCGGAGGTCGGAGTAAGCCGGGGGAGTCCTCGCACCAAAATGCGACGAAGAAGATCACAAACGAACGAGCGTCGTGCCGCGCCGTAAAAATGGAAACCTCGGGATACGTGCCGCAGAAAAATCCTGGAATCTGCAGATGGATCCGGCTCTGGGAGAGGAAGAGATCTCGTGAAGGTGGCACTGTGAGAGGAGGAACAGGGAAAAAGCTATTCGGTCTTGAACAGGGCCTATTTATAGCTAGAAGAAACAATTCAACTAATACCCAACATGTCCCCACTTCCGGGCGCTCGGATTTTCGGGCGGCTACAGTGTTGGGCCCGGCCCAACACTGTGCGGGCCCGAAAATCCCTCGGGCCTCCACGTCTACCCCACAACAGCGGACAGCCGCGCGGGCCAACGACCGCGCAACACGTGGACCAACGCGGCGACGACACGTGGCGGGCCCGAGAGCGGGACAACCCGGTCAGCGCGCCCACGTGCCGCCTGCGCCCGCCGCCTGCGCCCCCTGCCAGGCGCGAATCCCGAGGCCGCCACTCCAGCTCCGTGGACCGGGCACACGTGGACCGGCCAACCACCGGTCGCCACGTGGCCCCGCCCGGTCCACCGCACACCCCGCGTCACCCATGAACCGCGCCCACAGCGCCACCCAACCACGCGATGCCACGTGTCCTGCCCCTGGTGCACGCCGGCCCGTGGACCGCGCGCCCGCGCGCCTGCCCGCGCGCTGCCCGCTGCCGGTCCGCCGCCTGCCCGATCCCGTCCGCCGCGCTCCGCCGCTGCCCGCCGGCCGCCGGAATCACTGTTCCGGCATGAACAGTAACCGGTTGCGCAAAATATCAAGTAGGTAGTCCATTTTGACCGTTTTCACGCGCTGAATCCGAATTTGATGTCCATTTTGCCAAATTCCAACTCCAAAATTTGCCGAAGGCATCCGGAAAGGTGTTCCTTGGTCCAAACTTCGCGCTGAGTCCATTTTTAATATCCGCTTCGCACGAAACCACTTCTAAAGATCCGACGGAGTCCACTGATCACCCACGTGATCCATTAAGCCCGAAGTCCGCCACTTGTGTCCAATTGGTGCACAAACACCTCCAACACACAGTACAGGCTCCCCAGATGTCACCAATGACTCTACCACAGCTCTGCAGAGATCCAGGTCATCACAGATTGAGTAGGTTCAGGATGCATATGTTCTCGTGCCGGGGGGGCGAGTGGACTTTTAGAGCTTTGTGTGTTGAGTTCTAGTGTCATGTGAGATGGAGATTCCTTGCCGAGGTTATTCTAGATCATGGATTTGTATTTCTGAATTGGTAGTGGAGATGGTTCTCCGACTTAGCTTTGAGAGTTTGGGCTCTCGCAGATCGAGTCGTGGAGGTTTCCCGACTTAGCCATGGGCTGTGCATTATCAGATTGAGTCGTGGAGGGTTCTCCGACATAGCTGTGAGAGTGTTTGGGCATTCCCTGATCGAGTCGTGGAGGGTTTCCCGACTGAGTTGTGTTATTTGAGCATTGAGTTTCCGATCTGATTGATCGTGGATCATAGCCTGCATGTGCCGCTTATGAGACACTTGAGACTGACGAGATACTTGAGCTCGGTGGGGTCGCTCCCCTCGAGTTACGCTCTGGATGCGTGATGATGATGAGTGAGATAGTTAGACTAGGTCGCCCCACGTGGAATGGGCAGGTGCGTTCCTAGTAGTCAGCTTAGGACGCCCCACGTGGAGTGGGCAGGTGCGTTCCTAGCAGTCAGTTTAGGACGCCCCACGTGGAGTGGGCAGGTGCGTTCCTAGACGACAGGCGCAGGTTTGACTGAGCCAGTTTTGGCAGTCATTGAGATTTGAGTCTTGTGAGCACCTTGTGTGCGAGTGGGGTATGTATAGCATGTTCTTAGATGAGTTTTCCTTTGAGCATGATACTTGAGGCATTTTAGTAGTGGCGGCGAGTGTATGCATAGCAGGTTCATAGTAGAGATTTCCTTGAGCATGATGTGGTGACATATTAGCTGTAGCTCATTTCCTGCTTTTATATATATATCTATCTGCATACCTATCAGTTTGCCTCCAGTAGACTTAGTGGGCATACCGTGGATATTGGTGACGGTACCCACTGGGAACTACCTTCTACAGTAGTTCTCACACCCGCTGCGGTGACAGGTTTCCTGTGGTTGCTGTTCCGGCTTGGTTCGCGCGGAGACAGCTGATCGAGGTGAGGACGTGGCCGTTTAGTTCCTTACCAGCATTGAGAGTCAGAGGTAGATGTACCCTATATATTTTATGTTTCCACTTTTGTACTGGACAGTCTGAGAGATTGGTGAGGCTTGTATGTATTTGGATAGTGAGGGTGAGAGACTTTGTATTGAGGATTATTATTTATTTATTCAGATGTTCAGTTGATTTCTGTAGCTACTGGTTTTAGTTTCAGCTCTGACACATGTTTTAGCTATAGATCTGACTTGCAGGGTAGACGCTTCGTCTGTGCGGCAGTTTCCGTACAGATGGCGGATCTGTTGGCGAGCCCGGGTCGCAGTTTCGACCCCGGGGCGTGACACTAAGTCTACTGGACGCAAAAACAGATAGATATGTAGATAGATAATATTAAAGCTGGAATAAAACTACAGCTAATATGCCTCAAGTATCATGCTCAAAGGAAAAACTCATCTAAGAACATGCTATGCATCCACTCGCTCACATAACCTGTCACGCCCCGGGCCCCAGCGGAAGCCTACCCGGCATGTGCACAGACCCGCCGTGTGCACAAGGTACCCCCCGGTACACACAAGGCGTCTACAACAACAAAGCGGAAAGGAAGCAATATACACATCCTACTAGTAATCAGAGCACAACACAACTAAACTATACATAAAAGAGGAAAGTAGATAACAACTATCATACAAGAAGTTAAAATCCAATATACACATGTAGTTCCCTCAAATACATCTTATCAAAATACATGGGTGGTTTCTATGCCAAAATACACTAACACCTCTCCAAGAAACAGGCACTCCATGTAATCGCACAATCTTATCAAGGTAAATTTGTGCAAGCTTCTCTCTAGACCAAGTAGTATGGATAGGGATAAAATGAGCAGATTTGGTTAACCTATCCACGATCACCCAAATAGCATCATGCCCAACCTGAGAGCGAGGCAATCCAACAACAAAATCTATGGTGATCCTCTCCCACTTCCACACGGGAATGGGTAAGCTCTGCAACTTGCCTGCGGGAAGTCGGTGCTCGGCTTTCACTTGTTGACATGTCAAGCATTGAGCCACAAATTTTCCAACATCTTTCTTCATGCCGGGCCACCAATAAAGCAACCTTAAGTCCTTGTACATTTTGGTGCCACATGGGTGAAGAGAATAAGGTGCTCGGTGCGCTTCCTTCAGGATCTCTTCTTTGATCTCCAAATCCGCTGGTACATAAAGTCGACTTCGAAAATGAAGTACGCCATGATCGTCCACATGAAACTCACCTGCTCGGCCATCCACAAGTGCAGCCCGAATCTTTTCCAAACTAGGATCTTGGACTTGTTTCATCTTGATCCTTTCCATAAGGGTCGGTTGCAACACCAATGCCATCAACCTCATGGGTGTCTCGGGTGCTACAACCTCCAACTCCAACCGTCTCATATCTTGAAGTAATGGTTGTTGGTAAGTGATCATCATCGCTAAGTTTTCCATCGACTTGCGACTTAGAGCATCTGCCACTACATTTGCTTTCCCAGGGTGGTAGAGAATAGTCAAATCATAATCCTTAAGCAGCTCCAACCATCTGCGCTGCCTAAGATTCAACTCCTTCTGAGTAAAGAGGTACTTTAGACTCTTATGATCAGTATATACCTCACAATGCTCACCGTATAAGTAGTGTTGCCACAGCTTCAATGCAAATACCACGGCGGCTAATTCCAAATCATGAGTGGGATAGTTTTTCTCGTAGTCCTTTAATTGGCGAGAGGCATAAGCAATAACCTTCTCGTTTTGCATCAAAACACACCCTAACCCACTCAAGGAAGCATCACTGTAGATCACGTATCCCGCTCCTGCAGTAGGCAAAGCCAAGATCGGGGAGGTTGTCAACCGTTCCTTCAATTCCCTGAAGCTTCCCTCACACGCATCATTCCAAATAAACTTGGTGCCTTTATGTGTTAGTGGCGTGAGGGGAGTAGATAACCTTGCGAATCCCTCAACAAAACGCCGATAGTAGCCGGCTAGACCGATGAAGCTCCGGATCTCGGTGATGTTCGTCGGTCTAGGCCAATCCTTGATTGCCTCAATTTTCTTGGGGTCCACGGCTATTCCTTTATCCGATATTACATGACCTAAGAACGCTACATCTCATAGCCAAAACTCACATTTCCTCAACTTGGCGTAGAGCTCTTTCTCCCGGAGTAATTGCAACACTTGCCGCAAGTGATCCTCATGCTCTTCGTCACTTCGAGAGTACACCAAAATGTCGTCGATGAACACCACGACAAATCTATCCAAAAAGGGCTTGAAGACACGGTTCATCAAATCCATAAAAGCTGACGGGGCATTAGTGAGCCCAAACGGCATAACAGTAAACTCATAGTGTCCATACCGTGTCCTAAAAGCCGTCCTAGGAACAACCTCGGGCTTGATCTTGAGTTGGTGGTATCCAGACTGAAGATCAATCTTCGAATACACTCTTGATCCTTGGAGTTGATCAAACAAATCATCAATCCTCGGCAATGGATACTTATTCTTAATTGTGACCTTGTTAAGCTCGCGATAGTCCACGCAAAGGCGAAGCGATCCATCCTTTTTCTTGACGAACAAAACTGGTGCTCCCCAAGGTGAAACGCTCGGTCGGATGAAGCTTTTTTCCAACAAGTCTTGAAGCTGTGCCTTGAGCTCTTTTAACTCTGCCGGAGCCATCCTATATGGTGCCTTCGAGATTGGGGTAGTTCCAGGGATCAGATCTACCACAAACTCGATCTCTCTATCCGGAGGCATCCCCGGTAGCTCTGCCGGGAACACATCAGCAAACTCTCGCACAACTGGGATATCCTCCACTCTCGGAGTCTCACTGCTCCTATCCACAATGGTAGCCAGGTAGGCGACACATCCACTCCTAATCAACTATTTTGCTCTGGTGGAAAAGATAGTCATCGCAAACAGCGAACTTTTGCAGCCTCTGAACACAATTTCCTCTTGTCCCGGTTCTCGAAACGTCACGAGTCGATTCTCACAATCAATGGTAGCATGATATCTTGTGAGCCAGTCCATGCCCAATACCACATCGAATTCTCCAAGTCGATGGAGGCCCAACAAATCTGCCGGCAAAATCCAATCCCTAATCCTAATAGGACAACTAGGGGAAAACTCTCGAATCTCCAAAGTATGATCGGGAACTAAGACTCGTCCCGGATGCAAGGTAGGAACTAACTCAATGCCATGCAACTCGGCAAACAGTCGGTCAATGAATGAATGAGATGCACCAGTGTCAAATAAAGCTCGAACTCGAATGCTATGAATCAAAATAACACCTACAATGACGTCCTCTGCCGCTGAAGCCTCCTCGGTTTGGGCCGCATACATGCGCCCGCTTGGAGCCTGCAGTGGCCCCTCGTACTGTCGCGACGCCGGTGGTCGCCCAGACTGAGAGTAGGTGGGCGGGGTCACTTGTCCTTGAATAACTGGTGCCGATGCTGAAGAAGGTGTCGGTGTCGAGCCTCGCGGGCACTCTGATCGAAAGTGGCCCTCCTGGCCACAAAGATAGCACTTGCCTCCACGCTGCGGGCATTGCGGCGGCACATGGGGCCCACCACAAATCACGCAACGCGGCGGCCGCCGACGGTCAAGTCCTCCCCGGTGTGAAAATGAGCCGCGTCCTCCACACTGGCTCCTCGGGTGCTTCGGCGGTTTCTTCGAATAGGGCTTATGACTTGCGCCCTCGGTCGCCGACCTCTTGCCTCGCGTTCTATCAAGAGCTTCTCTCTCTTCCTTAGCAATCTCTGCGCCTTTCTCCACTATCAAGGCACGGTCCACAACCTCCCGGTAGGTTTGGAGGTTTAGGGTCTGAACCAATCTGAAAATGGACGGTCTAAGGCCGTTCTCGAACATACGGGCCTTGTCCTCGTCGTCCCTCACAACGTGCGGAATACAGTTAAGTAGTCGAGTAAATTCCCTCTCGTACTCCGCCACGGTTTTGTCTCCTTGCCTCAAGTTGCGGAGATCTCTTTCCATTTGCCTTTTTGCGCTTGCCGGAAAATACTTCATTGCAAGCATCTTCTTGAATCGCGACCATGTGATTGCCGCCAAATCGGTCGTGGGGTCATCCCGAATGTCCGTCCACCACTGGTAAGCATCGCCCTCAAGATGGTGTGTTGCCAACCACACCCGATCTCCCTCCGCTACGAAGGTATCGTGGAAAAGTTTCTCCATGTGTAGAATCCACTTCTCAAAAACCCAATAGTCGGGTTTCTCTCCATCATATGTCCGAGGCTTGGATTCCCGGAATTCCCTCAAACGAGCCATGAGTCGGTCCCGCTCTTCTCCTGTAGAGTACCGGGTCTTTGGATAGCGCGCCGACCACACAGATGGCTTGGAGCAGAGAGTTTCCTTGGGCATGTTGCATCTGAGTTTACAGTTGATGCCGGGTTGATTCGGATCAACGCGGAAGCTCCAGCTCGATTCAGAGTTTTTCCGGGCTTTGTAGGCCGATTAAGGATGAGATTGGAAATTTCCGACTTCACCGTGGAGTGCCGGAAATTCAGGAACACTTGGAACAGGTGTATTTTCGATTTACAGCGAGGTTCGGGAGGTTCCGGACTGACGCGGAGGACCCGGAGGCAAAAAGTGAGTCGGAACTGGCAATTTTGGAGCCGGTAATTGATTTGAGCACCCCGACTCAACGGATGAGCTTTTTGAAGAGAAAAAGCTGTGGACACGTGTATTTTTGATTTACAGCAAGGTTCGGGAGGTTCCGGACTGACGCGGAGGACCCGGAGGCAAAAAGTGAGTCGGAACTGGGAATTTTGGAGCCGGTAATTGATTTGAGCACCCCGACTCAACGGATGAGCTTTTTGAAGAGAAAAAGCTGTGGACACGTGTATTTTCGATTTACAGCGAGGTTCGGGAGGTTCCGGACTGACGCGGAGGACCCGGAGGCAAAAAGTGAGTCGGAACTGGCAATTTTGGAGCCGGTAATTGATTTGAGCACCCCGACTCAACGGATGAGCTTTTTGAAAAGAAAAAGCTGTGAGCGCGTGTATTTTCGATTTACAGCGGAGTTCGGGAGGTTCCGGGCAGCGGCGGAGAGCCCGAAGGCAAAAAGTGAGTTGGAGTTGGATTTTAGGAATTAGTTAATTAATTAATTAACTTAATTAAAGCTTTTGCTTTATAAAAGGCTCCACCTGCACCTCTGTAGCAGAGAAAGGAAAAGAAAGAAAGAAAGAAAGGAAAGGAAAAGAGAGGAAGAAGAAGAAGAAGAAGGAAAAGGAGTTTTGAGCTGATTTTTGGTCTTGGACTCGCCGTTGGAGGCCGCGTGGAGCTCGTGGGCGCGCGGCGAGCGTCGTCGAGGTAAGCAATTTCTGATTTTTGAGGTTTTCACGGGTTTTGAGAGCTTTTGGATTTTTAATTGGTTGTTTAAAAAGCTAAAAATGGATTTTGGGGATTTTTCGGATTTATTGGGATTTTTATAAATCTTTTAGGATTTTTCGTCGCCGGCGGCCGCGCGCGCGCGCAATGGCGCACGCGCGGCGCCAGGGTGCTGCTGTTGGCAGCACCCTGCGGCGACATGCCGCTGGGCGCGGCGCCGCGTGCAGCAAAGTGCTGCACGCGGCGCTGCCAGGCCGCGCGCAGGCGTGCGCGGCAGGGCCGCGCGCAGGTGCGCGCGGCACTGCTTGGCCGCGCGCAGGCGCGCGCGGCATGGCCGCGCGCGGGCGCGCGCGACAGGGCCGCGCGCAGGTGCGCGCGGCACTGCTTGGCCGCGCGCAGGCGCGCGCGGCATTGCCTCGCGTGGGCGCGCGCGGCAGGGCCGCGCGCAGGTGCGCGCGGCACTGCATGGCCGCGCGCAGGCGCGCGCGGCAGGGCCGCGCGCAGCGCAGCGGGCTGCGCGCGGGCCCGCGCGCAGCGCCGCAGGGCGCTGCGCCGCTGGGCGCCGCGCGCAGCGCCGCAGGGCGCTGCGCGGCGCGCTCCGGCACCGCGCAGCGGGTCGCTGCGTGGTTTGGCGCCGTGCGGCGGGCCTCCCTCGTCGCGCGGCTGGTTTTTCGCCGCTCGGCGTGCTCCCGGACGGCGGGCGACTCCTCGGTTTGCGTGCCGGCGCCGTTTTTTTCGCCGTCGGAGCCCGTTGTCGCCGTCGGCCGCTGTTTTCGCCGTCGGCCGCGGTGTTCGCCGTCGGCTGCTGCTTTTTCGCCGTCAAGCTGTCTTTGAGCGGTTTTCGCGAGCAGGTTGCGAGCAGTTTTCGCGCGGGCTTTCGCGCAGGGTTTTCGCTGTTTTTCGCAAGCCGTTTCTCGCTGTTTTCGCGAGCAGTCTCGCGAGCGGTTTTCGGGCAGTTTTTCGCGGGCGGTTTTCGCAGGATTTTCGCAAGCTGATTTTCGAGCTGTTTTTCACCGTCGGGCGCAGTTTTTCGCCGACGGAGCTGTTTTTCGCCGCCGCGTGCTGTTTTTTCGCCGTCGGGCGCAGTTTTTCGCCGACGGAGCAGTTTTTCGCCGCCGCGTGCTGTTTTTCGCCGTCGGGCGCAGTTTTTCGCCGACGGAGCTGTTTTTCGCCGCCGCGTGCTGTTTTTCGCCGTCGGGCGCAGTTTTTCGCCGACGGAGCACTTTTTCGCCGCCGCGTGCTGTTTTTCGCCGTCGGGCGCTGGTTTTCGCTGACGGAGGCTGTTTTCGCCGACGGAGGCTGTTTTTTGCCGTCGGATGCTCGGTTTTGACCGTTTTGATTGATTTTGCGATTTCTTCGCTCCTGGCAGCTTGCAGTGCTGTTTTTAGCTTCCGCCGGGGGCGGTTGTTGGTTTTTCCGTCGCGTGGACCCGCCGGCTTGTTTCGGGACATCCGCGGAGCGCGCGGTCGTGTGGTTGGACGCAGCGTGCTCCGTTTTGCGTGCGGACCTCGTGGAGGCAAGGTAGGTCCCGCTGAGCCCAATTGCAAGTGTCGACAAGCAATTGGTGGCATTCTGAGGTGGGTTGGTTTTTCTCTCCAAGTCTACGGACTTCCTTCTAATTCTATTGTGATAGGATTGCATGCTAGTTTAAGTGTTTTCTTGGAACTTAACTTGCACCCCCGTCATATGTGCATGTGTTTGACCAGACCAATAGAGAACCTTAATCTGGGCTAGGTTCTTTTATGTTTTAGACATCCCACACCGTGCATATCCTTCTGGACTTAGTGTTCCTCGCCCGGGTAGTGGGCTGAGTGGTCAGAGTGTTGTGGGACGGGTGTTGCACTCGGGCCGGGGGGCCGAGTGGGGTCTGGTGGCTGGGTTAGGCCAGTGTTAGTGCGTGGGGAACCGTTTCAGATAAACGGTGGTCCCGGGGTTTTACTTTCCGCTGTTTTTCTCGTCACCACCGTGTTGTGATCGTGGTGCACTTGTGTTAGCAGGACCTTGAACCCAGAACCTTTTTGGACGAATACATGATTTTGGTCAGGCAGTGATTTCTTCCAAGCCTCGCAAAGTCGCCTGAGTCTGTTCTTGTTTGATAGGACGAGGGCATTAGCTCTTCGAGGCTTGGGCATAAAACTTGATTTCAAAGGGTTTTCCTAAAAAGATTAAAAATCATTAAAAGATGGATTTCTCTCAGATTGAATGGTTTTCTGAAAAAAATGACATGGTTTCTTATAAACTTATCCACCCGAGCGGATTCGAGCGATCTGGGTTCTAAGGGCTGTTCTCTTTCTTGGGGGCGTAGGTGTTAGTCTCCTGGGGTTTCGGACCCTTCGTAGATCTGGCTGTGGAGCATCTCCGGCCATGAGTTGTGTGTTGAGTTGAGTGGGTGTTCTTGTGGGAGCCGTTGGGAGAGACGGTGGTCCCAGCTGTGTGGTATTTTCGTTGAGTGGGTCAGTGTTGTGAGATTGAGTCGTGGAGGGTTCTCCGACTGAGTTGTGCTTTGAGCATCGAGATACCGATCTGTTTGATCGAGGACTATAGCCTGCAGGAGCCACTTGTGAGACAGTGTTACTGTTGAGATACTTGAGTTTGGTGGGGTCGCACCCCTCGAGCTACGCCCCGGGTGTGTTGATGATTCCGAGCCTGATGAGGCTGCGATGATGATACCGAGCCTGACGAGGCTGCGATGATGCGCCTAGTTCATGTACTAGAGGTCGCTTGATACCCCTGGCCGAGCTACCATGGGGTCACTGTGTGAGATATCGAGTTTGTCCGATTGGACACCCTGGTTGATACACCAGGGGGCGCAGGCTTGACTCGACTGGACCCTGTGGGGCAGTCGCTGAGATTTGGGATACACTGAGAGAGTGATGGCGTAGCATGTGTCATTGTAGAGTGTCTTGAGTAGTACTTGTGACATATTGTCAGCAGTGAGTGGCTGCATACCATCATCCATAGTCTCTTCTTTTTTAGCATAGTAGATAGAGGCATGATAGGTGTAGATTCTTTCCAGCTTATTTACATTATCAGTTTTTCTGTTATCTTATGCCTCTAGTAGACTTAGTGGGCAGACCGTGGTTCTTGGAGACGGTACCCACTGAGAACTACTGTAGGATGTAGTTCTCACACCCTCTGTCGGTGACAGGTTGCTGAGGCTTTCTTCCGTTCCTGCTGGGCTTGACTGGACGGACCGAGGACAGGGAGTCACGTGATAGTTCCCTACCAGCATTGTTACTTTAGAGAGAGGTAGATGTACCATCCCGGATTGTGGGAGTTGGTTATGTTTCCTGTTAGCTATCTCCCATTTGGATTTGTAGATGTTGTATAGGTGGACTTTTATTTGTATCATCTGATTTTGGGAGATAGGCTATGTGTTGTTGCAACTTTGTAGTTGTGAAATTTTATAGTACAGCTTTTTATCCGCTCTGATATCTGTGTAGCTGTAGTTTTGTCTTTTGCAGGCTAGACGCTTCGTCTGTACGGCAGTTTCCGTACAGATGGCGGATCTGTTAGCGAGCCCGGGTCGCAGTTTCGACCCCGGGGCGTGACATCTCCTGCTACCATCATCGGTAAAACCGTCCTCGCCGGTGGAGTTTGAACTGGCGGTAACATCACAACCTCTTCCCGACGCCCAGCACTCGGAGTGTGATGTGAAGACTCGGGCACCTCAGGTCGAAGTGCATCGGTCACTCCACCCATGTGCTCCCGTTGTTGCACGGGTGGTTGCGAAGGGTCTTGAGTTCCCCTTGCTGCCAACTGCTGGGTCAAAAGAGCTTCCAACCTCTGCATCCTAGCATCCTGCCGACGCGAAGCCTCAGCCTGCTCTCGAGCCGCAGCCGACTGCCGCTCCACTGCATCAGCTAGCATAGCCAGCTGCTCTCTCAAATCTCGGACCTCACTGGATCCGGAAGTAGCGGACGTCTCCGCATCGGCCTCCTTGGCCGTCATGGAGCGAGTCGTAGGCATCACAAACTGTAACAGGCATAAAATGCGTAGGTTAGGGTAACCGATGCGAAACGCATCCCCAAACTCTCCGGAAACCTTCTAGAACCTTCCGAAAGCTTACTAACACATCCGAAGGGTATCATTTAACCCTTCACACACTAGAACTTTGCAATTTGCTAAAGTTTAGTGTACTACATAACCCAATCTCAGTGACTGCCACATCGGGTCCAGTCAAGCCTGCGTCCCATAGTGTATCAACCAGGGCGTCCCATCGGACTATCTCACTATCACGCAGAGCGACCTCTAGTGTATCAACTAGGCGCATCATCATCATCGCATACGGAGCGTAACTCGAGGGGAGCGACCCCACCGAGCTCAAGCGTGTCTCATCTGGCATAAAAAAAAAACGGCATCTGCAGGCTACTGTTAAGGATTTTGTTTTGGCGTATTTCGTGAAGTAGTAAAAATCTTGAAGATTGAAGATGAAGAATTGTGGAACATATACATCAATCTCAAGAAAAATGGATTCAGAATGATCAGGTACGTTTAACTAAATAATTTTGGTGATCCGAATACATTTGTGTAGTTTAGAAAGACTTGGATAAGTTTTCAGTGCATAAAAATAAAAAATTGGACAAGTTGGATGTTCAGAATCCGGATCAGACCATTCCAGTCCGGACCCCGAACATAGTTTAGTTCATGCGGAATTCCAGTCCGGACCATCCCCTGTTCAGTCCGGACCCCGAACTATGTGTTTGCTGAAATCGCATGAACAGTCCAGTCCGGATCAGGAAATTCCAGTCCAGACCCCGAACTATTTTTTCAGGAAAATTGCTGAAAAAAGATGACAGTCCGGATCAGCCAAATCCAGTCCGGACCGCCGTGCGGGAAAAAATCTCTTAAGTCAGTTTTTTCTGCTTATCTCTTTCCAAAGGTTTCTAACCTATAAATAGACCCTACATTCATCTTCAATCCACATATCCGAAAGAGGATCAAAAAGAAATCCACAAATATAGAGAAGAAAGGAAAACACGATTAAATTCATGTTTCTTCATCTATATTGATCAATTTGATTCTAGGGTTTCCAAACTCCTATTTCTTGTAGAATCAAATTGAAGAATACTTAGATGGTATTTCCTTATCTATCTTTGACCTAAGTATTCGGAGGATCATCACCAATCAAAAACAACGATTTTATCAAAAATCGGCGCGAGGATTCGCGTGGCCTTGTGGATTCAATGTGCTACCCCTCTCGTGGATTCAGAGCGAGGCGCGTTCGTGTGATCGACACGTGCCGCATTGGTGAAGACCGTGGATTCAGTTGGATGTCGTGGATTCGACGTTGAACGTCGTGGATTCGGCCTTGGGACGCAAATCGTGGATTCGATGAGCGTTCGGAGCGAGCGGAGAAGATCAACTAGGAGCGTATGGAAAAGGTTGAGTCGTAGGGTTACGGTAAATCACCTTGTACGTGTTTTATCTTAGTAGATTTCGCCGTGTTATCGGTCCCGTAGTTTTTTACTCCTGTGACGGAGTTTTTGTCACGCCCCGGGGTCGAACTGCGACCCGGGCTCGCCAACAGATCCGCCGTCTGTACGGAAACTGCCGCACAGACGAAGAGTCTACCCTGCAAAAGATCAATAGCTAACATGTATCAGAGCTAAAAATTAAAACTAATAGCTACAGAATCAAACACTGAACATCAGAATAAACTCAAATCCTTTATACAAGTCTCTCAACTATGAAAATACAAGTACAATCCTCAGAGATCTCTCGGAATGTCCAGTACAAAAGTGGAATCATAAAATTATACCGGGTACATCTACCTCAGATTCTCAATGCTGGTAAGGAACTAATCGGCCACGTTCTCATCTCGATCTGCTGTCTCCGCGCGAACCAAGCCGGAACAGCTACCTCAGGAACCTGTCACCGCAGCGGGTGTGAGATCTACTGCAGAAGGTAGATCTCAGTGGGTACCGTCACCAATATCCATGGTATGCCCACTAAGTCTACTGGAGGCACAACAGATAGGTATGCAAATAGATAAAGGAAAAGTTGAAAGGAAACTACAGCTACCATGTCTCAATCATCATGCTCAAGAAACTCTACTAAAGATGAAATATGCATACACTCGCTACTGCTAACATGCCTCAAGTATCATGCTCAAAGGAAAACTCATCTAAGAACATGCTATGCAATCACTCTCTCATATCACCCAATCCCAATGACTGCCTCATAGGGTCCAGTCAAGCCTGCGCCAGACATACTGCCACCTCATCCACGCTGGGACGGGACTTACGTAGGGCGTCCCACACGGACTATCTCAATCTCAAGCGAACTCTAGTGTATCAACTAGTCGCATCATCAACACGCACCCGGGGCGTAACTCGAGGGGAGCGACCCCAACGAGCTCAAGTATCTCATCAGTCTCAACTATCTCAATAAGCGGCACATGCAGGCTATGATCCACGATCAAACAGATCGGCAACTCGATGCTCAAAAGCACAACTCAGTCGGAAAAAGACTCCACGACTCAAACAGGAAAAGCCCAAACACTCTCACAGCTATGTCGGAGAACCCTCCACGACTCAATCTGATAATGCACGACCCATGGCTAAGTCGGGAAACCTCCACGACTCGATCTGCCAGTGTAGTGGTCCAAAATCCCATGCAACTTTTCTGGTGAATCCATGGTGTAGAACACCTATTGTTGGTGTGTCTGGCCCATAGTGCATCAAAGGGATGCCACAGAAGGACCCTGTGAGGTATCATTTGCTGTATTGGCCTTCGGGTGCATTTGCCGAAAATTTGAAAAGGTTTTTGGCCAAACAGAGGTCGGAATTGGATTCAGCGTGGAAAAACGCTTGAAAATGGCTATTTGCTTGTTTGATTCTGAGTCCGGAGGCCCAAAAATGGACTCCTGGAAGTTTTTATTTGTTTTCGGTGCATGGGAGGGGTCGTGGACCGCCGGCATGCCACGTGGCGGCCTATTATTGGCTGGTTTAAGGCGCTCGGTCCACAGAGCGTCGAGGCCGGGTGCACAGACCCGGCGCAGGGACACGTGGCGCCGCCTGATTGGCGGGCTCTTGATGCGCGGTCTACCGTGTTGGCGCGGCGGTGCCTGGACCGGCGGGGGACGCATGGCAGCCCCCGGTTGGTCGGTGCACGCGGCGCGGTCCACGGAACCCGAAGTAGGGTGCGTGGACCGGGTGCAGGGGACACGTGTCGGCGCTCCATTCGCGGGCTCATGAGGCGTGGCTCACGGGACGTGGGCGACCGCCTCAGGGCGCGTGCATGGCAGGGCGGTCAGAGCCGCCTGCCCGCACGTGTGACCGTGACAGTGGCGGACGCGTGGCGCGCTGCCACTCGCGGGCGCCACCTACCCGTTTGACCGGGTAGGTGCCACGCGGCGACAGCACGCGTGCCCCGCACAGCTGTTTGCTGTGCGGGACACGCGTCGGCCCCCGGGAGGGCAACGTGGCCGCTCCCGGCACGCCCCGCACAGCTGTTTGCTGTGCGGGTGACGTGGCGGCTCCAGGGCGATTCGGACGCAACCCCGCGGTACGCTGCTCCGCCGGTTTCGGGCGGCCGAAACGTGGTCCAGCGCCCGAAACCGGGGACAAGGTTGGAATTAAATCATTTGTTTTGTGGGCCTATTTAAGCCCGAGCCCGCTTCACCTAGGGCTTTTTAGCATTTATGGGCTTCTTTTCAATGCGGTTTCTTCAGAGAAATTGATCCTCGTGCAGTGCTGCATCCATCTGCAGATTTTGGGGATTTTTCGTAGCACGCTTTTTGAGATTCCTATTTTCTTGGCACGTGGCGACGTCCTTTTGCCGGTGTTTCTTCCGTCGCGTTACGGTGCGAGAGCTCCCCCGGCCTACTCCGACCACCTTTTTGAGCGATTTCTTCGTCGTTGGATCCGTGACAGGTAAGGCTACGATCTTGGTGTTTTCCGCTTTTCCTCATTTTGCGCATTTCGAGGAGTTTTTCCATTCTTACTGGGACCCCTATTTTCTGTGAGGATTTTCAAGGACAGCGGATTGTTTCGGGGTTTTCTCCTTGCTCGGACATCGGATTGAGACCAGCCTTAGTATTTTGTTCATCTACTCGACGCGAGGATTATCACAGTATTTTTCTTGGATTTTTCTGAGGCTTTCCAGGAGGTATAATTTTCTCCCTTAACTGTGTATGAGATTACAGTTATGTTGTTGTGAGGTTGTGAGCACCCTATGTTGTGGAATTTGTAACTCGGCCTACGGGGCTCGGAATTGGACGTGCAGGTACCCATTTCGAAGATCTCGACGCGAGCATTGCTGTGGTATTTTTATCGAATTTTTTGGAGCTATTTCAGCAGGTGAAATAATTGCATCTTTGGGACTGATTTTCAGACTGTGTATACTTGGCTAATTTTTGGAATAAAGTGTAACTGTGAACCTTGTGTTGTACCCAGGAGAGTTTGCGAGTATTGCTGGACACATTGGATTTGGAGATTGGGATTTCTAGGTATTATCAGCTGTGGGACTTTGGACTGTTCAGCTCCTCGAGGTGGGTGTTGTTGCGAATCTCTTACTTTTGACTACCCACTAGGCTTATTGGAGTGTTTTCCATATTAGGAAGCTAATTACACCCTTTGAACGATATTTGCATGCTTATGTGAGATAGATGAGACATATGTTAATACTTGCTTATAATGGCTTTAGTGATTTAGTGCGGTAATACACTTGAGAGAGAGGAAAGGCTTTATTAGTAACTTTGTGGATATTATGCATGACTTACAAGTACATAGAGTACTTAGGCCATCGTGATGATTTGTTGCTAGCATGCTTTATTTCGTGGAAAATTGCATTTATTTTACTAAGTGCAGGACAATTGCATGCTTGTTTGGACATCTAGTTAGGCCATTATTCATTTCTACACTATCATATTAGGACTTGACTTAGGAGAAACCATGCTTTCCTTTCTCCTTCCTTGTTAGTCAGGTGGTCTGTGTTGCTCGGGTGCGAGCAGGGGTTTGGGGTAGTGTAGCCGGGACCATGGTGTCGGGGACGGGTGGTGCTGGATTGTGGTTGGCAGGGTATTGCGGCAACCGCGGATATTGGGCGGTTGACCGGATATCTATTTATGCATCAGATTGGGTATCAGATTTCTCTAGTGGACGTAGTTTCCCACTTATTGAGTATTTCTACATCTGATTGGGGACCGGGGTTTTCGTTAGTGGTTGAGCTTTCCCACTTTGATCAGAGTCGTGATCCAGTCCTGTTGATTTATACTACTATTATACTTATTACTCAGGCACTTTACTCGTGTGGGTCGCTCCCCTTGAGTGCCACTCCGGAGTGTGCGATATACATACTTTGAGTCCTTGAGACTCCTATCCCTCATCGGTGTTATGCGTCGGCCAGCATACCCGATTTGTCAGGCACAGCAGGCAGTACCAGTTTTACTAGTGGTGTTAGATTGGGTTTATTTGGACAGATACTATTTTTCTGATGCATCCATACAGTCATTACTTTCGATACTGCATTTAGAGACATAGTAGTGGTAGTTTCTTTTATCAGTAGCCTTTATAGTTTACTATTGCTCTCCCCCTTCTTTCCTCTAGTAGTCCTAGTGGGCACGTCAGAGTTTGAGGTTTTCCCACTAGGGGAGGCTACTGTTCTTTATAGTAGTTCTCACCCCCATTGTCTCTCTTTTCTTTTTCCCCTTTGTTTTGCAGAGTCTTCTGCGGGGGTTGCAGGGCCGTCTCGGGCAGATCGAGGTAAGCTGATAGCAGATTAGATAGTTCATCTACCCCGACTTCGAGCTTAGTCGTGTATCAGTTGTACCCTTTCTTTTCTCAGACAGTTGTAGTTTATTTTGGGTCTGGCTCTTGCCAGCTGTTTGTACTTATTTGGTGAGCTGGGAGAGACACTTGTATTTTGAGAGTTTTTATTATGCTTTTTACTTTCCAGCTGTAGTCTGAGATGTATTAGTTTTAGTTTAGCTCTGTTGTATGCTCCTTTATTATATCTCTTATATCTGAGCAGGTTACCAGCGGTTCGTGTACACGGGAAATTCTGTGTGCATGGCGGATCTGTGGACGGGCCCGGGTTCTAGTTTACACCCGGGGCGTGACAGATTAGGTTGGTATCAGAGCTTAGGGATAGGTCAGTTGGGACTTAGAACAAAACCCTAGGCTTTTGGCAGACCCTAGGATGATAGGGCGTGAGTGGCGTGATTTTTTTTGCGAAAGTCCGTGATTTTGATCATTTGACTCTTCCTGTGAGTGAAGAGGGATTGACATATCCTACTTCTGTTGAACAATTATGTTGGCTGCTGACAACATAAAGTTGCAGAAATAGGGGGATGTCTTTGACTTTCGCTAGATTGGGTCTTGTGGGGTTTTATTGCTGATTTCTGGTTTCCTGTGGCAGGATGTCGCCCCGTCGTCGTTCTCCCACCCGGGGTACTCCCACACCTTCCGAGGAGTCTGAGCGGGCGGTATCCGCCGAGTTGGGAGAACTGCGGGCCTTGGTGACCCAGTTGGTGGCGAGGAGCTTTCGTCAAGACCAGCGCCTGGAGCAGTTGCTGGCGCAGAGGGGTGACTTGACGGTTGACGAGGGGGCCGGGGCTTCAGAGCAACGTCCAGAGAGGAAACGCCCGGCCCTAGAGGATGATGGACAGGCCAGTTTAGAGAGACCGCCACGACCGCCGCGGCCCCAGTCTTCTGGCCGTGGGCGTCTTGATCGACGAGGACCTGGTAGATCTCAGAGGCCACCGCAGCAGCAGTCTCTACAGTCTCGGGCGTCGGTCCGGTGCGTTTTCTGTGGGGGGCAGCATCCATCGGATACCTATGGCTTGAGGGAGGGTCGATGCTTCCGATGTGGGCAGCCAGGCCACATCTGAGCTACATGCCCCTTTCGGACCTTTGTAGCACCTTCTTCAGCATTGGCCCCTACCGCATCCCAGTAGAGGTCACAGTCGCGGCAACAGGGGCCTCAGCGGCAGAGGCAGCAGCAGCAGTAGGCGAGGCAGCCCCAGTCTACTGTTAGGTGCATTTTCTGCGGGGGTCAGCACACTTCAGATACTTGTGACTTGAGGTTTGGCCGCTGTTATCGGTGTGGACAGTCTGGCCACGTCCGAGCTACTTGCCCTTATGCGCCATCGACGGCTCCTTCTTCGTCGTCTGTTCCTGCCACTTCCCAGCTGCGACCGAGAGCTTCACCGACAGGTCTCCAGGCAGACCGAGTTTCGCCTCCACACCCGTTTGGTGAGAGACAGCCGTTGTTGAGCGGTCAGGATGGCTTAGCGCTGGCGGGGGATTCTGCTACGGCTGACTGTGTGGTGGCAGGTGTGATGATCCAGACTTCCGCAGAGACTGTTGCAGTGATTACAGTGACTACCGGAAGCTCACACAGTGTATCGGAGCTAGTAGTGTCGAAAACGGATCTCAGAAATGGATCCGGCACGAAAACCAGATCAAGTGGGCTTTCGGGGGACTTTCGGCAAAATTTCGAATGAGAATTTGGCAAAACAGACAGCGGATTTGGACTCAGCGCGCGAAAACGATCAAAATGGGCTATTTACTTGAATTTTTCGCCAAAAATCACTGTTCATGCCGGAACAGTAACTCCGGCTGCCGGAAACACTGTTCCGGCAACCGACGGCAAGCGGCAAGCGGCGAGCGGCGGAGCACGGCGGAGCAGGGCCGCGGGCAGCGCGGGCAGGCGCGGGCAGGCGCGCAGGCGGGACCACGGAAGGTTGAGCCTGCCACGTGGCAGTTCCTGATTGGTCGGGCGACGTCAAGGATGGCGGCTGGTCTGTGACACGTGGCACGCTCTGATTGGCCGACACATTCCGGAAGACCCGGCGCGGGGACCGGGCGCGTTGTCACGGGGTTAGAATCGCTTGACGAAACCCGTGCGGTGCTCGTCCGTCACCTGCACGAACGAGCCAGCCAAAACCGTCCCGAGGCACAACTCCGCGAGTTGAATCGAGCGAGAATCGAGAGAAAGGCAAGCAATGGTCCTGTAAGTAAGCACAAACAACCGATATTTTATTGATTAGCGAAAGTGGATTACAACGAAGAGGGACACGACTCGACTTGGTCGGGCGCCGGCCGTTGAGGCAAAATGAACACCAATGACACTCCAACTTTCAGGCGGAGCCGGCTCACTTAATGCACATCAATCAAACCATCCCGTACTACCCTATAGGGGCATCCACCCCTTTGGCACCCCGGGGGTACAAAGGTGCTCACCGAGGGGTACGTTTTTGAGCGGCGCACATCCATAGGAAAATAGGCCTCCGGCCCATTCCCGACACGCATCCGGCTCAACCCGGCGCATAAGCGGCCATTGTTTGCGAAAGGCCTATGCCCCTTTGTATGTGTAGCACAATCGAACCCCCGGGTGCCAAACGGATGCCCATTTACAAGTAAATGCCCACCCAAAAAAGGGAAAATCCTATGTCGACGTCGTGTCCGACAATATTTACAGACTCGATGCATTATTGACAAGGTCAGGCCCGTTGATGGTTGGAAGAGGGGCCTGACAGACTCCCCCACTTGATTCCTCGACGCCCTCGTCGAGGTCTTTAGTTGTACCTCCTACGCGGTTGGATCATCCCGACGTTTCCGCCTGGGTCTTCTGCTGGTACTCCTGGATCTTGTCGTCTTCATGCCGAAGGGCGCTCTCTGGTTCCCAGCTGGCTTCAGCTCTTGGTAGGTTCTTCCACTTGACGAGGAACTCCTTCTCCGCTGCTCCATTGGGAAGCTTCCGCGCTCGGTCCGCCATAATTTCTTCGACTCGCCTCTCGACAGAGGAGATTGTGGGGGGGAGGCGAGTGGAGATGTTTCTTGAGGTGTCCTCGCGGTCGGCATGATAGGGCTTGAGACAGCTCGTATGGAAGACCGGGTGGATTTTAAGCCACGCCGGGAGCTGCACACGGTAGGAGACCTTTCCCACCTTGCCCGTGATGAGGAAGGGGCCTTCGTATTTTCGGACGAGCCCTTTATGAACCTTCCGGAACACCTTCAGGGATGCTGGTTGGAGCTTGATCAGCACCTCGTCGCCGATGCAGTAGTCTCGAGGCCGCCTGTCCTTGTCGGCCCACTTCTTCATGGTTCTCGCCGCTTTCTCCAAGTAGGCTCGGGCAATTTCAGCATTACGATGCCACTCCTTGGCAACGTGGTACGCTGAGGGGCTGCTGCCGGTATATCCGATGACCAGCGTGTGAGGTGTCGACGGCTGTTGTCCAGTGATGATCTCGAAGGGGCTTTTGTTTGTTGCAAAGCTCCGCTGCAAGTTGTACGAAAACTGGGCTACGTCCAGAAGCTTCACCCAGTCTCGTTGATTGGCACTGACAAAGTGCCGAAGGTATTGCTCCAGTAGAGCGTTTATTCTTTCAGTTTGGCCGTCGGTCTGAGGGTGCAAACTCGTGGAGAAGTATAGTTTGGAACCCAACAACTTGAAGAGTTCCGTCCACAAGCGCCCCAGGAAGCGAGGATCTCTGTCGCTGATGATGTTCTGCGGAATTCCCCAGAACTTCACTACATGCTTCAGGAATAGTTGGGCCGCCTCCTCGGCAGTGCAGTGCAAGGGCGCGAGGATGAACGTAGCATACTTCGAAAATCGGTCCACCACCACTAGTACGGAGCCGATCTCCCCCACCCTTGGTAGACTGGCAATGAAGTCGAGTGAGACGCTCTCCCAAGGCCGCTCCGGCACAGGTAGCGGTTCCAATAGCCCGCATGGCTTGTCACGCTCCACTTTATCCTGTTGACATGTGAGGCAAGTGCGCACATAATCTTCGACATCCTCCCCCATCTTCGGCCAGTAGTAAGCCCTCTCCATAAGGGCCAGGGTTCTTTGTACGCCTGGGTGGCCTGCCCATAGAGTGTCATGGCACTCGCGGAGCAGCTCTCTTCTCAGATTGTTCGCCCGAGGGATGTACACTCGATCTCCCTTCGTTTTGATGAGGCCGTCTTGGACCCAGAATCTTCGTGCTTTACCATTGTCTATCAGTTGCTTCAAGGTCACCACCAAGGGATCTTTCTTCAATCCTCCGCGGATCCGCTCTTGCAACGTCGCCTGTACTTGGCTTGCCCTCTCATTCGAAATCGCCTTGAGAGCGGCAAGTTCAGCTTTACGGCTTAGAGCGTCGGCCACTTGGTTGCATCGTCCCGGCTTGTATTGCAACACCATATCGAACTCTACCAGGAAGTCTTGCCATCGCGCTTGCTTTGGGGTGAGCACCTTCTGGGTTTGGAAATAACTCAGAGCAACATTGTCCGTTCGGACCACAAATCGCGAGCCCAGGAGATAATGCCTCCACACCCGGAGACAGTGCACCATTGCCGTCATCTCCTTTTCGTGGACTGCATATCGCCGTTCTGTGTCGTTCAGCTTTCGGCTCTCGAATGCCACAGGATGGCCTTCTTGGACAAGTACGCCTCCGATGGCGAAATCCGAGGCGTCAGTGTGGACTTCGAACGGGAGAGAGTGGTCAGGTAGACTCAGTACGGGCCCCTCCATCACAGCTGCCTTCAAATCGTCGAAGGCTCTTTGGCAATCCTCCGACCACTTCCAAGGTCGGTCCTTACAAAGCAAGTCCGTCAGCGGCACCGCCCTCCGCGAGTAACTAGCGATGAACCGCCTATAGTAGTTGACAAGCCCAAGGAATGACCGAAGTTCAGTCACTTTGGTAGGCGCTCTCCATTCCTTGATGGCACGAATTTTCTCCTCATCCATACTTATGCAACCATCACCCACTCGATGGCCCAAAAACATAATCTCCTGTTGAGCAAAATAGCACTTCTCCTTCTTCACAAAAAGGGAGTGCTCCTTCAAGGTTTCGAAAACAGTTCGAAGGTGCTCCACATGCTCTTCCAGTGTCTGGCTGTAGACGACGATGTCATCCAGGTATATCACCACGAACTTATCCAGATAGTCGTGGAAGAGTTGGTTCATCAGGGTGCAGAAGGTGGCTGGGGCATTCGTTAGGCCAAACGGCATCACCAAGAATTCGAACGCCCCGTACCTCGTAACGCACGTTGTCTTCGCCTCATCCCCTTCTGAAATCCGAACCTGCCAGTAACCAGACCGCAAGTCGAGCTTGGAGAAGTACCGCGCCTTCCCCAACTGATCAAACAAGTCCGCGATGAGTGGGATCGGGTACTTGTTCTTGATTGTCACCTTATTCAGAGCCCGGTAATCCACGCATAATCGCAGGCTTCCATCCTGTTTCTTCTGGAAGAGTACCGGGGCCCCAAATGGTGCCTTTGAGTTGCGGATGAGTCCACCTGCGAGCAGCTCGTCAAGTTGCTTCCGAAGTTCCGCCAACTCCGGAGGGGACATACGGTAGGGAGAGCGAGCTGGAGGCCTCGCGCCTGGCTCGAGCTCAATCCGATGGTCCACCGCACGTTTGGGAGGTAGAGATTTTGGCAATTTCGGGGGCATCACATCTTTGAATTCCTTCAGAAGCTTCGCCACTTGCGGTGGCCATGATGTTTCGCCCTCCTCTATGGTCTCCAGCTTCATAGCTGCCACGAATGTCAGGTCACCTTTCCTCACACCCCTCTTCAACTGGAGTGCTGAGATCTGCTTGGCGTCCACCGTCTTCCGCTTTATCTGGACAACACATGGAGAGTCGCTCCCCATTAAACATAGGGTGTCCAGGAAGGGCATTGGCACTCCTCTAGATGCTTGCAAAAACTCCATGCCCAGAATAACTTGGAAGTCGTCCAGTGGCACTGACATAAGGTTGGTCCATCCCGACCACGACCCAATCTCTATCAACACCTCCTTCGCAACGCCCGCAATTGGTTGAGCTTTCGAGTTCACCGCCTTCATGCGGCTTCCATCCTTGCTTAGGGTTAGCCCGATCCGCTCGGCTTCACCCGTCGCAATGAAGTTGTGGGTGGCCCCCGTGTCCACCATGGCCCTAGTCACTTTGCCATTGAGCTTAATGTCCACGTACATCAGCTCGCTTGTTCTGCTCTCCTTTGGGACGGAGGCCTTTACCTTCGGCATGGGGGTTCTGCCTTTCTCCCCCACTTGACCCTTGAGGGCGTTAAGCAATCGAAGCGCCCCCATTCGGATGCCGTCGGTCTCCTCCGCCTCTTCTGGCTCTTCGTTGAAGTCGGAATCCCTCGCCTGCACTGCATTGAGGGACTTCCTCTGAGGGCATGCCTTGACGAAGTGAGGACCCCCACAAAGAAAACAACCTTCTTCGGACGGCTTCGACGTCTTCGGGCCTTTCGGTCCAGCCCCCCTTCGCTCCGCGGGCGCCGCTCCTTTTCCTTTCGCTTTATAGGATTTGGAGACATTGCCCGTGGGTTTCTTCTTCAGGTGCTCGGTTGCCGAATAGTCCGTTAGCCGCTCCGCCGCCCCCTGGGCCGCAGCCAAGTCTTGGATATTTTGTCGACGGAGTTCCGTCTGAGCCCACGGCTTCAACCCTTCCAGGAAGTGGAAGAGCTTGTCTTTCTCCGACATGTCACGAATGCCGAGCATCAGGGCGGAGAACTGCTTCACATACTCTCGAATCGACCCTGAGTGGGTGAGTCTTCGCAAGGCCCGCCGCGCGATGAATTCGACATTCTCCGGCAGGAACTGAACCTTCAACTCTCTCTTTAGATCCTCCCAAGTGGCGATGGTGCATCGCCCCGCTTGGATGTCCTCGTAGCGGGTCCTCCACCAAAGCTTGGCGTCCCCGTCGAGGTACATCGTTGCGAACGTCACCTTCGTCTCTTCACTTTCCGGGCGGACGGCACGGAAGTATTGCTCCATGTCGAAGAGAAAGTTCTCGAGTTCCTTCGCATCACGAGCTCCACGGAAGGAGCGCGGTTCTGGCACACGAACCCGCCCCGTAGGCCCCTCGCCATGGGTTGCGGTTGGAGCGTTGCCCACCGCCCTCGTCAGCACACTGACCCGTGCGAACAATTCGGTGGATTGCTCCTTTAGGTGCATGACCGCGTCCTTCGTGTTCTCCTGCAGTTGGTCCAATTGCTCGACGACTTGGGACAGCGTCTTCTCTATCGCGACGATTCGATCCTCGTGCACGAACATCCTCGCCACCCGATCGTCCATCCGAGCAACCTGCAGTTCCAAGTCGGCTAATCGCTCCCGGTTACTCCGATGCCTTTCGGATTCACCTTGATCTTCGTTGTCCACCGCCGCGGCTCGTTCCACCGTCGCGGCTCGTTCCACCGTCGCTGTTTGTTGGGTAGCCGTGCTCGTCTCCGCGGCATGGGATTTGCCACGCGCCATGCCGTCTCGGTCGAATCCCGGGCTCTAATACCAGTTGTCACGGGGTTAGAATCGCTTGACGAAACCCGTGCGACGCTCGTCCGTCACCTGCACGAACGAGCCAGCCAAAACCGTCCCGAGGCACAACTCCGCGAGTTGAATCGAGTGAGAATCGAGAGAAAGGCAAGCAATGGTCCTGTAAGTAAGCACAAACAACCGATATTTTATTGATTAGCGAAAGTGGATTACAACGAAGAGGGACACGACTCGACTTGGTTGGGCGCCGGCCGTTGAGGCAAAATGAACACCAATGACACTCCCACTTTCAGGCGGAGCCGGCTCACTTAATGCACATCAATCAAACCATCCCGTACTACCCTATAGGGGCATCCACCCCTTTGGCACCCCAGGGGTACAAAGGTGCTCACCGAGGGGTACGTTTTTGAGCGGCGCACATCCATAGGAAAATAGGCCTCCGGCCCATGCCCGACACGCATCCGGCTCAACCCGGCGCATAAGCGGCCATTGTTTGTGAAAGGCCTATGCCCCTTTGGATGTGTAGCACAATCGAACCCCCGGGTGCCAAACGGATGCCCATTTACAAGTAAATGCCCACCCAAAAAAGGGAAAGTCCTATGTCGACGCCGTGTCCGACAACATTTACAGACTCGATGCATTATTGACAAGGTCAGGCCCGTTGATGGTTGGAAGAGGGGCCTGACAGCGTGCTCCCCCAGGTGACACGTGGCGGTTTCTGAATGGCCTTGCATGGATGTTTCGTGTATTTTGAGGGCACGTGGCGCATCCTGGTTGGGTAGTTTTGGTGTTTCCTGTTTGGGCCCGGATTTGGTGTGGAACCCGAAGATTCCTTGGCCCATTATTTAAGCCACACCTCTCTCTCTTTGCCATTTCCGAATTATAGAGAGAGAAAGTGAGCTTGTTGCCTATACGAAAATTATTCCCCTCTCTGTCCTCCCTCTCCCCGAGAAGTTTCAAAATTTTTGGAGTTGCCGACAGCGAGTTATCTGCGACGCGGCGCACTGCGACGATTTTCAGTTTCGGCCCATTTTCCGTCGCAGTTTAGTCAGAAAATTCCTGTGCGCTAACCAGGAGGAATTTTTGAGCGATTTCTGCGGCAGCGCGTTCCTAAGAGGTAAGGCTTCGATTTTCATGTTGATCACCTCGCTCCATTTCGCACTTTTGGCATAGTTCCCGAGGCACCTTTGACCCCCCTTTTGCTGTGGTATTTTCTGGACAGTATTGACTTCTCCGATTTATATCTTGGGCTAGGAGCATTGGATCAAGGCGTATAAGTAGTCGATTTCAATCTACTCGTCGGAAGGAACGCAACCATATTTTTTCTGGATTTTTCGGAGCACTGTACAGAGGTGAAAAACTCCTCTTCTTTCGTGTTATTTGGAAAATAGCGAATACTGTATTTTTGGGATTTGTATTTATACCGGGTGCGTTGTTCTGTGCAGCTGTGCACTGTTTTCAGTGAGTTGCGGGATTAGAGGACTGTGGACAGCTAGGAGACTATTTGGGTGTGGATTGCGCGTTTCGAGGTGGGTTGTTGTTGCTTACCTCACTTTTGACTAACTCACTAGGAGTATTAGAGATCCCCTATTTCAAAACTGATAATCGGTATTCCAATTGTGAATTGCATGAGTAGACCCCACAAATTATATGACAGCTCATTTATTTTAAATTGGGACACTGTTGTTGGGACAAATGGTATATCATAATCTCGCATGCAAATGACTTATTATGTCGATACAGTAAGATCAATCTTTTTAAAATAAATATCAGACACTTTTCTACAGTTTTAAAAGAGGACAATTGCATGCTTGTATGGACATCTAGTTAGGCCACTATTTATTGCTACACTATCATATTGGGACTTGACTTAGGAGAAACCATGATTGTTTCCTTTCTCCTTTGCATGGGGACTTTTGATTCATGTTGCTCGGGATTGAGCAGGGGCTCTGGGATAGTGTAGCTGGGACCTTGGGGTCGGGAACAAGTGGAACTTGATTATGGGTATTGCGGTAACCGCGGATAGTAGGCGGTTGACCGGATATTGTTATCTTGTCAGATTATGGATTGTGGGGCATTGTGGTAACCGCGGACATCAGACGGTTGGCCAGATGTTGATTACTTTATCAGGCTTTGTGTTACGGCATTTTGGTGTTAGCATATTTCGTGAGTCAAGTCAGTGAGTTGAGTCGGAGTCTTAAAGGGATCAAATTGTCAATCAGCAATCAAAGACTTAGAGAAGATTCAACAAGAGCTCAAGTTGACACTCAGTGTCTTGAGTCTTGAAGATTGAAGTTGAAGAATTGTGGATCAGTTACATCAATCTCAAGAAGAAAGTATTCAAGAGGATCAGGTATGTTTAACTAAATAATTGTGGTGATCCGAATACTTTCTTATAGTGTAGAAACACTTGGATGAATTTTTTTAATTGCATAAAAATCAAAAACTGGACATGGGGCATGTTCAGGATCCGGATCAGATGATCCAATCCGGATCCCGAAGGGTATTAGTTCATGTGCAAATCCAATCCGGATCCAAGCCTATTCTGATCCGGATCCCGAACATTGGATGCTGCTAAAATTCATGAACGATCCGGATTGGGAAGTTCAATCCGGATCCCGAACCCTTGGTTTTCTGGAATTGTCTATCACGCTACGACGATCCGGATCGCAGTAAATCCGATCCGGATCGCCGTCCGTAAAATTTCCAGATAAGGTAAGTTTTTGATTCTTATCTCTTTCCAAAGGTTTCTAAACTATAAATAGACACTTAGGGTTTCTCAAGAATGTGGGTTCTCTACCGATTAATTAATTAAACACTTGAGAGCAACCCTAGAGGCTAGGTTTTTATCGTTCTTCTTTATAGCCTCTTTTAGGCCAATTCGACGGTTCTTTCAAGAACATATCTTTTGTCGAATTGATCTAATCTTTGCTTAGAGTTTTTTTCCCATGGATCTTCATTGATAATCGAAGCAAAGGATCACCATCGAAGTCAATATTCTTATCGACTGAGTTTGCGTCGTGGATTCGACGTGGCATCGTGGATTCGGTGTGCTAAAGGCGTTTCGTGGATTCGAAACGTGTGCTCGTGGATTCGAGTGGCGTTCGTGGATTCGAACGTGTGCAGTGGACGTGCAAACGGTGGAGCGCGAGGTTCGAAGAAATTGAAGGAGGGGTTAAATCCGTGGAGACGGTAATCACCTTGTTATTCTTCTTTTCTTAGTGGATTGTTATTGCGTGGACATCCAACCGGTCAGCGCAAGGTCCGAAGAAGCTGAAGGAGGGGTTGAGTCCGTGGAGTCGGTAATCACCTTGTTATTCTTCTATTCTTAGTGGATTGTTATTGCGTGTTGGTCCCGTGGTTTTTCTCCTGGATTGGAGTTTCCACGTATATCTCGGTGTGCTGTTTTTATTTTCCGCATTGGTTTTTATTATGCACTGAGATTTGGTTTTATAAGTATTACACCTATTCACCCCCCCTCTAGTTGTTTGATAGTACCTATTTAGATCCTTGTGGATCCTATTTAAAAACCTACACTTTGGACTTATGGGGTATTGCGGCGACCGCGGACATTAGGCGGTTGACCGGATGTTTACTTGTGCATCAGATTGGGGATCGGGCTTTTTGCTAGTGGATGGAGTTTCCCACTTATTGAGTACTATTGCATCTGATTGGGTATCAGATTTCTTCAGTGAATGGTTTTTCCCACTTCGATCAGAGTCGTGATCCAGTCCTGCTGTTTTATGACACTTATGATACTGGTTACTGAGATACTTTACTCGTGTGGGTCGCTCCCCTCGAGTGCCACTCCGGAGTGTGCGACAGGCAGGCTTTGAGTCCTTGAGACTCCTTCTTTTCGTCGGTGTTATGCGTCGGCCAGCATACCCGATACGGCAAGGCACAGCAGGCAGTACCAGTCCTTACTGGTTCATTGATTGGGTTATTTCAGGCAGGCATGTTAGATATTGATGCATACATTCAGTCGCTTCATTCGACATGGCATTTAGAGGCTTAGTAGTGGTAGTTTCCTTTTTATCAGCAGCCTTTATAGCTTACCACTGTTCTTTCCTTTTGCCTCTAGTAGTCCTAGTGGGTACGTCAGTGGTTGAGGCTTTACCCACAGGGGGAGGCTACTGGTTTACTAGTGGTTCTCACCCCCATTGTTGTTCCTCCCTTTCTTCTCCTTTATTTTGCAGAGTAGTCTGCGGGAGCTGCTAGGCCATCGGCAGCTGATCGAGGTAAGGGGATCGTTGTATAGATAGATCTCCTGTGAGACTGAGAGTTGCTGTTAGACAGATGTTGTACCCTTCACTCAGACTATTGTATTTTTCTTTTATTTTGGGTCTGGCTTGAGCCAGCTGGTTGTACTATTTTAGTGAGCTAGGAGATTATTGTATTTATTACAGCTTTATTCTTAGTTCCAGTCTGAGATACTATGTGGTTCTTCTATTTCAGCTCTGTATTATGCTCTTTTATTGTACATCTTATTTCTGAGCAGGTTACCAGCGCTTCGTGTACGTGGGAAATTCCGTGAGCACGGCGGATCTGTAGACGGGCCCGGGTTCTGGTTTACACCCGGGGCGTGACAGATTAAGTTGGTATCAGAGCTTAGGGATAGGTCAGTTGGGACTTAGGAAACCCTAGGCTTTTGGCGGTTAGGGCGTGAGAGACGCGACATTTTGCGAAAGTCGGTGATTTATTATTTGACTCTTCCTGTGAGTGAAGAGGGATCGACATGTCCTATTTCTGTGGGACAGTTATGTTGGCTGCAGACAACATAAAGTTACAGAAATAGAGGGATGTCTTTGACTTTCGCTAGATTGGGTCGTATGTTTGGGGTGTGCTGATTTGCGGTTTTCTCGTGGCGAGCGGTGTCTCCCCGACGTTGGGCCTTGACCCGGGTGCACCTTAGTGCGGCAGTTGGGTCTGAGCTGGTTGTTTCGGGCCGGATACCCAGATTGGAATCTGATAGCTCCGGACCCGAAGGGTAGGAGTGTTTGAGGCAGATCAGCGGCAATGTGGGCAGCAGCGCAGTGACACAGTTGTCGGAGCAGTGAGGTGACACGGATGTCGGAGTATCGAGTAGCCCCCTCCGTGCCGACGTTTAGTGCTGGGGCACCGAGGCATGGTGGACAGTTGACAGCGGGTAAGCTGTGGGATTGCATCGACCGAGTGAGCCAGCTTTGGCGGATGAGTCACCCCGATTTGTGGGTTTAAGTAGGGAACCTTTGGAGGCAGGGTCGTGTTCGGTAGGGATGGAGAGAGTACTTGAAAGCCTCTTTGTGTCAAGAGTTAACGCAGTTGCTGAACTGCGCGCTCCATGTGTAGAGGGACGAGGCGCATAGGATATGAGTATCTGAGAGTGGATTATACCAGGATACCTTTTAACTCGTTGGGTCCCTCCATTATGGATTTAGGACGCCTTATTGGAGTAGGCGCCGGGTATGGAGCGTGGCATTGTAATTTCTTTGGATTGGGATCTGCTGCCTGAGGCGAGTTCTGATTGAGGCGCTTGGCGCTGGGTGATGGAGGACAGATCAGTCGGATGAGGCATTCTCGATTTTTTTTCCCAGGGTAGTAGAGTTCTGAGACGCCAGAGGTCGAGTGGACCCCGACGGCAGCATCAGCATCAGTACTGGCATTAGCAGTGTTTGGCTGGCTCGCTATTTCGCGGCAATTGATTGCGCCGCGAGGATGGTGACCTTTAGCGAGCCAGGCCAGGAGGTGGTTGTGTAGAGGGTGCCAGGGTGCTTTTTTCGCCTCGGTAGTTTCGACTTCTCGTGCGAGGCAGATGATGCGCAGTGGATGCGTGGCCTTTTTGGCTTGTGTGGTTAAGGAGCCTACGGTGGCACCGGGACTCGGGGATATCCCTATTGTCCATGAGTTCCCGGATGTATTTCCATCGGAACTGACTAGTATACCGCCGGATAGGGAGATCGAGTTTTTGATTGACGTAGTTCCAGGAACTGCGCCAAACTTTAAGGCTCCTTACCGAATGGCACCGGCTGAGCTGCGAGAGTTAAAGGCGTAACTTCAGGATTTAATGGACAAAGGTTTTGTGAGACCAAGTGTATCACCTTGGGGAGCGCCGGTATTATTTGCGAAAAAGAAGGATGGGTCGCTTCGATTGCGTGTGGGTTACAGGGAGCTGAATAAAGTGACCATCCGGAACAAGTATCCTCTACCACGGATTGATGATTTGTTCGATCAGCTACAGGGAGTGTCAGTGTTCTCGAAGATTGATCTCCAGTCAGGTTACCACCAGCTGAGGGTGAGGGCCGAGGACATCCCCAAGACGGCTTTTAGATCCCGGTACGGGCATTATGAGTTCACTGTTATGCCTTTTGGTTTAACTAATGCCCCTACTGCATTTATGGATTTGATGAACCGGGTATTTCAGCCGTACTTGGACTAGTTGTCGTTGTATTCATTGACGACATTTTGATTTACTCCCGGAGTGACATAGAGCATGAGGAGCACTTGAGGATAGTGCTGCAGCTTCTGTGAGAGAAGAAGTTGTATGCCAAGTTTAAAAAAGTACGAATTTGGGCTTCGGGAGGTTGCATTTTTAGGCCACTTTGTGTCAGCCACTGGAGTGGCAGTTGACCCGACGAAGATTGATGCCGTTCGGGATTGGCCTAGGCCGACGACGGTTACTGAGGTCCGTAGCTTTTTGGGCTTAGTGGGTTATTACCGACGGTTTGTAGAGTACTTTGCGAAGCTCTCTACCCCCCCTTGACCTGTTTGACAAGGAAGGGGATAAGGTTTGTTTGGACTGTGCAGTGCCAGCTGAGCTTTGAGGAGCTGAAAGGGGATTGATTTGGGCACCAGTTCTAGCATTGCCAGTGGGGGGGGCGATGGATTCGTGATTTGTATTGACGCCTCTCATAGCGGTTTAGGATGTGTTTAGATGCAGCATGGTAGGGTAATTGCTTATGCTTCACGGCAATTAAAGGACTATGAGAAGAATTACCCTACTCATGATTTGGAGCTTGCAACTGTGGTGTTCGCTTTGAAGTTGTGGCGGCATTACCTCTACGAAGAGCACTGTGAGATTTACACTGATCATAAGAGTTTGAAGTACTTGTTTATTCAAAAAGGAGCTGAATTTGAGGCAACGTCGGTGGTTGGAGTTACTAAAGGACTATGATGTGAGCATCCTTTATCATCCCGGCAAGGCCAATGTTGTAGCAGATGCCATGAGTAGGAGGTCAGTGCAGAGTTTGAGCATGTTGATCACGCAGCAGGCACCACTTGTGGAGCAGTTGAGGCGTCTACAGATTGAGGTGGTATCCCCTGGGGTCTCTGCTAGACTCATGTCTATGGTCTTGCAGCCCACTCTGTTGGACAGGATTAGGGAGACACAGAGTGAGGACCCCCACTTGACGAGGATCAGATCACAGCTTCAGGCAGATCAGATAGGGGATTTTGCAGTGGACAGCTCGGGAGTACTACGGTGCAGGGACCGAGTGTGTGTGCCTACGGATCCTGAGATCAGAGACCAGAGTTGAGAGGGGCCCATTATACATCTCTTACCATTCATCCTGGTGGTACTAAGATGTATAAGGACCTCAAGGCACACTTTTGGTGGTCCGGAATGAAGCGGGACATTGGAAGATTTGTGGCTCACTGTTTAACTTGTCAACAAGTGAAGGCAGAGCACCGAGTTCTTGCTGGCAAGTTGCAAAGTCTTTCAATTTCCGAGTGGAAGTGAGACCACATCACTATGGATTTCGTTACAGGACTGCCGAGGGCACAGAGTGGAGCCGACGCGATTCGGGTTATCGTGGATAGACTCACCAAGTCTGCACACTTCTTGCCTGTACAGATGACTTGGTCGTTGGAGCGTTTTGCACAGTGGTATTTGGATGAGGTGGTGAGGCTACGCGGTGTACCCGCCTCGATTGTACCAGATAGGGACCCGGGGTTTGTATCGTACTTTGTGGGGGAGTCTACAGTCAGCCTTGGGGACCCAGCTCCGATTTGGAACAGCGTTCCACCCACAGATCGATGGACAGTCCGAGCGCACCATACAGACCCTCGAGGACATGTTGAGAGCGTGCGTTATGGATTTTGGAGGAGGGTGGTACCGGCACTTAGCATTGGTTGAGTCTGCGTACAACAACAGCTATCAGGCGAGCATTCAGATGGCTCCGTTTGAGGCGTTGTATGGACGCAAGTGTTGGCCGCCCTTGTATTGGAGTGACGTGGGTGAGAGGAGGACTTTGGGACCGGATTTACTGTTGGAGACAGAGGAGAAAAGTTAGATTAGCTCGCCGACATCTTGAGATAGCCCAGAGTCGTCAGAGGAGCTACGCTGATACTCGCGGCGAGATCTAGAGTTTCAGATTGGTGATCATGTCTTTTGGAGGTCTCGCCTTCGAAAGAAGTCCGGAGATTTGGTGTTCGTGGGAAGCTTAGTCCCCGTTCTATTCGACCCTTCGCACGTGATCGACTTCACTTCCTTGGAGATCGGTGAGGACCTTGGATATGAGGAGCGCCCGTTGCGAATTCTTGCTCGTGAGGTGAGGGAATTGCGCAACCGGGCCATTCCGTATGTGAAGATCTTGTGGAGCAATCACG
Organism: Tillandsia leiboldiana; assembly: GCA_029204045.2. Taxonomy (NCBI): domain Eukaryota; kingdom Viridiplantae; phylum Streptophyta; class Magnoliopsida; order Poales; family Bromeliaceae; genus Tillandsia; species Tillandsia leiboldiana. Next base: position 13,348,441 of record CM055066.1, read on the forward strand.
AGGAGCGTGAGGCTACTTGGGAGCTAGAGACGGTGATGAAAGGTACCTACCCCTTTTCTGTTCGAGGCTTCCGGTTGAGGTATGTCTGTGTTGTTTTCTTAGTTTCGTGGACGAAACTCCTTTTAGTGGGGGAGGATGTAGTGGTTCAGAATCCCATGCAACTTTTCTGGTGAATCCATGGTGTAGAACACCTATTGTTGGTGTGTCTGCCCCATAGTGCATCAAAGGGATGCCACAGATGGACCCTATGAGGTATCTTTTGCTGTATTGGCCTTCGGCTGCATTTACTGAAAATTTGAAAAGGTTTTTGGCCAAACAGAGGTTGGAATTGGATTCAGCGTGGAAAAACGCTTGAAAACGGCTATTTGCTTGTTTGATTCTGAGTCCGGAGGCCTAAAAACGGACTCCCGGAAGTTTTTATTGGTTTTCGGTACATGGGAGGGGCCGTGGACCGCCGGCATGCCACGTGGCGGCCTATTATTGGCTGGTTTAAGGCACTCAGTCCACAGAGCGTCGCAGCCGGGTGCACAGACCCGGCGCAGGGACACGTGGCGCCGCCTGATTGGCGGGCTCTTGATGCGCGGTCTACCGTGTTGGCGCGGCGGTGCATGGACCAGGCGGGGGACGCGTGGCAGCCCCCAGTTGGTCGGTGCACGCGGCGCGGTCCACGGAACCCGAAGTAGGGTGCGTGGACCGGGTGCAGGGGACACGTGTCGGCGCTCCATTCGCGGGCTCACGAGGCGCGGCGCATGGGACGTGGGCGACCGCCTCGGGGCGCGTGCATGGCAGGGCGGTCAGAGCCGCCTGCCCGCGCGTGTGACCGCGACAGTGGCGGACGCGTGGAGCGCTGCCACTCGCGGGCGCCACCTACCCGTTTGACCGGGTAGGTGCCGCGCGGCGACAGCACGCGCGCCCCGCACAGCTGTTTGCTGTGCGGGACACGCGTCGGTCCCCGGGAGGGCCACGTGGCCGCTCCCGGCACGCCCCACACAGCTGTTTGCTGTGCGGGTGACGTGGCGGCTACCGGGTGATTCGGACGCATCCCCGCGGTACGCTGCTCCGCCGGTTTCGGGCGCCCGAAACGTGGTCCAGCGCCCGAAACCGGGGACAAGGTTGGAATTAAAATTTGTTTTGTGGGCCTATTTAAGCCCGAGCCCGCTTCACCTTGGGCTTTTTGGCATTTCCGGGCTTCTTGTCACTGTGGTTTCTTCAGAGAAATTGATCCTCGTGCAGTGCTGCATCCATCTGCGGATTTTGGCGATTTTTCGTACCACGCTTTTCGAGATTTCCATTTTCTTGGCGCGTCGCGACGTTCTTTCGCCGGTGTTTCATCCGTCGCGTTTCGGTGCACGAGCTCCCCCGGCCTACTCCGACCACCTTTTCGAGCGATTTCTTTGCTATTGGATCCGCAACATGTAAGGCTGCGATCTTGGTGTTTTCCGCTTTTCCTTGTTTTGCGTATTTCGAGGAGTTTTTCCATGCTTACTGGGACCCCTATTTTCTGTGAGGATTTTCAAGGATAGCGTATTGTTTCGGGGTTTTCTCCATGATCGGACATCGGATTGAGACGAACCTTAGCATTTTGTTCATCTACTCGACGCGAGGATTATCACAGTATTTTTCTTGGATTTTTATGAGGCTTGCCCGGAGGTATAATTTTCTCCCTTAACTGTGTATGAGATTACAGTTATGTTGTTGTGAGGTTGTGAGCACCCTATGTTGTGGAATTTGTAACTCGGCCTACGGGGCTCGGAATTGGACGTGCAGGTACCCGTTTCGAAGATCTCGACGCAAGGATTGCTGTGCTATTTTTATCGGATTTTTCGGAGCCCTTTCAGCAGGTGAAATAATTGCATCTTTGGGACTGATTTTTCAGAGAAAGGCAGCATGCTGCCGCTTCATTCATTGCAAGGTTGAATTTAGCAGAAGGTCGGGGCAGGCGACTACCCGTAAGGCAGCGTTCCCCAAAAAAAAAAAAAAAAAAAAAAAAAAAAAAAAAAAAAAAAAAAAAAAAAAAACACGAAAATGTAAAAATTAGGTACAAAACTTGGTCCAGTGCGACCGAAGAATCCTAATGTCCGAGAGGATCCGGTGCAAGGAGTGATTTTGATTGTCAAAGATCCTCCTGTTCCTCTCCAGCCAGCAAGACCACCACGTTGCTGCGATAGTGATGAGAGCTCTCTTACCAAGGCCCCCTTTCTTCATTAGTGATCTTTGGGACTGATTTTTAGACTGTGTATACTTGGCTAATTTTTGGAATAAAGTGTAACTGTGAACCTTGTGTTGTACCCAGGAGAGTTTGCGAGTATTGCTGGACCCATTGGATTTGGAGATTGGGATTTCTGGGTATTATCAGCTGTGGGACTTTGGACTGTTCAGCTCTTCGAGGTGGGTGTTGTTGCGAATCTCTTACTTTTGACTACCCACTAGGCTTATTGGAGTGTTTTCCATATTAGAAAGCTAATTACACCCTTTGAACGATATTTACATGCTTATGTGAGATAGATGAGACATATGTTAATACTTGCTTATAATGGCTTTAGTGATTTAGAGCGGTAATACACTTCAGAGAGAGGAAAGGCTTTATTAGTAACTTTGTGGATATTATGCATGACTTACTAGTACATAGAGTACTTAGGCCATCGTGATGATTTGTTGCTAGCATGCTTTATTTCATGGAAAATTGTATTTATTTTACTAAGTACAGGACAATTGCTTGCTTGTTTGGACATCTAGTTAGGCCATTATTCATTTCTACACTATCATATTGGGACTTGACTTAGGAGAAACCATGCTTTCCTTTCTCCTTCCTTGTTAGTCAGGCGGTCTGTGTTGCTCGGGTGCGAGCAGGGGTTTGGGGTAGTGTAGCCGGGACCATGGTGTCGGGGACGGGTGGTGCTGGATTGTGGTTAGCAGGGTATTGCGGCAACCGCGGATATTGGGCGGTTGACCGGATATCTATTTATGCATCAGATTGGGTATCAGATTTCTCTAGTGGGCGGAGTTTCCCACTTATTGAGTATTTCTACATCTGATTGGGGACCGGGGTTTTCGTTAGTGGTTGAGCTTTCCCACTTTGATCAGAGTCGTGATCCAGTCCTGCTGATTTATACTACTATTATACTTATTACTCAGGCACTTTACTCGTGTGGGTCGCACCCCTCGAGTGCCACTCCGGAGTGTGCGATATACATACTTTGAGTCCTTGAGACTCCTATCCCTCATCGGTGTTATGCGTCGGCCAGCATACCCGATTTGTCAGGCACAGCAGGCAGTACCAGTTTTACTGGTGGTGTTAGATTGGGTTTATTTGGACAGATACTGTTTTTCTGATGCATCCATATAGTCATTACTTTCGATACTGCATTTAGAGGCATAGTAGTGGTAGTTTCTTTTATCAGTAGCCTTTATAGTTTACTATTGCTCTCCCCCTTCTTGCCTCTAGTAGTCCTAGTGGGCACGTCAGAGTTTGAGGTTTTCCCACTAGGGGAGGCTACTGTTCTTTATAGTAGTTTTCACCCCCATTGTCTCTTTTTTCTTTTTCCCCTTTGTTTTGCAGAGTCTTCTGCGGGGGTTGCAGGGCCGTCTCGGGCAGATCGAGGTAAGCTGATAGCGGATTAGATAGTTCATCTACCCCGATTTTGAGCTTAGTCGTGTATCAGTTGTACCCTTTCTTTTCTCAGACAGTTGTAGTTTATTTTGGGTCTGGCTCTTGCCAGCTGTTTGTACTTATTTGGTGAGCTGGGAGAGACTCTTGTATTTTGAGAGTTTTTATTATGCTTTTTACTTTCCAGCTGTAGTATGAGATGTATTAGTTTTAGTTTAGCTCTGTTGTATGCTCCTTTATTATATCTCTTATATCTGAGCAGGTTACCAGCGCTTCGTGTACACGGGAAATTCTGTGTGCACGGCGGATCTGTGGATGGGCCCGGGTTCTGGTTTACACCCGGGGCGTGACAGCCAGAACCCCAAAACTCTCAAAGCTAAGTCGGTGAACCACCTCCAGCACTAAATCAGAAACATGACCCATGATCTAGAATAAACCCATCAATCCCAACAAGGAAGTGCAACTCTCATGACACTAGAAACTCAACACACAATGCACTAAAAATCAGCTCGGCCCTCTGGCCCGATCATACATGCAATCTGAACCAACTCAACCCCTCTGGGTGATCTCACTGTTTAAGAAAACATTTTTCAAAGCCCGGTTTTCATTAAAACACGTCCTACGATTTTTAAAACGGTTCAGATGCCAATCCAATGCAAAATAATCATGCAGTCTAGTGTCAAGACACCTCTAGATCATGCTAAAAATATCAGGGGCTCAGGAAAGTATTCCTACAATTTTCTAGGCAACTATCAGATTTATCAAGCATAAAAACAGATAACTAAACATGATCAACATGCATACAGAAGCTTTAGAGGGCATTCCATACATTTTGGAGAAATTCCAACCCACCTCAAATGCATTACGCAGGCAATCGCTGAAGTCGGTGAAGCGCCGAACTGCTCGCTGCCTCGAATCTGCCGGAAAAATGAAAACCGCGCCGCGCGCGCGCGCGAACACTGTTGCGATCCTCGAAAAATTCCCTCGGAAGCTCGAACAAGTCCCTCGAGTCTTCTACAAAAACTGGCGCGCTTTGGCTCACTCCACAGTCACCACACAGCACGCGCGCACACGTGCCCGCGCCTCGGCTCCGCGCAGTGCAAAATACCGAGCCTCAGCTCAACAGCACGAAAAGAGAGGAAACACAACCAAATCCAAGCTCAAAAATCCATAAAATCCATCTAAGGAAAAATCTTAATCCATTTAGGAAAGCATCTGTCACTTACCTCACGCACGGCCGACGCGCGCGCGACCCCGCTCAGCTCCAAGCAGTAAAATCACACAAGAACTCCCTTGCTTCCTATATCCATCTTTCCCACCTCTTCTCTTTCTTTATCCCTTGATTTCTTCAATCTTTTCTCTCTTTACTTTCTCTGATTCAAGCTGAGAAGAGAGGAGGAGGGGTCCATATAAATAGAGAAGAGAGGGTCCACAGGGTCTAAAGGAAGGTTCGAGAAGAAAAGACCGAACTGCCCCTGCTTAAGCCACCAAAAAATCTGTATGTAGCATGCTGGGGTACCGGTACTCTTCATGTAGTATCGGTACCCAAGCCCGTGTTTCGGAACCCCTTAATTGGTTCCGGAACAGCAAGCCAAAAATTCACGCGCCCGCTCAAGCCACCGCACGCGCGGCGCCCAGGCTTCAGCCGTGCGGCGCCCATGCACCTGCCGCGCGGCGCCCTAGCCCACGATGCGCGTGCGCGCCCGCTGCGCGCGCCCGCCAGCTGCGCGGCCCCCGTGGCTGCTGCGCGCGGCGCCCATGCGCGCCCGCGCAGCGACTTGCTCCAACCGCGCGCGGCGCCTCGGCTAGCGTCTCCTCCACACGTGGACAACAAAACCAAGTCCACACCACCAACAACAACACCAAAACCCACTCAAATCCATCAACCAAGCTTTCTCTCTCTCTCACTAGAAAAACTGCATTGCACCTTCATGAGGCTCGGCGCACGCGTGCTCCGCTCGGCTTCCGACGGAGTCCACATACAAGCACACCATCACCTCTCTCATTTTCATCTTTTATTTCTCCTCAATTCTTCTTCTCCTTCTCCTTCTTCCTCAATTTTCCATTCCTCTGTTTGAGGCTCCAATCCTCTGTTTGAAGCAGAGAAGAAGAAGATAACGTGGCATTCACTAATTAAGGTGGCTAATTAAGGGACTTGGTGCATGGTGCATGGTGCATGGTGTACAAGAACCCAAAACACTCCAACACCAAAACCAACATCTATCCAACTCCCTCACTCACATCATTCTCATTTTTTTCTAATTCCTTCTCTCAGGCTAATTAATCAATTTAATTAATTAATTAATTAATCCATTTTAAGCCAACTCCAACTCACTTTTTGCCCTCGGGGCCTCCGCATCAGTCCGGAACCTCCCGAACTCCGCTGTAATCTGAAAATACACATGTTCAAAGCTTTTTCCCCTCAAAAAGCTCAACTGTGGAGTCGGTGTGCTCAATCCAAAAACCGGTTCCATTAATCGCCGCTCCAACTCACTTTTCGCCTTCGGGGCCTCCGCACCAGTCCGAAATCTCCCGAACTCCACTGTAATCTGAAAATACACATGTTCCCACCATTTTCCAATTTTTTGCATACAACTGTCGAGTCAAGGCTCTAGCAAACCAGTCCTCTAACGGCGCACAATGCCCGGAAAACTCCGATTCCAGCTGGGGCTTCCGCGTTGATCCGAATCAACCCGAAATCATCTGTAAACGCATATGGAACACGCCCAAGGCGATTTCTCCGCACCACGCCATCTTGCGAGGTCGGTGCACTATCCGAAGTCCCGGTACTCTACACAAAATCTGTTCTAGCCTCCCGGACCACCTCTCAATGTGGATAGCATGAAATGCGATCCAATCCTCATCCGGACGCCCACGTGATGTGATGCATCGGATGGACTCCACATTGAGAGGTATATGCTGGAGAAGACCGAACTGCCGCAGGACTCGGTCCGGCACGTGCATCTCGACAATGTGAAAGCAAATAAGGACTGTTCTTGCACGCCAGACCGCTGAGCCATGCACACAGAAATCTGGTAATGTATCTATAATCTCATCTGTGTACGGCATCTATATAACCTGTTAATGGACAAAATGATTAGTTAATATAAAAGTGTTGAAGCAAAATATACTTAAAGTATTCAATAAAACATCTACATACCTACGCCTCTTGCTGCTGATCTAGTTCGTCTCTATAAAACTCAATGTCACTCGTCCTGACATTGGTTCCAAAACGTAGTCCTCCAGCGTTGCCCCATCTAGATTATAAAAAACATATATTAGTTGCAATTACATTTGAAATACAAAAATCTACTATATCAAATAAATATCTTACCGGCAACCCAGAGGTCGATCGACTATATCAGGCAGCGCTATGACGCCTGTAAGTCGGCCGATATGAATATGGTCCCAAGCCCAGATCTATAAATTCACGCCAACGGGTTAATATAATAAATAAAATATACAATACCAATATATAAAGATAATACTGAAATCAAAAAATTAGATTTTATACCTGCAAAAGGGTCCCAAAACAGCAACATTCGGCCTTCCCGTTCAGCGCGGCATCTCCTAGCGCTCGATAGAGATAGGCCAGCGTCGCAGCACCCCACGCATACGCGCCGCAGATATCAAAGTCAGCTAAAAGTGGTAGCTACTTTAGATGAACTTTATATCCGCTAGGGTTTGGAAACAAACTACCCCCGATCTGATATAGCATGTATGCACGGGCCGTAGCTGCGACTGCTCCGGCAGGGGCATCTAGAGGTAAATGATGGAAATGTTGATATAACCAATCTAGAGATACCTGTGACCCCGTGATGTGAGTAGGTACCACCCCCAATAAATCCAGACATGGAGCTCGCCAATCATGAAGCGTGGATCCCGACACCGGCGCACCATGGACACGGAGACCCGAAATAACCGCCACATCCTGTAGTGTGACGGTCATCTCACCGTGGCGGAAGTGGAAGGTCTGGGTCTCCGGTCTCCACCTCTCAGCAAAGGCGCCCAGCAGAGCCTGATCCAGCACCAATCGTCTGAGTCGTGATAACCCGTAAAATCCAGACTGACGAAGTAGATCTATTACAACTGGATGTTCAAGCTCCCACTAGTTCATCTTGCGCCCATGCTTTGCGAACAAGACAGCACGATACCCCTGTGATGCAAAAAAAATATAGTTAGCTCTTACATCAATTCAGCTTATTTATAATATTTCAAAAAATAAAAATTTACAGCTCTTACCTCAGTCCTGATAAATGCGGACCTATGGCGATGCTGCTCTACTAGGACAGACGGATCAACTGGCCCCGCGTCCTCGTGATCTGCCATCTGCAATAAGTAATCTACATATTAGTAACATGATAGATAAAAATAATTAAATATTAAGACAAGATAAATATAATTGTGGAAGTCATACGTCGGCGTCCTTGTTGCACTCTTTCTGCATTTTGTGGACAAGTGCTCCTATAATGGCCCGTCTGCTTATAAATGGAGCATTTTCCTCGTTTGCCACCCCCCTCGTCCGTTATATTACGAATACGTGTAGATCGTGGACGACCTTTCTTCCTTCGTATAGGAGGTGGTACAATCGGGGGACCTTGGGGTCGTGGCCAGTGCCGTCTATCAGGAACAGGATGAAAATGTGGTGCGTACGCCGCACGATAGCAGTCTGTAATATACCAGGGAGAACAAAAATTCTGGTAGGCTAATCTCATATGTGATCTACTACAATCTGCTAAGACATGCGAGCAAGGTATTCCTGTTAGATAAAATTCACCACATGAACATTCTACATTTGTTCCATTCACGATCACTTTGTAGGAGAAATCTCCAGTATTGACTTCAAATTATGTGAGTCCAAATCGTTCAACATGATGTCCCCGCGCCGTATCTATATTTTCAGTAATCATACTTTTGACTTTAGGGACAAAAGCGTCCGTCATACTTTCACCGTGAGCACGGCGCTCGAAAAAATACTTATTAAGCTTATAAAAAGTAGCCGCAACAAAAGCCGTGATAGGCAAACCACGACTGTCCTTAAGTACCCCATTTAACTATTCAGAAAGATTCGTAGTCATCAATCCAAACCGGCAACCTCCATCAAATGCTCTTGCCCAGTACTCTTTATATCTGTCAAGATCATGGACCCACTGCCAAGCATCGTGATCCAACACATCTAATTCTTCCTTCAGCTAATTATATGCCGTCGGTGTTGCAGCAATTCCAATCTGCCAGAATTTATCTAACAAAATGTCGTTCTTGAAGCGCTTATTCATATTTGCTTTCATATGTCGAAGACACCAACGATGCGAGTGACCCTGTGCTGGAGGATAGATAGTAGCCACTATTTCCCTCAATCCAGGAAATCGATCAGATATAAAACAAATGGCTCTATCACGGGTAACATACTGACGCAAGTTATGCAAAAACCATCGCCAACTCCCGGTATTCTCTCCCTCACAAATTGCAAATGCCAAAGGATATAATCCATCATTTGCATCTGCAGCCGTCGCTATCAAAGCATGACCTTCGTATTTGCCTTACATATGTGTGTCATCAATACTCACCACCGGCCGACAATGTGCGAATCCATGAATCGAAGGTCCAAATGACCAAAAAACACGACCAAAGCGAAAAATGCCATCAGCGGGCCACCTATGATCCAGACGCCATAAAGTACCATGATTAGAATTCTTTACCATAGTAAGGTAACGAGGCAAGTCTGTGTACGATTGCTCCCAGCTCCCGTAAATAATTTGTAATGCTTTACTCTTTGATTGCCAAGCCTTCCAATATATTATGTCAACATGGTAAGTTGATCGCACCGTATCTCGAATTTCTTTTGGCATCATATTAAGTCTAACCTTTAATGTCGGAAGAATCAATTGACATATAAGGGTCGAATTACAATTATGGTGCGCCGCGTTCAGCATTGGAATTACACATGTGTGTGGACCAGCATATGTTTTTACCCTAAAGTATGTCGTATCTTTAGGTACTGAAGCATGTAATCTCCAAGCACATCCCTCTACCAAGCATTTGACAGTGTAAGTCGTTCTTGTAGATTTCAATACTTTCATTTGTACATTATGCTCAATATGCCACCGGTCTAGAGCATCCAATAAAGATGCCTTATCTTGAAAGACACGTCCAGCCCAACTCCCGTCGATGCTAGGGAGACCACTATTGATTTGTCGAATATGAAGATCTGTAGAATCTACAGCATAATGATTTATCCAATTAGTATCTGAAAGAAAACGTTCCGGATGATCAATAAATTTATTTTCCTCGTCAGGATTGTCTACGTAATCATTGCTTATTTGGGGGTTGTCCATTTCATTATAAATTGCATTTGCAAGATCATTTAACCCTCCATCATGATTATCATCTATATCTGGAAATGAAACATCCAGTTCGTCATCCTCACTACTATTCTGATCATCATTGATTGGTGAATCCTCATGATTAATATCACTATCACCACCCCCGTCAACATTACAATCTCCTTCGTCGATATTATCACCTCCTTCCTCAACATTAGTATCAAATTCATTAATAGCAGTTGGATTCCAATGTTCATAGGAATTAGATAACCTGCAAATTTGGTAAAGCTAAAATTCAACATTGCCATTAATTTAAAACTTAACATTTAATTTGATTTGTACTTACCCCCAATCATAAGGTTCTAGTTGTAAATGAGACATCCTTGGTTCTAGACGGGAGGTCGTGCATTGTCCGCGTGATGTCGTGCAGTGTCCGCGTGAGGTCGTGGCTTGCGTGTGTGTGGTCGTAGGTGGCACACATGTGGTCGTTGGTGGCACACTACTAACCGAGCAAGGTACAACACTCTCAATAGGGTCATACTCACTTTCTCTGCAATATATACAATGATTAAGTCCATTTAAAGAAGATTACAAATTACCAAATTATTATGTTATTTTTCTAACCTTGTCATTCTGACACCACCTTCGTGTGGAATATTTTGATCACCCATTACATTGGCGGAAGGACCCAAATCAATATAATTGTGGAGCATTCTCGTGTAATAACCTTGCAGTTCAAAATTATCCGACGGATGTAGCTCTTTCTCAATGTATACCGTCACAACACCATGATGTTCACAAAATCCAATCATTCCCTCCAATGATTCATCATCTACTACTTTGTGAGCTAAATATTCACTACCGATTGTGGGGAAACGAATAGTAAATTTTAAACGAAATTGTTCTCTTGTACAATTTACTAAACGATACATTCTCGTCTCGAAACTAGTATATGTAGAATCAGAACGTATCGCGATTAACTTTTTTTGACCGCCGATATATTTTGAACCATTCTCATCGATAACTAACTGTCCATCCCAATGAACACTTATGGGCATGCGACGATTAGCCATTTCAACTACAAAACAAAATTAACCACTTCAAAATACTAATTTTAACTTTACAGTCGGAGACCGACAGTGAAACCTCTCACTGTGAAATCTCGCGCGGACAGTGCTAAAAGCGACAGTGAAACCTCACTATGAGATCTATCTCATAGTGAGAGAGTGAGGGATATCTCACTGTGAGAGTTCTCTCACAGTAGCTCTCACTGTGAGAGAACTCTCACTGTGAGAGATCCCTCACTGTGAGAGACTCACAGTGAGAGCACAGACACTCTCACTGTGAGTCTCTCACAGTGAGAGTGAGAGACTCTCACTGTGACAGTGAGAGGGAGAGAGGGAGAGAGAAGGAGAGAGAGACTCTCACAGTGAGAGTGTCTCACTGTGAGTCTCTCACAGTGAGAGGGTCACAGTGAGAGACTCTCACTGTGACAGTGAGAGGGAGAGAGGGAGAGAGAGAGAGGGAGGGAGAGAGGGAGAGAACTCTCTCACACTGTGAGAGAGAGAGAGGGAGAGAGAAATGGAGGGAGGGAGAGGGGAGAGGGGGGAGGGGAGAGGCTCATAGTGAGATATAGAGAGCGAGAGAGACGGCGATGGCGACCGGAACCGCGGGCTTCAGCGACGGCGACTGCGGCTTCGTCAACAACGACGGCGACTTCGTGCGACGGCGACGGCGACTTCGTGCGACGGCGACGGTGACGGCGACGGCGACGACGAAAATGTGCTTCGGCACTGTGCTCCGGGAGAGAGATCAGCGGGCGGGAGAGGGAGATAGGTGGAGAGGGGAAAGTGAGGGCACTGTAGCCCGTGCGGGGTTTATAGTCAAGACAAAGGCGCTGAGCGGGTCAACGCCTTTAGTCTAAATAAAGACGCTGAGCCACTCAGCGCCTTTAGTGTATGGCACTAAAGGCGCTGCGCAAAACAGCACCTTTAATGTTTTACAGTAAAGGCACTGAGCAACTCAGCGCCTTTAGTGCAACACCCCATGCGCATATATGCCATGAGGACTGCCAATTTTCAGGAAATTTTGTTAAGTGCCTAGCCGCACTGAAGGCGCTGAGCAACTCAGCGTCTTCACAGAACTTTTGTGAGGGCGCTAAGTTGCTCGGCGCCTTTAATGTTTTACCCTAAAGGCGCTGAGTACAGCACCTCACGCGCAGGACTGCCAATTTTCAGGGAATCTTGCTAAGTGCCTAGCCGTCAATTTTCAGGAAATCTTGCTAAGTGCCTAGCCGCACTGAAGGCGCTGAGCAGCTCAGCGTCTTCACAGAACTTTTGTGAAGGCGCTGAGTTGCTCGGCGCCTTTAGTGTTTTACCCTAAAGGCGTTGTCTGAACCAGCGCCTTCACAGAAATTTTGTGAAGGCGCTGAGTCAATCAGCGCCTTCAAGGTGGCACGCCACATGGCGCCCGCGTGGCAGAAGCAGGGTTAGTTTTACAAAAAAAATTTACATAGGGTTATTTGGCAAATTTGAAAATTTGGGAGGGTTATTTTAAAAAAAATCCCCAGGAGAAACCTCCAGAGACCACAGGAAGAAGCTAGAGGATCTTGGAGCAACCTTCTCTCCTCTCTCTCGGATTGGGATGTGGGGGAAGACCCTTGGTGATTCCGAGCTTAAAGGGGAACGGCTCTGCTACTTCATTGCACCCCAGGGAAACTTTAAAAGCTTCCAAAGATGCCTTGTAACCCCCCCCCCCCCCCCCCCCCCCCCCCCCCCCCCCCCCCCCCGCCCCCCCCCAGGGCAGCCAAAGGGACTTTTCAAAAAATATCTTATTTGCTACAAAATGCCACCTAGTCCCTATACCCTGTGTCTCTAACAGCTAGGTCCCTACTGTAGGTCCAAAATGCTATAAAGACCCTCACATAAAAACCCTAGATCATTTGGTCCCTAAAGGGTATAGATTTTCACAAAAATACGTAATTTTTCAGCGTTTTTCACGTATTTCGAGACGAACAGGTCGTCAAATCGGAAAACGGACTTCGCCACGATGTCCAGCTCGTCGAGACCCTTCAAGTAGCGTATTCGCTTTCTTGATTTGGTGCTCGTAGGAAATCTCGGGCCACAATAAACCGTGTATTTCACTGTATTGCATGCACTTCGATGCACTCGGGTCGCCAAACGCTAAATCCGTCAGTGCCATTGCGTTCAGAATATCGAAATTTCTAGAAACAACTACTCATACTGCTATGTTTGAATCTCAGATAGCGGATCGGCCGGCGACCGATCGAGAGGGGACCGGAAAATAGGGTTACTATTCATTTCACAATTCACACTTAAGCTGTGGGCCTCGTTTTTCGCCGCTGATTTGCGGAAGATCCGACCGTCGGATCGAAAACATGTGAATATCAATCTTTCTTGTTTCGACGAGACGGACGCACTGGTAATCTCAGATTTTCGAGATCAGACCCCGATCAAAAGTCGATATTTTGGGGCCACTTTTATACTACTAATATTCTATTTTCTGAAAATTAATTAATTTCGAAAATTATTTAAACTTAAAAATCTTGCTTCCAAAATCATGGTTACTACATCACCCACCACTTATAAGAAGTTTCGTCCCCGAAACTTAAACTTAACTAAACCACTAGCAAGCCTCTAACAGGTTCACGGTAGTGACAATCAGTCACCAAATTGCGACAACTCCCAGGCTACAGGCTACTCATTTAGACCCAATCTGATACTCCCCATTATAGGGCAGTGTATTTTCTCAGCTCTTTCGACAGTACGTTGTCTGCAGCCAACGTGTTACCAAAAGAAAAGCAAAATACCATAGATCTGTCGTCAACAACTAGTTGGAGACACAACTCACATCTGAAGGTATATCACATACCTCCCACCACAGTCTCTATGCCGATGACATAACCTCTATCAAGGGTCACTACCATCTCGTGGTCATGAATGCCACCCTGGCTACTCATAGAAAAGTCTAAGTCGGTCCACAAAATCCGTGCAAAAGGTGGGGCCAGTGCAATAATAGCAGTCATCCGCTGCTATGCCATCTGCCAGACAATTACGGCAAAAGCGGTGGTCTGACCTTCAACCACTGTAATTGATCTGAGCCCTCTGGCTCCACTAAAACAACAAGTCCACGGCCGGTAGCATGACCGCGGCTGACCCTGCACTAGCAACAATCCCAAGCCCAGAGCGCGTACGAACGCCGCTTACAACCACAAAAATGAGACTCAACTGTGTGTGAACACACCTGAGCTCCAATCCACTATACCAATACCCCGCGCTCTCTCGTGGACACAAGTCATCCTAGGGTTCGTTCCTAACCAAACCTAGGCATCGTCAAAAAATAATAATTTAGACTCTATTTTTCGACATATTTCACGTATTTCGAGACGAACAGGTCGTCAAATCGGAAAACGGACTTCGCCACGACGTCCGGCTCGTCGAGACCCTTCAAGTAGCGTATTCGCTTTCTTGATTTGGTGCTCGTAAGAAATCTTGGGCCACAATAAACAGTGTATTTCATTATATTGCACGCACTTCGATGCACTCGGGTCGCCAAATGTGAAATCCGTTAGTGCCATTGCGTTCAGAATATCGAAATTAGCTAGAACAACTACTCATGCTGCTATGTTTGAATCTCAGATAGAGGATCGGCCGGCGACCGATCGAGAGGGGACCGGAAAATAGGGTTACTATTCATTTCACTATTCACACTTAAGTTGTGGGCCCCGTTTTCCGCCGCTGATTTGCGGAAGATCCGACCGTCGGATCGAAAACGTATGAATATCAATCTTTCTTGTTTCGACGAGACGGTCGCACTGTTAATCTCAGATTTTCGAGATCAGGCCCCGATCAAAAGTCGATATTTTGGGGCCACTTTTACACTACTAATATTCTATTTTGTGAAAATTAATTAATTTCGAAAATTATTTAAACTTAAAAATCTTGCTTCCAAAATCATGGTTACTACATAGTAAGGTTTCATGTTTAAGACATGAGGACACCTTGTAAATTCTTTACTCTTTTATTATGCAAGATAATGCTAATATTGTATATGAAACTTTGAAACTCGAAGTACTATGTCCCGACCTAGAGGCATGATAGTAGTAGTAGAGTACTTTACTTTACTTCGGTAGTTTATTATCTGCATTTTATTTCAGCGGTTATACTATCTTTTGCCTCAGTTGACCTATTGGTGGATCTCGCTTCTCTCGGCGACTTACCTACTGGGAACTATTAATTAATAGTTCTCACCCCCATTTGAGTGGTTTTTTTCAGAGCCATCCGTGGCGGGAGGATCTCGAGATCGTGGCAAGGGATTGTCACATAGCTAGCTTGTCCCCGTCACGCCACTCGTGGTGGTTGCAGGGCACCTTTTCTTTTGTTTCGTGGGAGAGGTGTTGATGTATTTTGTTATAGAGAGACCACCCATGTATTTTGATAGGTTGCACTTGAGAGGACATTATTTGTATATTGGATTTTAACTTCTCGTATGATAGTTGTTATCTACTCTACTCCTTTATGCATAGTTTAGTTGTGTGGTGCTTTGATTACTAGTAGGATGTGTATATTGCTTCCTTTCCGTTTTGTTGTTGTCGACGCCTTGTGTGTACCGGGGGGGGTACCTTGTGCACACGGCGGGTCTGTGCACGTGCCGGATAAGCTTCCACTAGGGCCCGGGGCGTGACAAAGCAACAACCCCTTGCCAGGGTCCCGAGCTCCTCTTGCCACATATGGCTCTGAAAAACAACCACCCAAATAGGGGTGAGAACTATTAATTAATAGTTCCCAGTAGGTAAGTCTCCGAGAGAAGCGAGATACACCATTAGGTCAACTGAGGCAAAAGATAGTAGAACTGCCGAAATAAAATGCAGATAATAAACAACTGAAGTACTCTACTACTATCATACCTCTATGCTCTTGTACAAGGTTATAATGATATGGATCGATCATACTATCATAATGTCCAACTACTATAAGCAGCATCATCTATGTGATGTCCAATGTCAAGTTTACTATTATGTATGTCCAACTACCATGAATGTATCAACTATGTCTTGTTCAATGACAAATTTAATATCATGTATGTCCAATTACCATGAATATATCATCTATGTGATATTCAACGTCAAGTTTAGTTAACATTAACCATTTTCTCTTGAAGACTTTCTTTGAGTCTAAGCTTGAGCCACGCCTCATGGTCCTGTGGTGGCACCCCCCAATGGAGCTATGCCTATCCAACGGCGTCCCAATCGGCACCCAATCCTGCACGGCGATCATGATGTCGCAAATGGCCAACTCCGGAGTGCCGGCTTGGAGGGAGCGACCCTACCAAGCATGTGCGAATGAGCACAAACGGTATGCAAGCAAGTCTCGATCGTCGTGTCTAAAACACGGAATAGTCATCATCGTGTCTAAAACACGGAATAGCATCATCGACCATTTGGTGGGGGGTATAGTATCTCAAGTATCAGTGTTCATATACAATATTAGCATTATCTTGCATAATGAAAGAGTAAAGCATTTACAAGTTGTCATCATGTCTCAAACATAGAATCTCACTATTTCATCTTGATTGTACAAGTTTAGAAGTTTTTCTACTTGTATCTCGCGACACTAGATGGCACTAATGTCATAATGTCCATTTATATGCATAACATATCCTAATAATTCTATAACATGTATAGTTATTCTCTATTCATATTCAAAATCTTAAGTTCACGAAAATTCGTATCCAAACCCCCTTAAAGTACCCATGCACATACAATGTTTACCTCTACTACATAGAGTATGAAATTTTCTACACATGAAGGGGTTCAAATGCATGATCATAAATCATGATAAATCAAACTTTGCATGTTTAATATAACAATGATGCCCTAAAAGTCTATAGGAGACATAGGGGAGTTCACCCATTTTGGTGAGGTCAAACCCACCGGATAGTGGCCAAACCCTTGCGAAGGATCCCATCCAAGTTTCCCACATTTCCTCTTATGCTATAAGAGAAGTTTCCAATGGGGCAAAACATCATAAAAACCTAATCACGAAATTCCCTACCTTAGCCTCCAAGCACTCCAAAATTATGGTTACTACATCACCCACCACTTATAAGAAGTTTCGTCCCCGAAACTTAAACTTAACTAAACCACTAGCAAGCCTCTAACAGGTTCACGGTAGTGACAATCAGTCACCAAATTTCGACAACTCCCAGGCTACTCATTTAGACCCAATCTGATACTCCCCATTATAGGGCAGTGTATTTTCTCAGCTCTTTCGACAGTACGTTGTCTGCAGCCAACGTGCTTACCAAAAGAAAAGCAAAATACCATAGATCTGTCGTCAACAACTAGTTGGGGACACAACTCACATATGAAGGTATATCACATACCTCCATCCACAGTCTCTATGCCGATGACATAACCTCTAAGGGTCACTACCATCTCGTGGTCATGAATGCCACCCTGGCTACTCATAGAAAAGTCTAAGTCGGTCCACAAAATCCGTGCAAAAGGTGGGGCCAGTGCAATAATAGCAGTCATCCGCTGCTATGCCATCTGCCAGACAATTACGGCAAAAGCGGTGGTCTGACCTTCAACCACTGTAATTGATCTGAGCCCTCTGGCTCCACTAAAACATCAAGTCCACGGCCGGTAGCATGACCGCGGCTGACCCTGCACTAGCAACAACCCCAAGCCCAGAGCGCGTACGAACACCGCTTACAACCACAAAAATGAGACTCAACTGTGTGTGAACACACCTGAGCTCCAATCCACTATACCAATACACCGCGCTCTCTCGTGGACACAAGTCATCCTAGGGTTCGTTCCTAACCAAACCTAGGCATCGTCAAAAAATAATAATTTAGACTCTTTTTTTCAACGTATTTCACGTATTTCGAGACGAACAGGTCGTCAAATCGGAAAACGGACTTCGCCACGACGTCCGGCTCGTCGAGACCCTTCAAGTAGCGTATTCGCTTGTCACGCCCCCGGGGGTTTTTGAGTCTATCAAAGCGGAAAATTGCGTGTATTATTTTTTTTTTCTTCTTAACATGGTAATTTAAACCTCATCCCCGGTGCATGCTAGACCGCCACATACACAAATTCTCTCTGCCCACGGACAGAGTCTCCTTTGTATACGCACGGCGTCTCGTTTACAACAACATACATCAACCATCAACCATACAATAGACATACATCGTCAAACAGAGTACAGTAGTTTAACTAATGTTTAAAAGACTGGTGTCCACTCGACACCTTGTTGTTTTATTTTCAAGCGGAATACTAAAGCGGCGTCAGTGTTTAGAAAGGATAAAACCCACGGTTGCAAAACCCGTGCCCACCCGGCACTTCATTTTGAGAAAACGTTTTCGAAATCATTTGGTTTATCTTGAAAACATGCCGCATATGAAAACATCACTAAAAGCATCAAAGTATAAATGTACACCTCATCCACAACACTAAGTGATACATGTCCACGACTAATACGATCCACAAGCAAATTAACTAAAAGAAGCATAAGGGAAATGAGATAATAAACCCAAGTATCTGACTACGGTCCTCGCGACGCAGTCTCACCGCCCTCCCGGCTAAGGCACCTCGTAACACCTGTCACGGAGTGGGTAATGTCAGTGACAAACAAAGTAGATGTCTAATAACAATAAGGAATAAGGAGCAAACCGAAAACAACGGAACCTTTCGCTAAAACCCTGCACATAATTAAGCTGGGCCCCAACCCCAGATTTATCAATTAAGTTGGGCACCAACCCCAGAGTCCCTGTCGGGGAGACTAAAGTCTCCCCTCGTGCGCAAACACCTCTTTGATGCATTTAACCTCTTCGCGGTGCTGGTGTGCTATTTTCAGCGGGCGCGAAGAGGTCCACACAGCACCCACCCCTTTGTGAGGTACACGGGTCAAAAATAGACCACTTCTCCGAAAAAGTACACCCATGCGGAGGCCAATCCGCCTGTGTACGTGCAGCATCCGAAACGGATTTGCCGAGATCGGCGTGTAGTGAGCACCGCGACCGTGGCCGCTTCAATTGTTAGATAAAACACAATTATGCGAAAGGTTAAACTGTCCATCTACTTTGTTAGATAAATTAAGAGCACTTTAATGACGATAGATGCACTTACTGCACTTGTTGCACTTATCGCAACCGTACCCACCTATTTGAAGAGAAATCAGAACACCTGAATCCTTCGCGCACCCCCGCTGCGCACTTGGACCTAAAGAAAGTCCGTAAGGATAACCATAGTCAAAACGTGTACTAACATCCGAAAACAAAAGACCCAATTTACTCTTTTTGACGGAAAAGTCCAACACCGCCCGGGTTGACGAAACGGGAATCCCGCGCCGCCGTCGTCGTCCGCCGGAACCCCGCGCGGTTCGGAACCGCGCGGCGCGTCTCCGCGGCGCGGTGCCCACGCGGGTGCGGCCCCGCACGGCGCCCGCGCGGTTGCGGGTCTGCGCGGGTGCCGCTCGCGCGGCAGCCGCACGGCGCCCGCGCGGTGCCCGCACGGTTGCGTGCCAGCGCGGGTGCCGTCCTTGCGGTTGCGGGTCCGCGCGGCAGCCGCGCGGCGCCCGCACGGTTGCGGGCCCGCGCGGCAGCCGTGCGGCGCCCGCGCGGTGCCCGCACGGTTGCGGGCCCGCGCAGGTGCCGCCCGCGCGGTTGCGGGTCCGCGCGGCAGCTGCGCGGCGCCCGCGCGGTTGCGGGCCCGCACGGCAGCCGCGCGGCGCCCGCGCGGTGCCCGCACGGTTACGGGTCCGCGCGGGTGCCGCCCGTGCGGCAGCCGCGCGGCGCCCATGCGGTGCCCGCGCGGTTGCGGGTCCGCATGGGTGCCGTCCGTGACCCTCCTCCGCGCGATGCCCTAGCTGCACCGCTCGCCTCCGTCGTCCGTTCCGTGCCCTAGCATGATGACGACGACGGCGACGGTGACGGATACGACGGAGAAACTAAGAAACCAAGAACTCAAACAAAAGAGACGACGGAAAAAATCCCAGATAAATTATAACAATTATTTTACTAACCGAAGATCGACGGGAAGGTTGTCCGGTCGCGTTCTTGCCTTCGGTTCGGTGTCCGGGAAGATCGGGCTCCTTCCTTTCCCTTTCTTCCGGCTAGGGTTCCATCTTTTCTTTTCTTTTTCTCTTCTCACCGATTAGGGTTTTTATTTCTTTCTTTTCTTTTCTTTCCGATAATCGGGATCACTTTTATAGCTCGTATTAAATCTTTAATTAATTCTCTTTTTTTTTAATTAGTACGTAAGAGAATTCTATTTTCCCTCATGGATAATTAATTAACTAATTAATTATCCCCTACGAGATAACCCACCTTATCTCTAACGGGTGCAAGATATTTTGCACGGATTCCGATGCATGACTTAATCACCGTATCACTAGGAATTCCGTTCCGGGAGATCCCGATATCGGATTTCAGATCCGATCACACCGTTGGCTTTCTTTTTCCGCGCTCTATCGCAGAAAAATACCAGCACCTCACAATGGCCAACTTTTGAGAATTGAATAATTTTATTTCACTTAAAGGCTTAAATGACTATATGTAAGTCAAAAATACCCCGAAAGGCCGGATCACTACATCGCTTTCTTGATTTGGTGCTCGTAAGAAATCTCGGGCCACAATAAATAGTGTATTTCATTATATTGCACGCACTTTGATGCACTCGGGTCGCCAAATGTGAAATCCGTCAGTGCCATTGCGTTCAGAATATCGAAATTAGCTAGAACAACTAATCATACTGCTATGTTTGAATCTCAGATAGCGGATCGGCCGGCGACCGATCGAGAGTGGACCGGAAAATAGGGTTACTATTCATTTCACTATTCACACTTAAGTTGTGGGCCCCGTTTTCCGCCGCTGATTTGCGGAAGATCCGACCGTCGGATCGAAAACGTATGAATATCAATCTTTCTTGTTTCGACGAGACGGTCGCACTGTTAATCTCAGATTTTCGAGATCAGACCCCAATCAAAAGTCGATATTTTGGGGCCACTTTTACACTACTAATATTCTATTTTCTGAAAATTAATTAATTTCGAAAATTATTTAAACTTAAAAATCTTGCTTCCAAAATCATGGTTACTACATAGTAAGGTTTCATGTTTAAGACATGAGGACACCTTGTAAATTCTTTACTCTTTTATTATGCAAGATAATGCTAATATTGTATATGAAACTTTGAAACTCGAAGTACTATGTCCCGACCTAGAGGCATGATAGTAGTAGTAGAGTACTTTACTTTACTTCGGTAGTTTATTATCTGCATTTTATTTCAGCGGTTATACTATCTTTTGCCTCAGTTGACCTATTGGTGGATCTCGCTTCTCTCGGCGACTTACCTACTGGGAACTATTAATTAATAGTTCTCACCCCCATTTGAGTGGTTTTTTTCAGAGCCATCCGTGGCGGGAGGATCTCGAGATCGTGGCAAGGGATTGTCACATAGCTAGCTTGTCCCCGTCACGCCACTCGTGGTGGTTGCAGGGCACCTTTTCTTTTGTTTCGTGGGAGAGGTGTTGAATGGCACCGGCTGAGCTGCGAGAGCTAAAGGCGCAACTCCAGGATTTAATGGACAAAGGTTTTGTCAGACCAAGTGTATCGCCGTGGGGAGCGCCGGTGCTATTTGTGAAGAAGAAGGATGGATCACTTCGACTATGTGTTGATTATCGGGAGTTGAATATAGTGACCATCAAGAACAAGTACCCTTTGCCGCGCATTGATGACTTATTTGATCAGCTGCAAGGGTCTTGTGTCTTTTCTAAGATTGATTTACAGTCTGGTTGCCACCAATTGAAGGTGAAGGCCGAGGACATCCCAAAGACGGCATTCAGGACGTGGTACGGGCATTATGAGTTCACCGTCATGCCTTTTGGATTGACAAATGCCCCTGCTGCTTTTATGGATTTAATGAACAGGATCTTTCGACCATACCTGGATCGGTTGGTCGTTGTATTTATTGATGACATCCTAGTTTATTCCCTAAGCGATGTGGAGCACGAGGAGCACTTGAGGATTGTGCTACAACTTCTGAGAGAGAGGAAGTTGTATGCCAAGTTATCTAAGTGTGATTTCTGGCTTCGGGAGGTTGTCTTTTTGGGCCACGTGATTTCAGCCGCTGGAGTGGCAGTAGACCCGGCGAAGATCGAGGCAGTCCGGGATTGGCCCCGACCGACGACGGTATCAGAGGTCCGCAGTTTTATGGGCTTAGCTGGATATTACCGTCGGTTTGTGGAAGGTTTTGTGAAACTTTCCACACCCCTCACTCGTTTGACGCGAAAAGGGATTAAGTTTATCTGGAGTGAGGATTGCCAGAGGAGTTTCGAGGAATTAAAGAACAGATTGATGTCGGCTCCTATCCTTTCCCTCCCTGTTATGGGGAAGGGATATGTGATTTACAGTGATGCATCGCACAGTGGACTTGGTTGCGTGCTGATGCAGGAGGGAAAGGTAATCGCTTATGCCTCTCGGCAACTGAAGGATTATGAAAAGAATTACCCTACCCATGATTTGGAGCTAGCTGCAGTGATTTTTGCACTAAAGTTGTGGCGCCACTACCTGTATGGGGAGCACTGCGAGATTTACACCGACCACAAGAGCTTGAAATACCTATTCACACAGAAGGAGCTCAACTTGAGGCAGCGCAGATGGTTGGAATTGTTGAAAGACTATGATGTAGACATATTATACCATCCTGGCAAGGCCAACGTGGTTGCTGATGCCCTGAGCAGGAGAGCAGTACAGAGTCTATCTTTGTTGATCACCGATCAGGCGCCATTACTTGAGCAGATGAGGTGGTTAGAGCTCGAGGTTGTGTCCCCTGGGGTCTCTGCTAGACTTATGTCTCTAGTCGTGCAGCCCACTCTGTTGGACAGGATTCGGGAGAGACAGAGTGAGGACCCCCACTTGATGAGGATTCGAGAGCAGATGCAGACTGGTTTGACAGGGGACTTTTCGGTTGATGCGTCGGGAGTACTGCGGTACAGGGACCGAGCATGTGTGCCTATGGATGCGGAGATCCGAGAGCAGATCTTGAGGGAGGCCCACTATACACCTTATACCATCCATCCTGGTGGGACTAAGATGTATAGGGACCTTAAGGCACAGTTTTGGTGGAACGGGATGAAAAGAGACATTGGGAGATTTGTAGTGCACTGTCTAACTTGTCAGCAAGTAAAGGCTGAACATCGTGTACCTGCTGGCAAGTTGCAGAGTCTCCCAATCCCTGAATGGAAATGGGAACATGTTACCATGGATTTTGTCACTGGTTTGCCGAGAGCACAGACGGGAGCGGATGCTATATGGGTAGCCGTGGATAGACTCACCAAATCCGCACACTTTTTACCGGTGCAGGTGGCTTGGTCCCTCGAGCGGCTGGCACAGCTGTACTTAGACGAGGTAGTGAGACTGCATGGTGTGCCCGTCTCCATTGTATCTGACCGAGACCCGAGATTCGTTTCGCGCTTTTGGAGGAGCCTACAGGCCACTTTAGGGACACAGCTCAGTTTCAGCACAGCATTTCACCCGCAGACAGACAGACAGTCAGAGCGTACTATACAGATTCTTGAGGACATGCTCCGGGCTTGCACGTTGGACTTTGGAGGGGGTTGGGTACGACACTTATCATTGGCAGAGTTTGCGTACAACAATAGCTTTCAAGCGAGCATCGGAATGGCTCCGTTTGAAGCATTGTATGGACGCAAGTGTCGTTCCCCTCTTTATTGGAGCGATGTGGGTGAAAGGCGGACTTTGGGGCCAGAGTTGCTTCGAGAGGCGGAGGCTAAGGTCAGGGTAGTCAGGCAGCACCTTCAGGCAGCACAGAGCAGACAGAGGAGCTATGCAGATGTGCGGAGGCGAGACCTGGAGTTCGCGGTTGGGGATCATGTCTTTTTGAAAGTCTCGCCTTCAAAGGGGATCCGAAGATTCGGGATTCGAGGGAAACTGAGCCCTCGCTACATTGGACCTTTCGAGGTATTAGAGCGCATAGGGCCAGTTGCCTACAGGCTTGCACTTCCTCCCAGGCTTTCAGGTGTTCACGATGTTTTTCATGTATCGACTCTGAGGAAGTACGTTCATGACCCGTCTCATATCATCGATTTCACCCCACTGGAGGTTACCGAGGACCTGAGCTATGTTGAGCGGCCGTTGAGGATCTTGGACCGGGAGGTTAGGGAGTTGCGCAGTCGGGCCATCCCTTATGTGAAGATCCTCTGGAGCAGTCATGAGGAGCGCGAGGCTACCTGGGAGTTGGAGTCAGCGATGATGGATGCTTACCCCCACCTGTTCGAGGCCCCTGCTTGAGGTATGACTTTTGTTTCGAGGACGAAACTTTTTCTTGTGGGGGAGGATGTAGTGTTCTGGTTTTTCCATGCAACTTTCCGATGAATCCACTATGTAGAACACCTAGTGTTGGTGTGTCTGGCCCATGGTGCATCAAAGGGGTGCCACAGATGGACCTTGTGAGACTTGGATAGCTGATTTGGCCTTCGGCTGCATTTGCCGAATTTTAGAAAAGGTTTTGGGCCAATCTGAGGTTGGATTTGGATTCAGCGCGGAAAAACGCTTGAAAACGGCTATTTGCTTGTTAAATTTGGAGTCCGGATGACCAAAAGCGGACTTCCGGAAGTTTTCGGGGATTTTCGGTGCATGGGGGAGGCTCGTGGACCGGCCTGAGCCACGTGGCGACCTATTATTGGCCGGCTCACGCAGCTCGGTCCACGGGGAGGCGCGGCGGTGCATGGACCGCGGGCGGGGGACGCGTGGCGTGCCCGGAATGGCCGGCGCACGCGGCACGGCTCAGCGATTTTGCGGGGTTGCGGTGGACCGGGCGCCTGACACGTGGCGGCTTGGGATTTGCTGGTTCACGCAGGCGCGGTCCACGGTGTGCACAGGGGGGCGCCTCGGGACGGCGCGCGCACTGTAGCGCCAGGCGGGCGGTCGGCCGCACTCGAGTGCGGAAGCGTCTCGGCACGCGACAGGCGGGCCGTACCTACCCCCGCTGACCGCGGGGGGACGCGTGGCGCGCGGCAGGGCCCTTGCACCGCTGTCCCCTGTTGCGGGGTGACGTGGCCTCACCAGCGCGTTTCGGGCGCGTCGGACGGGAGGTGTACAACCCGGTTTCCGGGCACAGTGCGCCCGAAATCTGCGCCCGAAAACCCGGCCCAACAGCATTTGGGCTGGGCTATAAATAGGCCCTTTGTGTTTCCTTTTCAGCTCTTCTGGCCTTTCTCCAGAGAGAGTTCTTCAGAGCGATTTTCCCCCTCACAGTGCACTACCCTTTGGAGGACTTTGGAGATTTTTGGTGGCACGTTTCCCGAGGTTCACTATTTTACGGCGCGGCGCGACGCTTGTTCTCCGGCGACCCGCTTCGCCCCTTCTCAGTGTTTGGACTCCCGCGACTCACCCCGACTTCGGATTTCATCGATTTTCGCGCCGTTGGACTCACGACAGGTAGGGCTTCAACTCCTGTGTTTTGAGGTTCCTCGTTTTCCGTGCTAACCTTGGAGTTTTCCGAGCACCCATTTGACCCATTTTTCGTCGCGGACTTTTGGACAGCACCGCGGTGTTCTTGCCGTATCTTTTCGCTCAGACGTCGGATCGAGGCGATTCAAGAGGCATTTTTCATCTACACTTCGCAAGGAGTCTCCTGGATTTTTCTCAGATTTTTCTGGTTTTTGAACGAGGGTGAGAATCTCCTTTTTCTGTGGTTCTTTGTTACAAAATTTGGTACAGTTTGGATTGGGATGTTTCCCTTGTCGGATTTTTATCTCAGCGTAGGAAACTCCGATTTAGGCGTGCAGGTACTCGTTTCGACGGGTTCGTCGTGAGGATCGCGACAGTATTTTTCTTGGATTTTTCTGGGCATTTTTCGCAGGTAAAAATTGGAGAATTCTGGACTGTGGTATTAAGGGACAGATTTTGGGAAATTGTGAATGAATAGCTTATGTACTTTTCTTTGGGGTATTTTGTACAGATTGGTGGTGAGTTTTTGGACTGAGCTTGGGTTTCGCGTTTGGGAACTTGGATTAGCGCTCGAGGTGGGTGATGTTGTAAACCTCCTATTGGTGATTTATCACTAGGCCTATTAGAATGCTCTTGATCATGCTTGTATGAGATCCTGGTTCCTTCGCTAATAATCGCATTGTTAGAAAAACTACAAGTTAATTGATGGTGTGTCCATGCTTTAGATATGTAGTATAATTACTTGGAGATTATGTTAAATCCATATCTTGTTGAATGTTAAATGAAAGGTTGGGATACGTGGTTAGAGTACTTAAAATGGTTCATTAAGAAAAGGACTTTTGCATGCTTGAATGGTCACCTAGATAGGCCACCTTTTTCTGCTACACTATCATGCTGGAATTGACTTAGGAGAAACCATGTTTCATTCTTTCTTCAGTCACTTAGACATAGGGGACATTATGCTCGGGTTAGAGCAGGGGCTGGGATAGTGTAGTCAGATACTTGGGATTCGGGGAGAGGGTTTTGGGCTTCCTTTGGTGGATGGTACTTTTCCTTATAGATCAGAGTGCGCGATTCGCAGACTTGAGACCCTGAGACTACTGTCCCATATCGGTGTTATGCGTAGGCTGGCATACCCGATTTGGCAGACATTGAGAATCCTATCCCATATAGGTGTTATGCGTAGGCTGGCATACCCGATTTAGCAGACCTTGAGACTCCTGTCCCATATCGGTGTTATGCGTAGGCTGGCATACCCGATTTGGCAGACATTGAGACTCCTATCCCATATCGGTGTTATGCGTAGGCTGGCATACCCGATGTGGCAGGCTTCGATATTCTGATGCATACATTTAGCTATCTTTAGCTGGGCAGGTAGAGGCATATTAGTGGTAGCTTTTATCAGTAGTCATACTTATAGTTTACCACATTTATTCTTTTAGCCTCTAGTAGTCCTAGTGGGCAGGTATGAGTTTGTGTGTTGAGGTTTACCCACTAGGGGAGGCTACTGTCTTTATAGTAGTTCTGACCCCCACTGTTTTCCCTTTTCTTGTCCCCTTTGTTTTGCAGAGTCATCTGCTGGAGTTGCGGGACCCTCTTCCCAGGATCGAGGTAAGAGGATCGCTGACTAGATAGCTGCTACCCCGGGCTCGAGTTAGTAGTTTTGTTGTATCCCCTGTACACTCAGACGGTTGTACTTTCTTTTATTTTTGGGTCTGGCTGCGGCCAGCTGGTTGTATTTACTTCGTGAGCTGGGAGAGACATATGTATATTCTTGAGAGATTATTGTACTTTTATTTCCAGCATTTGTCTGAGATGTACTAGTTTTAGTTTAGCTCTGTTTTATGCTCTAGTATTATTTCTTTTATATATATATCTGAGCAGGTTACCAGCGCTTCGTGTACACGGGAAATACCGTGTGCACGGCGGGTCTGTGGACGAGCCCGGGTTCTGGTTTACACCCGGGGCGTGACAGCGACCCTACCAAGCATGTGCGAATGAACACAAACGGTATGCAAGCAAGTCTCGATCATCGTGTCTAAAACACGGAATAGTCATCATCGTGTCTAAAACACGGAATAGCATCATCGACCATTTGGTGGGGGGTATAGTATCTCAAGTATCAGTGTTCATATACAATATTAGCATTATCTTGCATAATGAAAGAGTAAAGCATTTACAAGTTGTCATCATGTCTCAAACATAGAATCTCACTATTTCATCTTGATTGTACAAGTTTAGAAGTTTTTCTACTTGTATCTCGCGACACTAGATGGCACTAATGTCATAATGTCCATTTATATGCATAACATATCCCAATAATTCTATAACATGTATAGTTATTCTCTATTCATATTCAAAATCTTAAGTTCACGAAAATTCCTATCCAAACCCCCTTAAAGTACCCATGCACATACAATGTTTACCTCTACTACATAGAGTATGAAATTTTCTACACATGAAGGGGTTCAAATGCATGATCATAAATCATGATAAATCAAACTTTGCATGTTTAATATAACAATGATGCCCTAAAAGTCTATAGGAGACATAGGGGAGTTCACCCATTTTGGTGAGGTCAAACCCACCGGATAGTGGCCAAACCCTTGCGAAGGATCCCATCCAAGTTTCCCACATTTCCTCTTATGCTATAAGAGAAGTTTCCAACGGGGCAAAACATCATAAAAACCTAATCACGAAATTCCCTACCTTAGCCTCCAAGCACTCCAAGCTCTACTCGAACAATAGCTTGTATTTCCCCTCTCTCCAACCTCCTTCCAAGCTTGATCTCCTCCACACAAGTTTTTCTCTAAGGCTTCTCTTATTGGAGAAGGGTTCCCACGAGAGAGAAAAAAAGAGGGAGAGGTATCCACACTAGCTTTTCTCTAAGGCTCCTCTTGTTGGAGAATGGTTCCCATGAGAGAGAAAAAAAAAGAGAGATAGGTATCCACATTAGCATTTCTCTAAGGCTCCTCTTGTTGGAGAAGGGTTCCCATGAGAGAGAGAAAATAAAAGAGAGAGAGGTATAAGCGTGGGGAACAAAAGGAAATTTTTCTCTCATAAACAAGTTGTTCTTACATCCATGTCCTTTCAATGTTCCTCCCATCAATGTCCCATCATTGTCCTTTCAATAGTGCCAAACACTATTCCATTCACACAAAAATCCACAAGAGAGATAAAAGGAAAAGGAGTATTCCCAGCCTCTTTTAAGCTCAAATTCCACCCTGGAAGTACAAGGGATGGGAACTAGGCTCCAACTCTTTGGAGACCTTCTAGAACCTTCCGGAAGCTTACTAAAACATCCGAAGGGTATCATTCAACCCTTCACACACTAGAACTTCGCAATTTGCTAAAGTTCAGTGTGCTACACGCGGTCAATGCGAGTGCGGTGACCGAGGCACGAACCACGCGTCGGCTGCGGCCTCGGGTGCGAAGTGGATAGGGCGGGCCACGTGTCGCACGGGGATTAGTTGGCGCTGATTGTCCTGTCGGGGCGCTACGCGTGGCAGGCGATCGTGGTTCCGGGTGCGCGACGAATGGATGATACCATCTGGGCGCTCTTGAGGCGGCGTTCGTGAGTGGATTCGGGCACCCGGATCTTGCCCCTGAATACAAAAATTTGGCAGTTTGGACAGCTATAAATTGGGCTTTTCTCCTCCATTTTTGAGGTTTTGG
Organism: Tillandsia leiboldiana; assembly: GCA_029204045.2. Taxonomy (NCBI): domain Eukaryota; kingdom Viridiplantae; phylum Streptophyta; class Magnoliopsida; order Poales; family Bromeliaceae; genus Tillandsia; species Tillandsia leiboldiana. The sequence continues at coordinate 13,377,541 of CM055066.1, forward strand.
AGATCTGGTTTTTTGAGAGCCTTTGCAGAGGAGAACACCACCATCTTCCCCACCTTCTTGAGCTTGTTTGGAGGACATTTGGAGCATCTTCATCATCTTCTTCCCCAACTTTGGAGGACTCCACCATTGTTGCACCTGCTACCACCTCCATCGAAGTTTAGTGTGCGGGCCTCCCCAGGACAAACCACTTGGAATCTGTGGCTGAAATTTGGAAGGGATCATCACAAGAGGTAGAGCTACAACTTTGCTATTGATCACCTCTTGTCACGCCCCGGGGTCGAAACTGCGACCCGGGCTCGCCAACAGATCCGCCATCTGTACGGAAACTGCCACACAGACGAAGCGTCTACCCTGCAAGTCAGATCTATAGCTAAAACATGTATCAGAGCTGAAACTAGTAACCAAATTCTATAGAAAAAAAACACTGAACATCTGATATAATAAAATCATCCTCAATACAACATCTCTCAACTGTCAAATAAAATACAAAGCCTCACCAACTCTCAGACTGTCTAGTACAAAGGTGGAAACATAAAAAGCAGGGTACATCTACCTCTGACTCTCAAAACTGGTAAGGAGCTACTCGGCCACGTCCTTAGCTGTAGTTCCTTTCCTGCTTTCCTTTTATCTTTTGCATACCTATCTGTTGGGCCTCCAGTAGACTTAGTGGGCATACCGTGGATATTGGTGACGGTACCCACTGGGATCTACCTTCTGCAGTAGATCTCACACCCGCTGCGGTGACAGGTTTTCTGAGGCTGTTGTTCCGGCTTAGCTCGCGCAGAGACAGCTGATCGAGGTGAGGACGTGGTCGAGTAGTTCCTTACCGGCATTTTGAGTCAGAGGTAGATGTACGCTGTTAGCTTTATGATTCTACTTTTGTACTGGACAGTCTGAGAGATTGGTGAGGCTTGTATTTTATTATTTATTTGAGGGTTTGTGTATTAGTGGAAATTTTTCTATTGCAAATGTTCAGTATTTATTCTATAGCATTTGGTTTTAGTTCTATTTCAGCTCTGATACCACCCTAATCTGTCACGCCCCGGGGTCAAAACTGCGATCCGGGTTCGCCAACAGATCCGCTTCGTCTGTACGGCAGTTTCCGTACAGATGGCGGATCTGTTGGCGAACCCGGGTCGCAGTTTCGACCCCGGGGCGTGACAAGACCGTTGGGCTTGGAGACAGCACCCACTGAGAACTACTGATTGACGTAATTCTCACACCCTCTGTTGGTGACAGTTTTTACAGAGGCTTTCCCCTTCCGTTCCTACTCCAGCTAGCTTGACGGATCGAGGTGAAGGAGTCGCGAGATAGATCCCTACCAGTGTTGTGTATTGTGGTGAGATAGATGTACCAACCCGGATTGTGGATTTATACTGTACACTGTTGTATTATTCTTTATTGTTTTAGTTTACCTTCCTTTTGGGTTCATAAAGTTGTATCTGAGAATTTTGATTGTACAGTGATATAGTGGATCATATTATGTATTATTCTTTTTGGGAGATTGATTATGTAACTTGTTTCAGTTGTACAATGGATTGGATATATCATTTAGCAGCTTTTATTTTCAGCTATGATATCTGGATCGTTGCTAGTTTCTATCTCTTACAGGTTAGACGCTTAGCCTATGCGGGGTTTCCCGTATGGGTGGCGGATCTGTTAGCGAGCCCGGGTCGCAGTTTCAACCCCGGGGCGTGACACTTTCAACGGAGATCGCTACAGTTTTGGCAGAATTCTAGGACGTTTTGCCCAAGGAGTTGACAAAGCAACTTCCACCCAGGCGGGAGGTGTATCATGCTATCGAGCTCGAGCCAGGAGCCAAACCGCAAGCAAAAGCGCCATACCGAATGGCCCTGCCAGAGCTCGAGGAGCTGCAAAAATAGTTGAAGGAACCCCACGATGCGGGCTATATTCGACCGTCAAAGGCACCCTATGGAGCACCAGTTTTGTTCCAGCAGAAGAGCGATGGAAGCCTGCAGCTTTGTATAGACTACAGGGCGCTCAACAAGGTAACTATTTAAAACAATTACCCTATCCCTTTGGTTGCAGATCTCTTTGATCAGTTGGGCAGAGCGAAATTCTTCACCAAACTTGACCTTCGCTCCGGATACTACCAAGTGTGGATTGCAGAAGGAGACAAGGAAAAGACCACGAGCGTGATATGGTACGAGTCCTACGAGTTCCTTGTTATGCCGTTCGGCCTGACGAATGCGCTAGCGACCTTCTGCACCCTCGTGAACAAGTTGTTCCATCCCTACCTCGATCGCTTTATGGTGGTGTGCCTCGACGACATCGTGGTATACAGTAATACCTTGGAAGGCCACATCGAACACTTGTGAATCGTTGTCACGCTCCGGGCCCCAGCGGAAGCCTATCCGGCACGTGCACAGACCCGGCACATGCACAGACCCACCGTGTGCACAAGGTACCACTCGGTACACACAGGGCGCCTACAACAACAAAGCGGAAAGGAAGCAATATACACATCCTACTAATAATCAGAGCACAATACAACTAAACTATGCATAAAAGAGAAGAGTAAATATCTACTATCATACATGAAGATAAAATCCAATATACAAATGTGGTCCTCTCATGTACAACCTATCAAAATACATGGGTGGTCCCTATAACAAAATACATCAACACCTCTCCTAAGAAACAAAAGAAAAGGTGCCCTATAACCACCTCGAGTGGCGCGACGGGGACAAGCTACTTATGCGACAACCCCTTGCCACAATCCCGAGCCCCTCCCACAATGGATGGCTATGAAAAACAACAACCCAAATGGGGGTGAGAACTATTAGTCAATAGTTCCCAGTGGGTAAGCCGCCGAGAGAAGCGAAATACACCACTAGGTCAACTGAGGCAAAAGATAGTAGTGTAACTGCTGAAATGAAATGAAGATAATAAACTACTAAAGTAAAGTACTCTACTACTATCATGCCTCTATGCTCATGTACAATGTGATAATGATATGAATCTATCTATCATAATGTCCAACTACTATGAATGTATCCACTATGTGATGTTCAATGACAAGTTTACTATCATGTATGTCCAATTACCATGAATATATCATCTACGTGATATTCAACATCAAGTTTAGTTAACTTTAATCATTTTTTCTTGAAGACTTTCTTTGAGTCTAAGCTTGAGCCACGCCTCATGGTCCCGTGGTGGCACCCCCCAACGGAGGCGTCCCAATCGACACCCAATCCCGCACGGCGTTCATGATGTCGCAAATGGCCAACTCCGGAGTGCCGGCTTGGAGGGAGCAACCCTACTAAGCATGTGCAAATGAGCACAAACGGCAGGCAAGCAAGTCTCGATCATCGTGTCTAAAACACGGAATGTTATCATCGACCTTTAGGTCGGAGTATAGTATCATAGTGTCAATGTTTCATATACAATATTAGTATTATCTTGCATAATGAAAGAGTAAAGCATTTACAAGTTGTCCTCATGTTTCAAACATGGAATCTTATTATTTCATCTTGATTGTACTAGTTTAGAAGTTTTCTACTTATATCTCACTACACTAGATGACACTAATGTCATAATGTCTATTTTGTACATGATCATATGCAATACATGTTCCAATAATTCTAATATTTGTATAGATGCTCTCTATTCATATCCAAAAGGTTAAGTTTATGATAATTCCTATTCAAATCCCACTTAAAGTGCCCATGCACATACAATGTTTACCTCTACTACATAGAGTATGAAATTTTCTATACATGAAGGGATTCAAATGCATGGTTATAAATCATGATAAATCAAACGATGCATGTTTAATATAACAATGATGCCCTAAAAGTCTATAGGAGACATAGGGGGAGTTCACCATTTCGGTGAGATCAAACTCACTGGATGGTGGCCAAAACCTTGTGAAGGATCCCAACAAAGTTGCCCACACTTCCTCTTACGCCCTAAGAGAAGTTTCCAAAGGGTCAAAACATCACAAAAACTCAATCACGAAATTCCTTAAAAATCATAAAGAAAATATGTGGAAAATACCTTAGGTTGAGAAATCTTGCTAGATCTTGAAATCCAAACAAGAAAAGCGTCAAAACCAACCTACAAGAGTGTTCTACACCCATCGATTCCACCCCAAAAGCTAGAAATCAAAAAGCCCCAAAATAAACCCTAGTTTTCCAAAAACTAGGTTTTCCCACAAAATTCCATGAGAAAAGAAAAAGAAGTTTTCCTAACCTCTTTTAAGCTCAAATTCCACCTTGGAAGTACAAGGGATAGGAACTAGGGCTTCAAACTTCCTTCTTCTTCAAGCTCTTGCCTTCCTCCAAGCTCTTGGTGCTCCAATTGTGGAGAAGAGAATGATGAAGAAGAAGCCAAGTAGAGGAAAGAGTTGGAGATGAAAATCCAAGAAAACTCTCCTCCTCACTCTCACTCTTACCTTCTCTTGCTGTCTCAAAATGAGAGGAAAAGAAGGAAAAAAGATGGTTAAAAACCCTATTGTAACAAAATCCCCAAAGCCCCCTACAAGAAATGAAATTGCATTTCTTACTAGGCAGTTTAGACCAAAACGGTCCGAACTCTCCGAAACAGTCCGGACCCCGAAGGTGGAATCCCAGATTCGTGCGGACAATCCGGACTTTCTCCAGACGGTCCGGACCCTAAAACCAAAACCTCAAATTTTTAGATTTTTCAAAAATTTTCGATTCGCGCCCAAACTCTCCGAAAACCTTCTGAACCTTTCAGAAGCTTACCAAAACATCCGAAGGGTATCATTCACCCCTCCACACACTAGAACTTCACAATTTGCTTAAGTTTAGTGTACTACAACCGTCTTCCAAGTGTTGCGGGAGAACCAGTTGTTCGTCAAGAAGGAGAAATGTATCTTCACGAAGGAAGAGGTACACTTCCTTAGCCACTAGATGGGAGACCCCAACAACGGTACCTAAGTTGCGGTCATTCCTTAGGCTTATCAATTACTATTGGCGTTTCATTGTCGGCTACTCTGCGAGAGCAGCCCCCCTGACAGATCTCTTGGAGAATAACCACTCGTGGGATTGGACCCCTCAATGCACGGGGGCATTCGAGGGCCTAAAGCGAGCGGTGACGAAGGATCGATCCGATGTTGCAACTACCTGACTGCATTCGCACATTTGAGGTACATACCGATGCCTCAGATTTTGCCATTGGCAGTGTTCTCGTGCAGGATGGACACCCCATTGCCTACAAGAGTCGTAAACCCAACGACAGCGAGCGGCAGTACACTATCCAGGAGTAGGAGATGACCGCCGTCGTACATTGTTTGCGGACCTGGCAGCACTATTTGTTCAGGAGCAGGTTTGTGGTGCACACCGACAACGTAGCCACAAGCTACTTCCAGTTGTAGAAGAAGCTGTCGCCTAAGCAGGCAAGGTGGCATGATTTCTTGGCGGAGTTCGACATGGAGATGCAGTATAAGCCCAAAAAGGAGAATCATGTGGCCGATGGACTCAGCCTGTCACGCCCCGGGGTCGAAACTGCGACCTGGGCTCGCCAACAGATCCGCCATCTGTACGAAAACTGCCGCACAGACGAAACGTCTACCCTGCAAGTCAAATCTATAGCTAAAACATGTATCAGAGATGAAACCAAAATCACTAGCTAAAGAATCAATCACTGGACATCTGATATAAATAAAATAATCCACAATACAACATCTCTCAGCTGTCAAATAAATATAAAAGCCTCACCAATCTCTCAGACTGTCCAGTACAAAAGTAGAAACATAAAATAAGGGTACATCTACCTCTGACTCTCAATACAGGTAAGGAACTACTCAGCCACGTCCTCACCTCAATCAGCTGTCTCCGCGCGAACCCAACCGGAATAGCTACCTCAGGAACCTGTCACCGCAGCGGGTGTGAGATCTACTGCAGAAGGTAGATCTTAGTAGGTACCGTCACCAATATCCACGGTATGCCCACTAAGTCTACTGGAGGCACAAAAGATAGGTATGCAGATAGATATATAAATGAAAGCAGGAAATGAGCTACAACTAATATGTCTCAGCATCATGCTCAAGGAATCTCTACTATAAAATAAGGGTACATCTACCTCTGACTCTCAATACAGGTAAGGAACTACTCAGCCACGTCCTCACCTCGATCAGCTGTCTCCGCGCGAACCCAACCGGAATAGCTACCTCAGGAACCTGTCACCGCAGCGGGTGTGAGATCTACTGCAGAAGGTAGATCTCAGTGGGTACCGTCACCAATATCCACGGTATGCCCACTAAGTCTATTGGAGGAACAAAAGATAGGTATGCAGATAGATATATAAATGAAAGCAGGAAATGAGCTACAACTAATATGTCTCAGCATCATGCTCAAGGAATCTCTACTATAAACCTGCTATGCATACACTCGCCACTACTAAATGCCTCAAGTATCATGCTCAAAGGAAAACTCATCTAAGAGCAAGCTATGCACCACTCGCACACGAGGTGCTCTCAAAACCCAAATCTCAATGACTGCCCAAAACTGGCTCAGTCAAGCCCGCGCCTGTCGTCTAGGAACGCACCTGCCCACTCCACGTGGGGCGTCCTAGAGACTACTATGGATGCAGCTGCCCACACCACGTGGGACGTCCTACACTGACTACTATGAACGCACCTGCCCACCCCCGTGGGGCGTCATAAACTGACTACGAGGAACGCACCTGCCCACCCCCGTGGGACGTCCTAGTCTGTCTATCTCAATCATCATCACGCATCCGGAGCGTAACTCGAGGGGAGTGACCCCACCGAGCTCAAGTATCTCGTCAGTCTCAACTGTCTCATAAATGGCACATGCAGGCTATGATCCACGATCAAACAGATCGGATACCTAATACCCAGATAACACAACTCAGTCGGGAACCCTCCACGACTGGATCAGGGAATGCCAACTCTCTCACAGCTATGTCGGAGAACCCTCCACGACTCAATCTGATAGTGCACATCCCATGGCTAAGTCGGGAAACCTCCACGACTCAATCTGCCAGAGCCCAAACTTTCTAAGCCAAGTCGGAGAACCATCTCCACTACCAAATCAGAGATGCAAACCCATGATCTAGAATAATCCCACAAGGGATCTCAACTCACCTGACACTAGAAACTCATCCCACAGAGCTCTAAAAATCCACTCGGCCCCCCGGCACGAGAACATATGCATCCTGAACCAACTCAATCTCTCTGTAAGCTCACAATAATTCCAAATTATTTTTAAATCTCAGTTTTAATTAAAACTGGTCCGCCGATTTTTAAAATGGTTCAAATGCCAATCTAATGCCAACTAATCATGCAGTCTAGTGTCAAATCATCCCTAGATCATGCTAAAAATATCTGGGGCTCATAAATGTCTTTCTATAGTTTTCTAGGAAACTATCAGATTTACTAGCTATACAAATAATAAGCTAAACATGATCAACATGCATACAATAGCTTTAGAAGGCATTCCATACATCTTGAAGAAATTTCAACCCACCTCAAATGCATTCCGCAGGCAATCGCTGAAGTCGGTGAAGCGCCACACCGCTCACTGTCAAAATTCTGCCGGAACGCCCAAAACTGCGCCGCACGCGCGCGCACTGCCGCGATCCTCGGAAAAATCCCTCGAATCCTCTAATAAAAATCCGGTGCGCTCCGGCTCCCGCTGTTCACTCACAGCATGCACGCACGCGCGCGTGCACCCTCGGCCCCGCACAGTGAAAATCCAAGCTAACAGCCAAAACCCTCAAGTTGCTCCTCAATATGCAAGAAGGAAAAGAGAAGGAAAACAACCAATTTCCAATTCAAAATCGCACTCTAAATCCATCTAAGAAATCCAAAACCGAACTACCAAAAATCTGCCAACTTACCTCATGTGCGGCCGACGCGCGCGAGGCTCCGCTCAGCTCCAAGCTGCAGGAACACCTAGCTGCCACCTTCTCTTCTCTTCTTCTCCTTCTCTATCTTTCCTTACTTTCATCCCTTTCTTTCTTTCATTCTTTCTTTCTTTCGTGGAGAAGAAGGCCGGGCCAGGGAGGGTTCTTATAGAAGGTGGCGTAGGTGTAAAACAGTGGGGGAGGAAATTACCGAAAAGCCCCTGCTTAAAATCCTTAAACCTGCTTAATTAAGGCTTCCCAAGGCACTGAGTACTGGTACCCCAAGTTGGGTACCGGTACTGAACCGTTTAGTTCCGGAACTGGAGCCTGGGTTCCGGAACACAGTGCTCAGTTCCTGAACTGAGGCTCTCCAAGGCTGAAATCCGAGTCTGATTGCTTCAGGTTCCTCGCCGTCAACTCGCTTTCTGACCCGAAAGTTTCCGCGTCACTCTGAAATCTCCCGAACCCCTCTGTAAACATAAGGTACGCATGTCCAAAGCTTTTCCCACTCAGAAAGCTCAACCGTGGGGTCGGTGCGCTCAATCCAACAATCCGGTACTCTAACAAGAAAACCTCACTTTTCGCCTTCGAGGCCTTCGCATCAAACCGAAACCTCCCGAACTCCGCTGTAACCTGAAAATACACGCGTTCCAACACTTTCCAATTTTCTGTGTACAACCGCGGAGTCGGTTCTCTATCCAATCCAGTATTCTACAAGTACTCTACAACTACACAATGCCCCGAAGTCACAGATTCAAACTGGGCTTCCAAGTTCGACGCCGCTAAGTCACTTTTCTTCCCAAAGGATTTTGCGTCAATCCGAAATAATCCGAACTCATCTGTAAGTCGAAATGGAACACGCTCAAGCGATTTCCCCGCACCACGCCATCCTGCGAGGTCGGTGCGCTCTACAAAGTCCCGGTACTCTACATAGCCGCAAGGCTGAACTAGCGGTTGTGTAGCAACTTCGCGGGGCACTCCGCGATCGACTTCGCGTAGGAACCAACGAGGACCCTATCACTCAGAATCTTGTGCAACTTGTCAAGGAGGGCAAAACATGAATGTTTTGGCTTAGCGATGGGTTACTCCTCACAAAGGGGCGACGGGTGTTCATGCCCAAGTAGGGCAACCTTCACCGCGAGCTCATAAAGGAGTGTCATGACTCTAGTGGGCAGGTCATCCAGGTCAAAGCGGACTTTGGCACAGCTCGAGGCCGCTTACTACTAGCCACGAATGCACAAAGACGTCGAGGCCTATGTGCGAACCTGCTTGGTGCGTCAACAGGAAAAGGTTGAACACCAGCGATCTGGCGATCTCCTCGAGCCATTGCCAATTCCAAACCGTCCGTGGGCTTGTCAAGGAGGCCCAATTTCCACATCATTTGTCAGAAAGTAAAGAGAATTGCAAATTAGCTCATCAATGCCATTGTTGAGACCAGATTTTTTTGCTAAAACATGGCGTCAACCATCAGTTGAAAAACATCAGCCGATGGGGGTTTGAGTCGACGAATAAGGACTCGCGTCTCGATTGAGGCTAGCCCCGAGGACGGAGGTAACAGTATGCAGTAGTACTTTCCTTCAGTTTTTTAAAAAGAGGACAATTGCATGCTTGTATGGACATCTAGTTATGCCACTATTTATTGCTACACCATCATATTGGACTTGACTTAGGACAAACCATGATTGCTTCCTTTCTCCTTTGCATTGGGACTTTTGATTCATGTTGCTCGGGATTGAGCAGGGGTTTGGGATAGTGTAGCTGGGGCCTTGGGGTCGGGGACAAGTGGAACTTGATTATGGGTATTGTGGCAACCGCGGATAGTAGGCGGTTGACCGAATATTGTTATCTTATCAGATTATGGATTGTGGGGCATTGTGGTAACCGCGGACATTAGGCGGTTAGCCAGATGTTGATTACTTTATCAGATTTTGGACTTGTGGGGTGTTGCGGCGACCGCGGACATTAGGCGGTTGACCGGTGTTTACTTATGCATCAGATTGGGTATCAGATTTCTCTAGTGAATGGAGTTTCTCACTTATTGAGTACTATTGCATCTGATTGGGGATCGGATTTCTTTAGTGGATGGATTTTCCCACTTTGATCATAGTCATGATCCAGTCCTGCTATATTGAGATACTTGACAGAGATACTTGTGATACTGGTGACAGAGATACTTTACTCGTGTGGGTCGCTCCCCTCGAGTGCCACTCCGGAGTAGGCTTTAGACCGTGACGGGTACCGGTCCATCTGATTGGGATTTCGAGCCTTGTGTGCTAGTCCCCTACTGAATTCTTAAGTTGACAGCAGAGCAGGCAGTACCGGGTTTCATACCGGTCCATCTGATTGGGTTTATTCGGACAGCTAGCATTATAGTTGCATGCATACAGTTACCTTTGATACTGCATTTAGAGGCATAGTAGTGGTAGTTTCCTTTTATCAGCATCTTATGTACCTTACCACTTTACCTTTTCCTTTTACCTCTAGTAGTCCTAGTGGGTGCGTAAGAGTTGAGGCTTTACCCACAAGGGGAGGCTACTGGTTTACTAGTGGTTCTCACCCCCATTGTTGTTCCTCCCTTTCTTCTCCTTTATTTTTGCAGAGTCATCTACGGGAGCTGCTAGGCCATCGGCAGCTGATCGAGGTAAGGGGATCGCTGAGTAGATAGATCTCTTGTGAGACTGAGAGTTGCTGTTAGACAGATGTTGTACCCTTCACTCAGACTGTTGTATTTTCCTTTTATTTTGGGTTTGGCTTGAGCCAGCTGGTTGTATTATTTTGGTGAGCTGGGAGATTATTGTATTTATTACAGCTTTATTCTTAGTTCCAGTCTGAGATACTATGTGGTTTTTCTATTTCAGCTCTGTATTATGCTCTTTTATTGTACATCTTATTTCTGAGCAGGTTACAAGCACTTCGTGTACGCGGGAAATTCCGTGTGCACGGCGGATCTGTAGACGGGCCCGGGTTCTGGTTTACACCCGGAGCGTGACAGATTAAGTTCGTATCAGAGCTTAGGGATAGATCAGTTGGGACTTAGGAAATCCTAGGCTTTTGGCAGACCCTAGGATGATAGGGCGCGAGAGACGTGATATTTTGCGAAAGTCGTTGGTTTATTTGTTTGACTCTTCCAGTGAGTTTTGTTTTGCTGATTGGTCGTGTGGGGTTTTGTTTTGCTGATTTGTGTCTTCTTGTGACAGTATGTCGCCCCGTCGTCGTTTTTCCGCCGAGGGTATCCCCACCCCTTCTAAGGAGCACGAGCAGGCGGTATCTGCCGAGCTGGGGGAACTGCGAGCCTTGGTGACCCATTTGGTGGCGAGGAGCTTTCGACAGGACCAGCGCTTGGAGCAGCTTTTGGCGCAGAGGAGTGATCCGGCAGTCGGGGAGAGGGCCAGGGCTCCAGAGCAGCGTTTTGAGAGAAAACGCCCAGCCCCGGATGTTAATGGACAGGCCAGTTCTCGGAGACGGCCACGGCTTTGCGGCAAGTGTATTTTCTGTGGGGGACAGCATCCAGCAGATACCTGTGACTTGAGGTGGGGTTGATGTTTCCGTTGTGGGCAGCCGGGCCACATCCGAGCTACATGCCCCCTTCGGACCTTAGTAGCACCTTCTTCAGCATTGGCCTCTACCACATCCCAGCAGAGGTCGCGATCACGACTACAGAGATGACAGCAGCAGCAGAGGCAGCCCCAACAGGCTGGCAGGTGTATCTTCTGTGGAGGTCAGCACTTCGTCAGTACTTGTGATCAGCGGCAGGGACGCTGCTATCTTTGTGGCCAGTCTGGACATTTGCGGGCTTCATGCCCCCAGCCGACTTGTGCAGCACCGACTTCGGCATCTGTTCCTACCACTTCCCAGCTGCGACCGAGAGCTTCACCGACAAGTCTCCAGGCAGACCGAGCTTCGCCTCCCCGCCCATTTGGTGAGAGACAGTCGTTGTCCAGCGGCCAGGATTACTTAGCGCAGACAGAGGATTCTGCTATAGTTGACCGAGTGGAGGCAGGTATGATTTATTTCTGGCATTAGGACTCGTACTTTATCTGATACCGGAGCATCGCATTCTTTTATTAGTAGATCATTTGCATCATTACATGGGTTAGAGGTAGGACTTTTACCACGTGCATGAGAGGTTCAGATTCCCGATCACATTTTGCACGTGGAGGAGTGCTGTTGGTCCTGCCTGATGCAGATCGAGTCCTGGATTATGCCAGCAGACCTGTTGGTCTTGAGACAGCTGAGGGACTTTGATGTGGTTCTCGGGATGGACTGGCTGGCTCGGTATTTTCGTGACTATTGATTGTGCCGCGAGGACTGTCACTTTTAGAGAGCCAGGCCAGGAGATGTTGGTATACCGGGGATGTCAGAGTGCTTTCTTTGCCTCTATGGTTTCGACTTCCCGAGCGAGGCAGATGATCCATCGAGGATGTGTAGCCTTTTTGGCTAGTGTTGTTGAGGGGCCTACGGCGGCGCCGGGACTCGGGGATATCCCTATTGTTCGCGAGTTCCCGGATGTTTTTCCACCAGAGCTGACTAGCATGCCGCCAGACAGAGAGATTGAGTTTGTGATTGACGTAGTTCCAGGAACTGCGCCAATCTCTAAGGCTCCTTACCGGATGGCACCGGCTGAGCTGCGAGAGCTTAAGGCGCAACTCCAGGATTTGATGGACAAGGGCTTTATTAGGCCGAGTGTGTCGCCTTGGGGAGCGCCGGTGCTATTCGTGAAGAAGAAGGATGGGTCACTTCGACTGTGTGTGGATTATAGGGAATTGAACAAAGTGACCATCGAGAACAAGTACCCTTTGCCGCGCATCGATGATCTCTTGATCAGCTGCAAGGGTCTTGTGTCTTTTCCAAGATAGATCTGCAGTCCGGTTACCACCAGTTGAAGGTGAAGGCCGAGGATATTTCGAAGACAGCATTCAGGTCACGGTACGGGCATTATGAGTTTACAGTTATGCCTTTTGGACTGACTAATGCCCCTGCCGCTTTCATGGATTTGATAAACAGGATCTTTCGACCTTACCTGGATCGGTTTGTCGTGGTATTCATCGATGATATCCTGGTTTATTCCCGGAGTGATGTGGAGCACGAGGGGCACCTGAGGATCGTGCTGCAACTTCTGAGAGAGAAGAAGTTGTATGCCAAGTTATCTAAGTGCGAATTTTGGCTACGGGAGGTTGCCTTTTTGGGCCATGTGATCTCAGCCGCAGGAGTGGCAGTGGACCCGGCGAAGATTGAGGCAGTCCGGGATTGGCCCCGACCGACGACCGTTTCTGAGGTGCGTAGTTTTATGGGCTTAGCTGGGTATTACCGTCGGTTTGTGGAAGGCTTTGCGAAGCTCTCCACACCCCTCACTCGCTTGACGCGTAAAGGAGTGAAGTTTATCAGGAGTGAGGACTGTCAGAGGAGCTTTCAGGAGCTGAAGAGTAGACTGATGACCGCTCCTATCCTTTCCCTCCCTATTATGGGGAAAGGATATGTGATCTACAGCGACGCATCACACAGTGGACTTGGTTGTGTGATGATGCAGGAGGGGAGGGTAATTGCTTATGCATCGAGACAGCTCAAGGATTATGAGAAGAATTACCCTACCCATGACTTGGAGCTTGCTGCCGTGGTGTTTGCATTGAAGCTTTGACGTCATTATCTGTATGGGGAGCACTGTGAAATCTACACCGACCACAAGAGCCTGAAGTACTTGTTCACCTAGAAGGAGCTGAATTTGAGGCAGCGTAGATGGTTGGAGCTACTAAAGGATTATGATGTGGACATCCTGTACCATCCGGGCAAGGCCAATGTGGTTGCAGATGCGTTGAGTAGAAGGGCGGTGCATAGTTTGTCCATGATGATTACAGATCAGGCGCTACTGTTAGAGGAAATGAGGCGACTCGAGATAGAGGTTGTGTCCCCTGGGGTCTCTGCTAGATTGACGTCTTTAGTCGTGCAGCCCACTCTGCTGGACAGGATCAGGGAGAAACAGAGTGAGGACCCCCACTTGATCAGGATTAGAGATCAGATTCCGAGTGATCAATCAGGGGACTTTACAGTGGATGCTTCGGGAGTACTGAGGTACAGGGACCGAGCATGTGTGCTAGTGGATGCTGAGATCAGAGAGCAGATTTTGCGAGAGGCCCATTATACACCTTATACCCTTCATCCTGGTGGGACTAAGATGTATAAGGACCTCAAGACACACTTCTGGTGGAACGATATGAAGAGGGACATTGGGAGATTTGTTGCTCAGTGTTTAACTTGTCAGCAGGTGAAAGCTGAGCATCGAGTGCCAGCTGGCAAGTTACAGAGTCTCCCAATCCCCGAATGGAAATGGGACCACATTACGATGGATTTCGTGGTCGGACTACCGAGGGTACAGGGAGGTGCAGATGCTATCTGGGTAGTTGTAGACCGACTTACCAAGTCAGCGCACTTTTTGCCTATGCAGACTACTTGGCAACTCGAGCGACTAGCCTAGTTATATCTAGATGAGATAGTGAGACTACATAGAGTACCAGCCTCCATAGTATCAGATAGAGACCCGAGGTTTGTTTCGCGTTTCTGGAGGAGCTTGCAGACAGCCTTGGGGACTCAGCTCAGGTTTAGTTCAGCTTTTCATCCGCAGACTGATGGGCAGTCAGAACGGACTATACAGATCCTGGAGGACATGCTGAGGGCTTGCGTCTTGGATTTCGGCGGAGGGTGGATTCGACACTTATCTTTGGCTGAGTTCGCATACAACAATAGCTTTCAAGCGAGCATTCAGATGGCTCCGTTTGAAGCGTTGTATGGACGCAAGTGCCGATCACCGCTTTATTGGAGTGACGTGGGCGAGAGGTGGACCTTGGGACCAGATGTATTATTAGAGGCAGAGGAGAAGGTCCGAGTAATTCGACAACATCTTCAGACCGCCCAAAGCCGACAGAGGAGCTATGCCGATGTTCGGCGACGAGACTTAGAGTTTCAGGTTGGAGATCATGTATTCATGAAAGTCTCGCCGTCCAAAGGAATCAGGAGGTTCGGCATCCGTGGGAAACTTAGCCCCGATACATTGGACCCTTTGAGGTATTGGAGCGTATCGGGCCAGTTGCCTACCGACTTGCACTTCCTCCGAGGCTTGCTGGTGTCCACGATGTATTTCATGTTTCTACTCTAAGGAGGTACGTCTTCGACCCATCGCACGTCATCGACTTCACACCACTCGAGATTAGTGAAGATTTGAGGTATGAGGAACGCCCACTGCGAATTCTGGATCGAGAGGTGAGAGAATTGCGCAGTCGAGCCATTCCCTATGTGAAGATCCTTTGGAGCAATCATGACGAGCGCGAGGCTACGTGGGAGCTCGAGTCGGAGATGAGGGATACCCACCCCTACTTATTTGAGACATCGGACTGAGGATTGTTGTTTAGTTTAGTCTCGTTTCGAGGATGAAACTCTTTTTATTGGGGGAGGATGTGATGATCCGGACTTCCGCAGAGATTGTTGCAGTGATTACAGTGACTATAGGAAGCTCACATAGTATAACGGAGCTTGTAGTGTCAAATTTGGACCTCATAAATGGACTCGGCGCGAAAATCGGATCAAGTAGGTTTTTTCGGGGGCATTCGGCAAAATTTCGGATGAGAATTTGGCGAAACGGACGACGGATTTGGACTCAGCGCGCAAAAACGATCAAAATGGTGTATTCACTTGTTTTCGGCGCAAAAGTACTGTTCACGCCGGACACAGTACCGGCGCCAGAAACACTGTTCCGACGACCGGCGGCGACCGGCAGGCGGCGGAGCATGGCGGCGCAACGGCGGCGCAGTGCCAGAGCGCGGCGGAGCGCGGCACGGGCAGCGCGGGCAGGCGCGTGCAGCCGCGTCAGGCGCGCAGGCGGGTGGGTCCACGGACAGGCGCGTGCACCGGGAGCACCGAAGATTGCAGTTGCCACGTGGCGTCTTCTGATTAGTTGGACGGCTTCTAGAAGGCGGCGGGGTAGTGACACGTGGCAGCACCCGATTGGCCGACAGGTTCCGGAAGACCCGGCGTGGGGACCGGGTGCGTGCTCCCCGGGTGACACGTCGGCGATTTCTGAATGGCCTTGCATGGCTGTTTCATGTTTTGGGGGACACGTGGCGCGTTCTGGTTGGTTGGTTTTGGAGTTTCCTGTTTTGGGACCGGATTTGGTGTGGAGCCCGAAGATTCTTTGGCCCATTATAAATTCCACCTCCCTCTTCACTCTGCAATTCCGAGTTCTAGAGAGAGAAAGTGAGCTTGTGGCCTATACGAAAATTATTTCCCTCTCTGTCCTCCCTCTCCCAGAGAAGTTTCAGAATTTTGGGAGTTGCCGACAGCGAGTTATCTGCGACGCGGCGCACTGCGACGATTTTCAGTTTCGGCCCATTTTCCATCGCAGTTTAGTCAGAAAATTCCTGTGCGCTAACCAGGAGTAATTTTTGAACGATTTCTATGGCAGCTCGTTCCTAAGAGGTTAGGCTTCGATTTTCTTGTTGATCACCTCGCTCCATTTCGCACTTTTGGCACAGTTCCCGAGGCTTCTTTGACCCCCTTTTTGCTGTGGTGTGTTCTGGACAGCATCGACTTCTCCGATTTATATCTTGGGCTAGGAGCATCGGATCAAGGCGTATAAGTAGTCGATTTCGATCTACTCATCGCAAGGAACGCAAAAGTATTTTTTCTGGATTTTTCTGAGCACTGTACAGAGGTGAAAAACTCCTCTTTTTCCGTGCTGTTTGGAAAATAGCAAAACACTATATTTTTGGGATTTGTATTTACACCGGGTGCGTTATTCTGTACAGTTGTGCACTGTTTTCGGTGAGTTGCTGGATTAGAGGACTGTGGACAGTGAGGAGACTTTTTGGGTATGGATTGCGCTTTTCGAGGTGGGTGGTTGTTGCTTACCTCATTTTTGACTAACTCACTAGGAGTATTAGAGATCCCCTATTTTAAATATGATAATTGCTATCCTAATTGAGAACCATGAGTATTGACCCCACAGATTATGCGACAGCTTATCTATGTTAAATTGGGACACTGTTGTTGGATCAAATGTTATATCACAACCTTGCATGCAAAAATAATTTATTATATTGGGACATCTAAATTTATGCTTCTAAAAATTAGTATTAAGTACTTTCCTTCAGTTTTTTAAAAGGAGGACAATTGCATGCTTGTATGGACATCTAGTTAGGCCACTATTTGTTGCTACACCATCATATTGGACTTGACTTAGGAGAAACCATGATTGTTTCCTTTCTCCTTTGCATTGGAACTTTTGATTCATGTTGCTCGGGATTGAGCAGGGGTTTGGGATAGTGTAGCTGGGGCCTTGGGGTCGGGGACAAGTGGAACTTGATTATGGGTATTGCGGCAACCGCGGATAGTAGGCGGTCGACCGGATATTGTTATCTTATCAGATTATGGATTGTGGGGCATTGTTGTCACGCCCCGGGTGTAAACCAGAACCCAGGCTCGTCCACAGATCCGCCGTGCACACGGTATTTCCCGTGTACACGAAGCGCTGGTAACCTGCTCAGATATAAATGAAATAATACAGGAGCATAAAAACAGAGCTAAACTGAAACTAGTACATCTCAGACAAGTGCTGGAAATAAAAGTACAATAAACTCTCAGAAATATACATGTGTCTCTCCCAGCTCACGAAATAAATACAACCAGCTGGCCGCAGCCAGACCCAAAATAAAAGAAACTACAACCGTCTGAGTGTACCGGGGATATATCAAAACTACTAAACTCGAGCACGAGGTAGTAGCTATCTAGTCAGCGATCCTCTTAACTCGATCCTGGGAAGAGGGTCCCGCAACTCCCGCAGAGGACACTGCAAAACAAAGGGGAAAAGAAAAGGGAAAACAGTGGGGGGTGAGAACTACTATAAAAACAGTAGCCTCCCCTAGTGGGTAGACCTCAAACTCAGACATGCCCACTAGGACTACCAGAGGCGAAAAGAAATAGAACAGGGGTGGTAAGCTATAAATATAACCGCTGATAAAAAAATAAAGCTACCACTACTATGCCTCTAAATGCAGAGCCGGAAAGAGTAAGTACGGATGTATCGGTGAAATAATCTACCAACAGGACCCAATCAGATGATCCGGTATAAAACCCGGTACTGCCTGCTCTGTCATCAATCTCACAACTCAGTATCTCTACTGTCCAAATGACCGGAACCCAACACGGTCTGACCGGCACCCAACACGGTCTAAAGCCTACTCCGGAGTGGCACTCGAGGGGAGCGACCCACACGAGTGAAGTATCACTGTAACTAGTATCATCAGTATCATAAAATAGCAGGACTGGGTCACGACTCTGATCAAAGTGGGAAAACCCATCCACTAAAGGGAAACTCGATCCCCTACCTCCAATCTGATGCAATAATAATAATACTAATAATAATCCGGTCAACCGCCCACAGTCCGCGGTTGCCGCAATAACCAACCATCAATCCCCGACTGTCCCAAACTCTGAACATCTGACTACATTATCCCCTAAGACTAGACAACAGGAGAAAGAATAAAAAGCATGGTTTCTCCTAAGTCAATTCCAGCATGTTTGTGTAGCAGAAAAAGGTGGCCTAGCTAGATGACCATTCAAGCATGCAAAGTCCTTTACTTGATAAAACCATTTTAAGTACTCTAACCTTTACCAACCTACGAACATAAAACCTCCAATGTACATGTTGCATAATACGTGATACACGATACAATCTTGATACACGATCTATTAACAAGTAATCTTTTTAACAATATGAATTCTAACCACATACCCAAACCTTCCCTTAAACATACAACATGATGTGGGTTTAACATGATTTCCAAGTAATTACACTACATATCTAAAACATGGAAACACAACCTACTAACTTGTAGTTTTCTAACAATGCAAATATTAACAAAGAAACCATGATCTCACACAAGCATGCTAGGTCCATTTCACAGTTCTACTAACAACATGATCAAGAGCATTCTAATAGGCCTAGTGACAAATCACAAGTAGGAGGTTTACAACATCACCCACCTCGAGCGCTAATCCCTGACCCAAAAGCGAGTCCCACGCTCAGTCCAAAAAATAGTCACCACAACTCTGTACAAAATACCCCAAAGGAACATACATAAATTAAACATTCACAGTTTACAAAAATCTGTCCACTAATACCACAGTCCAAAGTTTCTCAATTTTCACCTGCGAAGAATGCCCAGAAAAATCCAAGATAAATACTGACGCGATCCTCGCGATGAACCCGTCGAAACGAGCACCTGCACATTCAAATCCGATTTTTCTACGCTGAGTTACAAATTCTGCAAGTGGAACGCCCCAACCCAAACTGCCCAGAAAATCTGTGTCAAAGAACCACAGTGAAAGGAGATTTTCACCTTCGAGAGAAATCCAGAAAAATCTGAGAAAAATCCAGGAGACTCCTTGCGGACTGTAGATGAAAAATGTCTTTTGAATCGCCTCGATCCGACATCTGAGCGAAAAGATACGGCTAGAACACCGCAGTGCTGTCCAAAAATCCGCGAAGAAAAATGGGTCAAATGGGTGCTCCGAAAACTCCAAGGTCAGCACGGAAAACGAGGAACCTCAAAACACAGGAGTTGAAGTCCTACCTGTCGTGAGTCCAACGGCGTGAAAATCGGCGAAATCGGAAGTCGGAGTGAGTCGGGGAAGTCTGGAGAACAAGCGTCGCGCCGCGCCGTAAAATCGCGAACCTCAGGATGCGTGCCTCCGAAAAATCTCCGGGATCCACCAAAGTGTAGGGCACTGAGAGAGGGAGAATCCTTATGAAGAGCCCTCTGAGAAATGGAGTCCAAAAAGCCCAAAAAGAAAACAAGGTAGCCTATTTATAGGCTCAGCCCAAAACAGTGTTGGGTCGGGTTTTCGGGCGCAGGATTCGGGCGCACTGCGCCCGGAAACCCGGTCGGACGGTTCCCATCCGGCGCGCCCGGATTGCCCTGGTGCTGCCACGTGTGCACGAAACAGGGGACAGCAATACAAGGGGCCCGCTGCGCGCCGCGTGTACCCCCGCGGTCAGCGGGGGTAAGTACGGCCGCCCACACGCGAGGCGACGCGTGGCGCACTCGAGTGGCCCGACAGGCCGCCTGGAGCCCCCCTGCGCGCTCCGTACCGAGGCCCCCGCGCCGTGGACCGCGTCTTCGTGAGCCAGCCTATACCTTGCTGCCACGTGTCCTACGCCCGGTCCACCAAAAGCTGCGCACACTCGCTGGGCCGCGCCGCGTGCGCCAACCACTCCGCGCACGCCACGTGTCCCCCGCCCGCGGTCCATGCACCGCCCCGCCACCCCGTGGACCGAGCTGTGTGAGCCAGCCAATGACAGGCCGCCACGTGGCTCAGGCCGGTCCACGGTCACCTCCCACGCACCAAAAATTTTCAAAAACTTCCGGAAGCCCGTTTTTGGTCATCCGGACTCCAAATTTAACAAGCAAATAGCCGTTTTCAAGCGTTTTTCCGCGCTGAATCCAAATCCAACCTCAGATTGGCCTGAAACCTTTTCTAAAATTCGGCAAATGCAGCCGAAGGCCAAATCAGCTATCAATGTCTCACAAGGTCCATCTGTGGCATCCCTTTGATGCACCATGGTCCAGACACACCAACACTAGGTGTTCTACACAGTGGATTCATCGGAAAGTTGCATGGGAAAACCAGAACACTACAATTGTGGTAACCGCGGACATTAGGCGGTTAGCCAGATGTTGATTACTTTATCAGATTTTGGACTTGTGGGGTGTTGCGGCGACCGCGGACATTAGGCGGTTGACCGGATGTTTACTTATGCATCAGATTGGGTATCAGATTTCTCTAGTGGATGGAGTTTCTCACTTATTGAGTACTATTGCATCTGATTGGGGATCAGATTTCTTTAGTGGATGGATTTTCCCACTTTGATCATAGTCATGATCCAGTCCTGCTATATTGAGATACTTGACAGAGATACTTGTGATACTGGTGACAGAGATACTTTACTCGTGTGGGTCGCTCCCCTCGAGTGCCACTCCGGAGTAGGCTTTAGACCGTGACGGGTACCGGTCCATCTGATTGGGATTTCGAGCCTTG
This sequence comes from Tillandsia leiboldiana, assembly GCA_029204045.2. Lineage (NCBI taxonomy): Eukaryota > Viridiplantae > Streptophyta > Magnoliopsida > Poales > Bromeliaceae > Tillandsia > Tillandsia leiboldiana. The sequence continues at coordinate 13,398,484 of CM055066.1, forward strand.
TGTGCTGGTCCCCTACTGAGTTCTTGAGTTGACAGCAGAGCAGGCAGTACCGGGTTTCATACCGGTCCATCTGATTGGGTTTATTCAGACAGCTAGCATTATAGTTGCATGCATACAGTTACCTTTGATACTGCATTTAGAGGCATAGTAGTGGTAGTTTTCTTTTATCAGCATCTTATGTACCTTACCACTTTACCTTTTTCTTTTGCCTCTAGTAGTCCTAGTGGATGCGTCAGAGTTGAGGCTTTACCCACAGGGGGAGGCTACTGGTTTACTAGTGGTTCTCACCCCCATTGTTGTTCCTCCCTTGCTTCTCCTTTATTTTTGCAGAGTCGTCTGCGGGAGCTGCTAGGCCATCGGCCGCTGATCGTGGTAAGGGGATCGCTGAGTAGATAGATCTCCTGTAAGACTGAGAGTTGCTGTTAGACAGATGTTGTACCCTTCACTCAGACTGTTGTATTTTCCTTTTATTTTGGGTCTGGCTTGAGCCAGCTGGGAGATTATTGTATTTATTACAGCTTTATTCTTAGTTCCAGTCTGAGATACTATGTGGTTCTTCTATTTCAACTCTGTATTATGCTCTTTTATTGTACATCTTATTTCTGAGCAGGTTACCAGCGCTTCGTGTACGCGGGAAATTCCGTGTGCACGGCGGATCTGTAGACGGGCCCGGGTTCTGGTTTACACCCGGGGCGTGACTAGGAAAGACCCGTGTCTAGATTCAGACCAGTCTTAAGCGTGTAATAGTATAGTACGAGGCGCATGCCATTGGACGAAGACACCAGTCAATGGAAGGATGGTTTAGCCAAAGAGGAGTCTACGTCCCGATCCAGACCGATCTCAGTCACGAAAAGACACAAGATGCAACAACTACTATCGGCTGAAGGTACTTGCCGATAGGAGAATCAGCCGACAAGAGAAGCGGTCAGTGGGAAGCTTATCGTCTCTTTCAGGACCGTCTGTCACGCCCCGGGGTCGAAACTGCGACCGGGCTCTGTTACGGAATTTAAGTTGGCGTATTTCGTGAATTCGGTTAAGTCTTGAAGATTGAAGGTAAAGAAGGTTGGATCATATAACTCAATCTCAAGAAAGAAGAATTCAAAAGGATCAGGTATGTTGAACTTAATATCTTTGGTGATCCGAATACTTCTTATAGTGTAGAAACACTTGGATGAACTTGTAATTGCATAATAATTAAAAACTGGACATGGGACATGTTCAGGATCCGGATCAGGCTTTGCAATCCGGATCCCGAAGGTGGTTCGTTCATACATCAGTTCAATCCGGATCGTAGCTTCCCTTGATCCGGATCCCGAACACTGGGTTTACCATTTTATTTGAGCGATCCGGATCAGGCTTTGCAATCCGGATCCCGAACGTTGATGTTTGGTGAACTGTATGAACGATCCGGATCAAGCACTTCGATTCGGATCCCGAACCTTCATTTTTCTGGAATCTGTTTTTCTCGCTACTGCAATCCGGATCGCCGATCTCCGATCCGGATCGTCGTCATGAAAAATTCCAGAAAAGGATAGTTTTTGATCCTTATCTTTTTCTAAGGGTTTCTAACCTATAAATAGACCCTATGATTCTTTTTCTAGGGCCAATCCAAAAAGAAGCCGCTAAACCTAAAAGCCGTCATCTTTTATATGGCCTAAGATCCACATATAGAGAAGAAAGGAAATCATAGATTCTATCTTATGTTTCTTCATCTATATTGATTGATTTGATTCCAGGTTTTCATACTCACATTTTGAGTAGAATCAAATCAATGAATACTTAGATGGTATTTCCGATCTATTTCTAATCTAAGTATTCGGCGGATCATCACCACTCAAAAAACAACGATTTACCCCAAAATCGGCGCGTGGACTCGCGTGGCCTTGTGGATTCAAGGTGCTACCGCTCTCGTGGATTCGGAGCGAGGTACGTTCGTGGATTCGAAGCGTGCTACTGGGTGAAGACTGTGGATTTGGTCGGACGTCGTGGACTCGACGTTGGACGCCGTGGATTCGGCGTTGGACGCACATCGTGGATTCGAGAAGCGTCGTGGAGCGAGCGGAGAAGATCAACTAGGAGCGTATGGAAAAGGTTGAGTCGTCTGTGAGTACGGTATATCACCTTGTACGTGTTTAATTCTAGTGGATTTCACCGTGTTATCGGTCCCGTGGTTTTTTACTCCGGTTTGGAGTTTTCCACGTAAAAATCTCTGCGTGTTATTTATTTTTCCGCATTGGGTTTTATATCGCAAAGATTTTTGAGTGTTTATTGTTTTACACCTATTCACCCCCCCTAGGTGTTTCTTCCCCTATTTATACATAACCCAACAAGTGGTATCAGAGCGGGAATAGGGTTGTAAACAATGGTTGAAGGTGGAAACATCAACAGACCTCCGTTCTTCGATGGAACAAATTATGCGTACTGGAAAGTACGGATGAAAGCCTTTTTAATTTCCATCGACGAATGGGTGTGGCAATCAATTGAATTAGGATGGTCTAATCCAACTGAATTTATTGGTGATGTTCGCACCATCAAACCTAGGTCGAAATGGACCAAGGAAGAGATTGATATATCTCCTTACAATGGCAAGGGAATTAATGCTTTATTTAATGCCTTATCACAAACAGAGTTCTCTCGCGTCTCGGCATGTGAGACTGCGAAAGAAATCTGGGATGTTCTTCAAGTTACGCATGAGGGAACTAACCTTGTGAAGATTCAGAAACTGCAAATGCTTACGAGCAAGTTTGACTCTATTTTCATGGCAGAAAATGAATCGTTCACAGACTATTACACACGATTGCAAGACATCGTAAACTCATGTGCTAACATGGGAGAGAAGATTCCAGAATTTAAAATTGTACGAAAAATATTAAGAACTCTTCCTGAAAGATTTCGTTCCAAGGTCACAGCCATTGAAACTATTAAACACCCGGACGAAATCCGTGTAGAAGAATTAGTTGGTTCTTTACAAACTTATGAAATGACATTTCCTACTAACTATTCTTCGGGAAAGGCATCCTCTTCTAAGTCTTCAGGTTATGCTTTGAAAACAACAAAAGAAGAAGACGCGGATTCATCCTCCTCAGGCGATGACGAGAACCTATCTATGGAGGACTTTGAGAAGCAGCTCGCTCTCTTGACAAGGAAGTTTCGCCGAAATTTTCGAAGGGGTAATTCAAGCAAAACTCCATCCTTCGGAAAGTGGAAGAAAGGCAAGGGTTCTTCAAGTTACAAGTCAAGAAAGCAAGAGGGTTTTTCTAAGGATAAGAAACGCACAGAAGGACAAGTCCAATACTTCAAGTGCCGAGGATACGGCCATATCTCAACGGAATGTCCAAATAAGAATCCGTCCAAGAAGAAGGCGATGCAAGCCGTCACTTGGGATGACACCTCATCGTCAAATGAGTCATCGTCAAGTGATGAAGAAGACAACGCAACAGCGTTCCACGCGTCCACATCTTCACCCTTCATGTGCTTAATGGCAAGTACATCCGAGTCATTGTCCAACTCCACTGTTGAAAAGAATGCAACGGACAATGAATCGGATGATTCGGAAGGTGAAGATTTTGCTCTAGCCTACCACAGACTTTTAAAGGATTCAAAGAAACTAGCTAAGCAAAACAAGGGGTTGAGAGGGAGATTGCAGGATCTCGAAGAAGAAGTAAAAAGGGTAACTTCTCTCTCGACCGATCTTGAAGTGGAAAGGGATAATCTGATAAAAGCAAATGTTTCCCTTCAAGAGTCCAATGAGCAACTCGAGAAGAATTATATAGATATGGTGAACAAAGCAAATTACTTCTTGAAGCTCAACGGCGAGGCTCGACAGGAAAAATTGGAAATGACAGAGACCACTCTCCAACTCAAGGATGACTTACAGCGATTTTCATCAGGAAGGAGTAAGTTGGATAAGCTTCTTGGTCTTGGTCAATCAAACAAGTTCGGCCTCGGATACAATCGAACTGAAGACAATTTTAGTTCGGTTGGGACAGTTTTTGTGCCTCAATCGGTATCTCCTCCTCCGACACCGGAATTCACGACAAGCAACGACAACAAGCCTACTTCACCCTCCTCGGAATCGTCAAGCACTAAGGTATGTTTTCGTTGTAATTTTGCAGGGCACATAAGGAGAAATTGCAAGATGGGAGCCAAACGGTCAACTCAAGCACTTCTTGCAACGACTACCAAAAGGGTGATTCCTCGGAAATCAAATGCAAATTCTTTGAAGGAAAAGAGCCTCGGTAGTTCATCAAACAAGACGACGACGTCAAGGAAAAGCGACGGATCAAACAAGACGCTTTCACCAAAGGTATCAACCTCACACTCATTTCCGACGTACACCAAAACACGAAAGGTTTGGGTACGCAAAGGTGAATTCTTCTTTCATACTTGAATCACGTCGGTACCAAACGGCCCTTGGAATTATTGCATATGGATCTTATGGGGCTGACACGTCAACCATCCTTGGGAGGTAAATGGTATATTTTCTTATTGGTTGATGATTTCTCTCGGTATTCTTGGGTAGCATTTTTAAAAGAGAAAGCTGATACTTTTGATTCTTTTCACGAGATTTGCCTTCGTATTATGATTGAAAAGAATGAAAAGATCATTCGTGTTAGAAGTGATAGAGGTGGAGAATTCATAAATTCTAAATTCATTGATTTTTGCACTTCCAACGACATTAAGCATGAATTCTCAGCACCCTATACACCTCAACAGAATGGTGTTGTCGAGCGCAAAAACAGGGTTGTTTAAGAGATGGCACATGTTATGCTTCACAGCCGGAATTTACCGCTACATTTTTGGGCTGAAGCTGTGAACACTGCAATCTATGTTATTAATCGAGTTTATTTGCGCCCGGGAACGTTAAATACACCATATGAACTATGGTGTGGTAGAAAACCCAACATCAAATATTTTCGCATCTTCGGGAGTCGGTGTTACATTTTACGTGACCATGAAAATCTTGGAGAGTTTCACTCTCGAAGTGACGAAGGGATTTTCTTGGGGTATTCTACAAATAGTAGAGCATATCGGGTATTTAACTTGGAATCTAAGATGATTGTAGAATCTATAAATGTTAAAGTAGATGAAGCTTTCCACTTTGCATCTGATAAATCTACCCCTGATATCTCTCTTGATGATGATACTCCTGTAAGTGCATCTTCTCATGATAATACTTCCAATATTAATGATGCATCTAATGGTTCTTCAAGTTTATCTGATGTGCAGGAATCATCTCATGTACCTCCGAGTACTCCATTACAACAAACGTTACGCATCTCCAAGGAGCATCCTGAATCAAACATCATTGGAGACCCACAAGAAGGAGTCAAAACTCGGAGACAGTTGGTTTGTGGATTCGCCTGTTACGTTTCCATGATCGAACCAAAGAATGTCGATGAAGCTCTTCAGGATGACTACTGGATTGAAGCAATGCAGGAAGAGCTCCATCAGTTTGAACGCAATAAAGTCTGGGAATTAACGACGCCTCCGAAGCAATACAATGTGATCGGTACTAAATGGATTTTCAAGAACAAGAAAAATGAGGATGGTACCATCATCAGGAACAAAGCACGTTTAGTTGCTCAAGGCTACTCTCAAGTAGAAGGTATAGACTTTGATGAAACGTTCGCCCCTGTAGCTAGACTCGAGTCCATTCATATCTTATTCGCTATTGCTTGTCACTTTAAAATAAAACTCTTTCAAATGGGCGTTAAGAGCGCGTTTTTAAATGGGTTTTTAAATGAGGAAGTTTATGTGGCTCAACCGAAAGGTTTGTAGACTGTAAACTACCTAACCATGTTTTTCGTTTGAAAAAGACTCTTTACGGTTTAAAACAAGCACCGCGAGCGTGGTACGAAAGGTTGACAAAGCACCTTTTGGAGAAGGGCTATACTCGAGGGGGAGCAGATCGGACTCTCTTTGTGAAGCATTATCAAAATAACTTCATTGTTGCACAAATCTATGTCGATGACATTGTGTTTGGAGCAACAAAGGATAATGATGCTTCTAAATTCGCAGAAACCATGGAGAGCGAATTTGAGATGTCTATGATGGGGGAACTGACATACTTTCTTGGATTGCAAGTGAAACAAAATGGTGAAGGCATCCATCTGTGTCAATCCAGTATGCAAAGGAGTTGGTAAAGAAATTCGGATTAGAAGATTCTAAAGATTTTCCTACTCCTATGGGAACTAGCAATAAGGGATTAGGAAGTGAATCTCTTAGTGAGAATGTAGATGAGAAACTTTATCGCAGCATGATTGGAAGTCTACTTTACCTCACAGCTAGTCGCCCGGATATATCCTTTAGTGTTGGGATTTGCGCGAGATATCAATCAGCACCAAAGGAGGTTCACCTGAAAGCGGTGAAATGATCATCCGGTACATCAAAGGAACCATTAATTTCGGAATTTGGTAGGTATCCTATGGGAACAAGTCTAGATATTATTGGATACTCAGATGCCGATTGGGCAGGATCTGTGGATGATCGGAAAAGTACGAGTGGTGCATGTTTTTATCTTGGCCATTGTCTTGTTGCATGGCATAGTAAAAAGCAAAACTGCATTGCACTCTCGACTGCCGAAGCGGAATACATCTCAGCGGGTAGTTGTTCAACTCAACTCATTTGGATGAAAAGCGTGTTGAGCGACTTCCGGATTTCAGCAACTTCGGTAACTGTTTTATGTGACAACACTAGTGCTATAAATATTTCAAAAAACCCTGTGTTGCACTCTAGAACAAAACACATTGAACTTAGATATCATTTTCTTAGAGAGCTAGTTGAATCAAATATTCTTCAAATTTCCTACATTTCAACTGAAGATCAATTAGCTGACTTGCTAACAAAACCTTTGGATCAAAAACGTTTTATTCATTTGCGTAAAGCAATTGGAATGCTTTCCTTGAAATAACCTCTTTTTGAAACTTTTGTTTAGGTTAGGTTTTGTTTTTGTGTTTTTGTTCATTATCTATGCTTAGACATAGAACATTAATTGAGCATTAGTTTTTGATTGACTTTAACTGCATCCTTTTATATATTTAGAAATCTATTATGCCTTAGATATCATAATATTTCATTTGATGCAATGATCATTTATGTCAATTAACTCATCTTTGTTTTGATCAAAGTCAATTTCTCTCTCGATGATCTCTTGGTATAGTTTTTATCTTATTTGACTGTTTAGTCGAGTATGAAATCGAGATCAATATTTGGCTAAATACTTTATATCTTAAATAATTGATAGCCAATTGAGGGGGAGTCAAAGAAAAAGTACATGGAGGAAAGAGCTACCACCTCGGTCGTCCGAGTACTGTGTGCAGCTACCACATGTATACCAAGCAAGGTTTTTCAAGTTTGATTAAATAAAATGCATGTTGAAATACTTGACTCTGTCAAAATTTCAAGGTTGGTATAAGGTGAGAATTTTAATGAAAGATGCTCAAAGAGCCACTCTCCTCAATAAATTGACTAGATATATTATCTAACTTATCTGGGATGTTAGACATCTATTGATCTTTGTATTTCATTTTCTTTACCGAATTGATGATTTGATAAAGGCATTACTCATAAGATCAAGTTAGATGTAATTGAAGTTGTTCAACTTTAAGGGATTTAATTTTTATAAATTTTCGTTTCATTTGTTGGATGTTATTGATAGATTTGGTATAATCTATTTCTTGTTGTATGAAACGATTATTTTCATTTAAAGTTGATACACAAAAGTGCTTACAATCTTTTTCTGTTTTTCTAGAATTTCTCTGAAATTTTCTAAAGAAAAAGTTGGAGCCGATCCGGATTGGACCTGCCGAACCGGATCCCGAACGCAGATATTCTTCTGCGGGCAGCCGATCCGGATTGGACCTGCCGATCCGGATCCCGAACGCAGATTTTCTCTGAGGGTAGCCGATCCGGATCGTAATCACGAACTGATCCGGATCGCGGCTAGGGTTTTATATAGAACAAAAAGGTTTTGATTTCTTTTACTCCAATCTTTTGTTCCAAAGTTTCCAGAGCTTCTCTCTCTAGAATTCATCCATCTTGGAAGCTTTCAAACTCAAGTTCTTCGATTCCAAGTAAGTTTTATTGATCAAAATCTCGATTTTTCACAGTTTTTCATATTCTTCCTCAAAACGTGATGAAATTCTTGTATCTATTTCGTTTGTGGATGGTTTTTGATCAAATTTCTTTTGAAATAAGAACTCTGGGTAGATTAGTTTTGATTATATGCTAGGTATTCTCAAGATAAACGGATTTTTGGCCTTCGATTTCAAAAATTTCGGTTTTAGGGCATATAATGGGAATTTTCGAAAATCATGCGATTGATCTATTTTTAAAATTCTTTTTGCAAAACTAATTTGATTCTTAGTCTCTCTATACGATAATGATTGTTTGGGTACAATTTTTCTAATTTTTGAAAATTAACAATTTTTTCGTGTTCTTGAGGTGTTGCTCACAGGATTTCTTTTCACAAGAAACCAATAGCAATGGTGATCACCTGGATCATTCTTCTTCTGGCTGCTATGGTACATATGAGAGACACTGTCAAGCCCAAGAGGGCTAAGAAAGCGAAGAAAACTAAAGATGATTCCGATACAGAATCTGAAACGGAATCAATTGATTGGGATGAGCTTCAAGTTGAAGCAACAACTGTTCCCACTGCTTCAAAGGGAAAAGCGCCTGCGGAGACATCGAAGGCTCCGCCTACTGCTGCTGAAAAGGGCAAAGCTCCAATGGAAGAAACTTCTGGGAAGACAAGAAGAAAAAGTGTTGCTCGCAAAAGAGGGAGTGCTCGAGGAATTTCCATTGAGCAACCAGTTGATAGCCAAGCACCTCCACAAGACTTTATCAGCTCTGCTAGGATAAAGGACTTTGAAAACAGGGAATGCATTGGCGAAAGGCATGTTAATGTCAAAGCCTTGAAGGAAAGATCTCCGGCATTTGGGACTCTGTATGACCAGACAGGTCTTGCTCCTATTTGCGATTTCCCCGAGACCACTGGGTATTGTCTTCACTCAGTGAGGATATTCTATCAAAATGCTTGCTATCTCGTTGATCAGGAGAGCGGTCGTCGAGACTTTCAATGTCACGCCCCGGGGGTTTGTTTTAGCGGAAACGATTCACAAAAGTCAAGCATTTGACGTATAAATTTTTTTGATAAAGGAGAACCCCTCTTCCTCGGCGCGAGCCCAGACCCGCCACACATACAGGATCACTCTGTAAACGGACAGAGCCTCCCCTGTATATGCCCGGCGTGGAGTTCAGTACATATTCCAAACATACACATCCATTCAATCACAACAATTGTTCATATACCACCAGCATTCTAACTTACTTAAAAACGTATGGCCGATCAATTTGGAAAGGATAAATCCACAGTTTTAAAAGAGCGCCTACCCGGCGCTTTCGTTTTGAAAGCGAGTTTCGAAATCAGCATAAAACCACAAGGTTTTGAAACCAGTGCCCACACGACACTTAGATTTTAAAAACGGTTTTCGCAATCTTTTCTTTGGCTTTTGCCCTTTTTCATTTCAAATGGCCAACAGAAATAAAAGAAAGAGTAACGCATAGGAGGATAATTAAATGCAACTCGTACCGACATCCACGCCGACCCCACGAGGGTATCGAGAACCTCTCACATAACTACAATGTAAATGAAATGCAAGAATGAAAGAAGAAATACAGTCCAGGGTCCCCAGCGACCCAGCTGCTCCTGTCCCGTCCTCACCACCGCCTACATCTCCCCCCCGTCTGAACCCTGTCGCGAAGTGGGAAGTCAGTGACGCAAAAATAGTACAGCAGGAGAATATAATAAAACAAACCGTGAAGACAACCGGAGCAACCACCCTCCCAAGGAGGAAAGGCAACCTGTACACCTGTATCCTGTAATACCCGGACACGTCGGACAACTAAACCGACGGCCCATACCGTACCTGCAGAAACCTGACCGCGTCGGACAACTAAACCGACGGGTCGCACCGCTCGAACCTCAGCACCTCAAACCCCACAACTAATAAGGGGCCCCACTACGTCACCTCGTGGGTATACACGGGTCATAGACCACTTTTCCGGAAAAGCGCACCCTTTGCGGTGGCCAAACCGCGGGTGCGCGTGTTGCAGCCTCGAGCCAAGTAACCATAAGCACCATCATGTCAGCATCATAATATATATAACAAGAGTAAAGCGGCAACATGTATAATCAAAAGTAAAACCGTAGCATATGTGATCGGAAGTAACCCGCTATCATGTATAATCAAAGACAAGGCAATAATACGTGCACTCGAAGGTAGCCCGCCAACATATAAATATCAAAAGGAGGACGACCGTCGGAGACCGACGCTAAACACTATGAAGAACCCACTAACATGCATAAGCTATCACCCATCAATATTAAACCCCAGTACACTTAGAGTTGACCCCGTCCAACATGATAGAGTTAGATGCTAGGACAAAGAAAATAACAACCCACCTGAAACATGAAGAAAGTGTGTGGAAACTTCAGTTAAGATGCTCCCACCTTGAGCCCGAAAAGAACTACAGTAAGAAGTATTGTTAATAACATCGTCGGGGTCAAAAACACTCAAAAACGGGGCGAAACGGGCTAAAAACGGAGCTTCTGGGCTCTTTGGCAGAAGGCTGGTGCACGGTCCAGGCGTGGACCGGGTTTACGGCGTCGGCGGTTGCGCGGCACGCGCTGGGTGCACGCAGGAAGCGTGCACCGCGCATCCTGGGCCGGGCCGGCGCACGACACGAGCGTGCACCGGGCTCACGGCCGCAGGGGCTTGCGGTGCACACCGGGTGCACGCAGTAGCATGCACCGCGCCCGAGCGGGCCGGGCCGGCGCACGCAAGCGTGCGCCGGGCCCGCGGTTCTAGCTGCCGATGCGTGCGCCGGGTGCACGCCTGGAGCGTGCACCGCGCACGGTGTGCAGCCCGGCGCACGGTTTCGTGCGCCGGGTTTGCACCTCCGGGGCTGCGGGGCGTGCACCGGGTGCACGCAGGGGCCTGTGGACCGCGGCTGAAGCATCCGTACTGCAATGAACAGTGATGCCCTTTTTCGCGATTTCTTCTCCATTTTCGCTCCCGTGCGACTCCGGCGACGACCCCGCGAACATGGTAACGGCGGCGGCGGCCTCCCGTCTAACAACGGCGGCGGCGGCCTCCCATTCGACACCACGCCTTGCACGCAACACGACAAGGAGGAAAACCCTAAATCGAAAAAGATAACCGGGAAGGCCCGAACCGTTTACCTTGTTTTCGCCGGTGAGGGAGGAAGGAAGAGGATCATCCCGCTCTCGTTCGCCGGGTTCCGCAGGGCGTGCGATCGTCCTTCCTTCTCCTCGTCTCCGTCTCGGTTCCTCACGCCCTCGGTTGAAAAGAGAGGAAATATGGATTGGGGTTTTATTTTCCCCTTCCCTTTCTTAATAGGGCCGCCTTAAACCCTAGCCGTCAAGGGAAAAACCCTAAATTAACCGAAATCAAAACCGACGGCTAAGATTGTCCCGAAAAGCATGTCAATCGCTCGCACGGATCCCGGAGCACCCTGAAAGGGGCCCAAACTTCAAAAATTTATTCTGGGAGATCCGGGAGTCGGAATTCGAATCCGATCGCGTCTCCGTTCACCGTTTTGGGAGCTCTAACACCAAAAATTATCCGCAAGTCCCGACAACCAGCCCAGAATTTCTCGAATTTCAACCCCTCCTTAATCAATTGAAAACATTCGGTTAGGACCCGAGATGGAAAACCGGAAGGTCGAAGTATCCCCACATAAATAAAATAACCCAGTGCCATAAACAGATGAGAATTCCGATCACAGCAGGTTCCCCGTCCGATCGCCTCGAAGAACGTGCCGGCCACTTAACACGGATTCCGATGCGCCACTCAAAGGCAAACGCTTTGACCCCCATTTCGGGAGATCCGTAAATCGGAATCCGAATCCGTTCGCTTTGCCGCCCTCCGTTCTTCGAGCTCAATCGCAGAAAAATACTGGCGGCCCCGGTCAGTCCATTGCAGAAAATGGTGGAAAGTTTACCTATCAGTCCCGTCAAAATAAAAGGGAGGTACACAAGGGCAAGGGAACGCCAGGACTCTACATCACTCACCACAAAAAAAAAAGTTTCATCCTCGAAACTTAATCCTGGTCCGCGACGCATAAAACTGAGTAGCACTCCTCCATCTTTGACTCCCGTTTCTAAGTCGCTTCGCATTCTTCTTGGTTGTTCCACAGCGCCTTCCCATAGGGGATCGCCCAGTTGCGCAATCCTTTTTGTCCCCTCGTGCTAAGGTTCGCACCGGTGTTCCGTCGAAGCTCGGGTCCTCTCTAAGCTCAAAGGCAGTGACCATCCGTCACCCAAAATCAAGTAAGTAAGTTCAGAGCACCTCTTCGAGAATCCGTCTTATTCGCTCGGGCTGTCCGCCGGTCTGGGGGTGAAACGCTGCGCTGCGGTGTGGTTTAGTCTCTAGAGCTCGTTGCAGACTTGCCAAAGGTTCGACACCAGCCGAGTGTCCCTAGTCCACCAAAATTTCTGCTTGAGGTCCTCGTACATCTTCATGTCGCCTGGATGCGCTGCAGAGGGAGCGCCGTGCGCCTCTGACGGTAACTCCTTCTTCAATACTAGCAGTTCGGGCACGCAAGTCCGCCCTCGAAAACGTATTGCGTTGTTCGCACTCGCCGAAAAGTCGCTTGCGTGGTCCGGGGGTCTTGTTTCGAATAAGCTGTATCCGTACGCCTGTTATTCTGACCCTCCAAGATTTCTCTAACAGGGTTGGCTTGATCATTAAGGACAATAGGTCGCGCGACGGTACCGGTCCTACTGAGTACTCGCGCTCATCGATTTCCTCCCCGATTTGACCCTTCTTGCTCAAAACATCCGCTCATATTCTCTGTGATTCCCGTCGCTGACACGATGTGCCCCGAGAGTCCATTTCGCGAAGTCAGAACTCGCATCTCTTAAACTTAGCGACCAGCTCCTGGTCCCTGAAATTCTTGCAGTTGGTTAAAGAGGTCGTCAGTCCTGGGTCGTTCTTCACTGTAACCTTGCTTATCTTCCTGTAGTCGATGCGTAGACGTAGACTTCTGTTCTTCTTTCGCACGAAATCACGGGTGCGCCCCAAGGCGTCACCCCCGGTCTAAAAAAAAAAAACCCTTTATCCGGAAACTCCTAGTCGTGCCTGGTAGAACCGTAGGGTGCCGTCGCCTTCCACTGTAAAATCGCCCTCTTGGTCCAGGGAGATCTTGTCTCATACGCGCTGCAGGTGTGAGTCGGTCTGTTGTCCTTCCCGGAGTGGTATTGAATCGTCAAGTCGTAATCCTTCAGTAACTCTAGCTACCACCTCCGCCGCAGGTTTAATTCCTTTTGGGTAAAATGTACTTAAGACTTTGGTGATCCGAGAAGACGTTACCGTGGGCTCCAAAGAGGTAGCGCCTCCACAATTTTAAAACGAAGTCCATTATGGCCAGTTCTAAGTCGCGTATCGGGTAGTTCTTTTCGTAATCCTTCAATCGCCTGGAAGCATGGGCTATTACTTTTCCCCTTTTCTGGTCAACCGGTTTAAAGGGGCAGCAATCTTCGTGAAACCTTCGACGAAGCGTCTGTAACATCCGGCCAGGCCTAGGGACTACGGACCTCTGTCACCGTCGTCGGCGGCTGCCAGTCGACCACTGATTCCACTTCCTTGGGGTCCACGGCGATTCCCTTCGCCGAGGTCACATGCCCTAGGAAACCCACTTCGCGTAGCCAGAATTCACACTTCTTGAGTTTAGCGAACAACTTCTGCTCTCTAAGAGTCTGGAGAATCATTCGCAAACGGTCCTCGTGCTCCTCGTCGGTGGGTGAATAGATCAGGATGTCGTCGAGGGTCGGGTAACTAAGTCCACCGATGCTAAGTAGGCCACACACCCACCCTCTACCAACCTTCTGGCCCGTGCCGCTGAGATGACCGCCGGGAAGGAGATGCTCTTGCCCGCCATAGACTCATGCTCAGGAAAGCCCGGTTCTTATAGTCGCACCTGTCGTTTCTCACAGTCAAACTTGGGCGTACTGTCACTGGGGGCCCGTAACTGGCGCTAGGTTGCAGGGTGCATGGAAGAAACAACTTACCAGCCGAGGCCTATTTCGGCTTGGTCCGAAGAGGACAGCTATAAAGGACCTCGGAGGTAAGGGAGGAAAAAGGAAAGAAGTCGTGGGTAAAGCCAAATAGTCTTCCGTGGGTGTTCGCCCCCCCCCCCCCCCAAACGCGTGTGGGAGTCGAAACGGTCGAGGAAACCGAAAGGTAAAACAAAAGGCACAAGGTTCGCAAAGGTCAGACAGGGGAGGGTTGCTCCGACCCGAGGGGGTACTCCTATCTAGGAAGAGGAAAGGAAAAAGTAAAACAAATAAAAAAGGTACTTGTCATTCCCCAATTTGCGACGTCGCGTCGTCCGCCAGGGCGGCCGGGGAGGTCCGCCCGCAACCCTTGGGCCAGCGACGTATGGCGTGGCGGGGTGGGGATCCCGTGTTGTTGGGGTTCATCGCGCGTGGGCCCTCCGGTCGGTCCCTATGCCGGTCGGGGGCCGCGGCATTCTCTCGTCTCTCCGATTGCGGTGCCGGGGGTCTAGTGGTAGCCGGCTTCAGAGGGCACTCGTAACGCGTGTGGCCCGGCCTGCCACATCGGAAACAGTGTCCGTCCCGCCATGGGCAACTCGTCACGGGGTGCGCGTCGCCACATATGACGCACGGCTTCGGTGGCCTAAGTCCTTCCTTCGTCGTCTGCCCAAGGTTCTGCCCGGTTCTCGGGCGTTTGTTCGCCCGGCCCTTCCGATAGGGGTCCTCTGCCGGACGGGGGTAAGGGTATTCCTGCCGGGCGCACTCTAGCTCGGGATGCCCGGCCAGGTTAACCGCCTCCTGGAAGGTGGGAGGGCCCATCTGTGGCATCCCGCGAGGGGCGACGTCTCTGGTGCCGCATCGGAAGTGATCGACGCCCTCGAGTTCCCGTATCAGTATGCTCAGGTGCTCCGCGAGGGTCAGTAGTTGCCCAGCCACGTCGCGCAGCTGGTTGCGGAGCAGGCGATTTGCTTCGTCGGCGATGTCCATTTCCGTCGTCAGTTGCTCGCTGAGTCTGACCTCTATCCGTACACACACAACAAGAGTCAACTTCCAAAGAAAACAAGAGTAAACTATAACCGCTATCATGTATAAACAAAAGAAAACAAGAGTAAACTATAACCGCCATCATGTATAAACAAGAGTAAGCTATAACTGCTATCATGCATAATCCAAAGAAAAACGGTAACACGTGTGCTCAAAAGTACCCCGCTAACATGTAATAACGAAAGTAAAATGACTGCCAAAGACCGACGCTAAACACCAGGGCAAAAGAACCCACCTCAATGCGAAGGAGAAGACGTGCGGAACTCCAACTAAAACGCCCTCGCTGTGTGCCCAGTGGGTGTGGAAACCCTGTTTAAAGGCAGCTATCGTGTCCCATTTACAATTTGATCCCTAACAATTTCTTAAATTGCATAAGAACCTAACATTATTGCTCGTTTTGACTTGTTCTTCCAATCCAGGAAACCAAAGACAGCGCTGTAAGTTTCAGCGTGTCTGGTTCGACGAGACGAAGCTCGTGCTCACGGGCGTGGGCCAGCACGAAGCCCACTTACAAAGTTGGCCCATAAACACTTAAGGTCCAAATACGACTTATGCTACAACTTTATTTATGCTTGATCAAACTTTGAAATAACAAGAGCATGACACTTAATATAAACATAGGACAGTGATGCTCACCTGCGGCTTGCCGGAGAGTGGCCGGGAAATTGCCCGGAGAACCACCCTCAAAAACCCTTTAGGTCCACAATTATCACTTTATTATAAATAACTATCTACTAGATCAACTTGGGATTAAACATGAGCATCATGCTCTTGATACAATACTGAGTCGAGGGCTCACCTTTGGCACGTCGGAGGCTGGCCGGAAAGATCGCCGAAGCAGCCCCCTTAAAGCTAGCTAGGCTCGGTTTGCACTTCACTTGAATCAACCCAGGTTCAAACCTGATGCAAGGTGAGCACTAGCATTAGAACCTTCCCAGGTAAAGGTTGGCCATGGCCACGCTGGTTTCCGGCGGCCGGAGGCGACGGCGGCCGGAGGAGGAGCTCGGCCAAGAAAAGGGTGCAACTTCCTAAATTTAAAACCGCACGTTAACATTTGCATGCAAATGAATGGGAAGCTCCAACATAACCATAAGAACATACCCGAGTCGGTTTCCCACCTCGTGAAGCCCCGGGTTGGCCGGAAAATGAGTCCGCCGGAAACTAGAGCTCTAATGGCGGATTCCGGCCGGCTGTGTTTGGGCCGGCGCAACCTGGACCAAAATGATCTCCTCGGTGCCAGGAAGCTTCCTGCAGTGGTGGCCGGCGTCGGGAAGCAGCGGCGGCGCCGGACGGCCGAGATCGGCCGAAGTGAAGAAGATCGGTTTCTAGGGCTGGCTCGCGCGGTCCCGATCCTGATCCGATCGTCGTCCAAATTTAGGGGAAACTTGCAGTCGCTCAGAGGAGCAAGATCAACGGTTCTGATCTTGTGCACAACGGCCGGATGTGGCCCGTGAGCAATCTCGACCATATAGTGGTATTCCGGTGATACCCCGCTCCCGCCGGCAACCGGATGGACGGCGACGGCTGGGACGACATGAGGATGATCCCCTCAGTGTCAGGAACATGCTGCTAGGGTTTATGGACGAACTTAACGCAATTATTTTCAAGAGCTTACCTCGCCGAAAAGTTGGGAGAAAGAGGAGAGGTCCCGCGGCGGCGCAGGGCGGCGGCTGGGGCCGGATTCGCCTCAGCCCGTTTGGGCTCCACGGGGAACTCCACAGGACCAGGTCTTGATCGCCTTGGGCCTTCTCGATCACCTTCCTCTCCAAACGCCCGAGGTCAAGAGGGATTCTTGATCTTTCTTCTCCGGCGACGGGTGGCGGCTGGTGCGCGGCTTCCTATGGGTGCGGCAGAGGGAGGGGAGGTGGTTGGAGCTGGCGGCTAGGGAAAGGGTCACGAGGTTTAGGGTTTGTAGAAACCCTAGCTCGGGATATACACATATATATAGGGTTTTAGGTATAATTGCATTTTAGCCCCTCATCTTTCCACATCTACAGCTCAGTCCCTCACAGCACTTTAGTTTCACACTTAGGTCCCTCACTAGGGAGTGGCACGCAATTCGAGACAAGGAATATAGGGTTTCATGTGCAATTGTCACCTTTTTCGCCTTGTTTCACGCTTTTCGAGGCGATCCGGTTGTCGAAACGGAAAATGGACTGCGCCACGGCGTCCGGCTCGATGAGACCTATCAGGTAGCGATTTCTGATTTTCGAGAAACTGTCCGGATAAAATCTGGGTCCATAAAATACTGTTCCGGAATACAGTTTTCGCGCTTTTCGAGACTCTAGGGTCGTCAAACGGAGATTCCGTCAGCGCCATTGCGTCCAGAACGACGGAGCCGTTCAAATCGACTACCTGAAGTGCTATGTTCGGTTTCCAGCCAGCGAATTAGTCAACGTTGTGTCCGTCGGGGTTCCGAAAACTAGGGTTACTGTTCACCTACAGTAACAACTTAATTTACACTGTGCACAGAGCACTGTTATACTGGTCGCGGTTATTTGCTCGCTTCTTCGTCGATTTCTGGAAGATCCGACCGTCGGATCGAAAAGTGCTGAATATGAATCTCGTTCAGTTCGATGAGACGATCGCAACGGTCAATTCGGATTTCCAAGATCACGTCCGGATTGGAAATTAGCCCTTTTGCCTTGTAAACCGTGCAACTTGCACACTGGCGATTGACCATATAGGCCAACAGGGGTCTTTTGAATTCAAAACCAGATCAAAATTCACTTTTAGACTATTTATTAAAAATAAAATATTTCGAGTTTCTAGTGGGCCCAACTAATCCCCTTATTAGTGGTCTATGACCCGTGTATACCCACGAGGTGACGTAGTGACGCCCCCAATAGTCCCACATCGGATGTGGATGGAATTGTGATTGGATTTATATGAGACTTGGACACTAGTAATAATAACTGGGCTTAAGCATTTTGGGCTGTGGTTTGGGCCCAACAAGTTATTATTGCTAGTGGGCCGGGTCGTTACATTTGGTATCAGAGCCAATAACCAGCCGGAAGTGTGTGGCGAGTCTCGGCTGAGTCTGGGTCTAGATGACAGGGCTAGCGAGACGAGTCTCACATCGCCTGGTGATCTTGGGCTGTGTTTGGGCTGACGAGGACGTCAGGCCTAAACGGGGGGAGTCTGTGACGCCCCCAATAGTCCCACATCGGATGTGGATGGAATTGTGATTGGATTTATATGAGACTTGGACACTAGTAATAATAACTGGGCTTAAGCATTTTGGGCTGTGGTTTGGGCCCAACGAGTTATTATTGCTAGTGGGCCGGGTCGTTACATTCAAACATTGGTCAAAAATGTTAAGATTAAAGTAACCCCTCAACTGATTGGAGAGGTATTAGGGATGAAGGCCCGAGCCGATGGCGCTCATTATCTGAAGAATCAAATTTTCAACACCAACTCCTGGAGAGTGGTAGTTGATGGCATCTGTCTGCCCGATACTCCGTCAGCAGGAAACTCAGTCTTTTCAAAAGAGCTACGACCTGAGTATCGCTACTTAAACTTCATTGTCTGCTATAACGTCCTTCCAAATATGAACACGAAGGTTCTTCGATGGGATAGGATGTTATTCCTTTATCTTCTTGGAAACCCGACATCAGCAATGGGATCAAACTTAAACATCCCTTACATCATCTGGGCGAGGATGGCTCGCTATGTGGAACATGCTCACCCTTCAGAGAGACTACCTTTTCCAATGATCATCATGCGCATTCTTCGCAAATTTAAAGCTGACACAAATGCGAGTTCCTACATGCACAGTTTAGGAACGATCAATGAAACAACAATTGTAAAGTCTCTCTCGACAAAGCAAGACGAGCCCATATTACCTCCTCACCGACAACGAGCACAACAACAACAAGCGACAACCTCTGCACCGGCAGCAACTCCTCCAGTCCAACCAGCACATGCAGCACAACGAGCACCTCCATCAACTTCTGATGATGATGCATCAGTTACCTCAATCTATAAAGAACAGCAAAGGCTCTCCAACGAGCAAGAACGTATATCAAATGAACTTATTGAGGTAAAGGAAGAAATAAAGAAGGTAAATAAGAATCAGTCATCAATGAACAAGCGATTAAAGAAAATCTTCCAAATTCTTGGCTGTATCAGTTCAGAGGAGTCTGAATAATCCGTATCCTTCTAATTTCTTTTTCTTATTCAGATTTTTAACTTTCTTTTGTGCAGGTTTTTACGTTTTAGTTTTTAGTTTTTAATTCTCAAACTTTTGGTACTTGAACTATTAACCATTCTCTCCATTTTGGTATTTTTTTTGGCTAACTTTTGTGACAAAAAGGGGGAGAGAGATAAACTATGATACAATGTGTGTGAGAAAGAAACTTGAAACTATAGAGGTAAGTAGAACTTGGTAAGTAGAACTTCAACTTTCCGTTTTCATTTGTGTTTGAATTCATGCCTCGACTAACTATTCGACTAACTATTTGGGCATGTAATATAACTAACAAGTTGATGTTCACTAACATGACATTTGGATTTTGATTGCATAGAAGATATGTTGGTGTTTTAACTATGATCAATTTACATATCTGAATGTATAAATGTCATGGTAAGTATAAATGAGTATAAACTTCATCTCGGTATGTGGTTTTTGAATGATATAAAATTCTTGAGGTATCTAACGATTTCTTTTGTCAAGAATGATTTCTTTTGCAGAGAGTATAGATGTCTAAGTCTAGAGTCTGTTTTAGGAGTTTAACTCATGTATTTTATTTTGGATCTCCATTGTAAATTTTTGTTGTATGGTGATAGCAACAAAAATATCTTTTTGAATTTTCTTGAGTGGATCTATGTTTTGTCACGAAACCGCCAAAGGGGGAGATTGTTACGGAATTTAAGTTGGCGTATTTCGTGAATTCGGTTAAGTCTTGAAGATTGAAGGTAAAGAAGGTTGGATCATATAACTCAATCTCAAGAAAGAAGAATCCAAAAGGATCAGGTATGTTGAACTTAATATCTTTGGTGATCCGAATACTTCTTATAGTGTAGAAACACTTGGATGAACTTGTAATTGCATAATTATCAAAAACTGGACATGGGACATGTTCAGGATCCGGATCAGGCTTTGCAATCCGGATCCCGAAGGTGGTTCGTTCATACATCAGTTCAATCCGGATCGTAGCTCCCTTGATCCGGATCCCGAACACTGGGTTTACCATTTTATTTGAGCGATCCGGATCAGGCTTTGCAATCCGGATCCCGAACGTTGATGTTTGGTGAACTGTATGAACGATCCGGATCAAGCACTTCGATCCGGATCCCGAACCTTCGTTTTTCTGGAATCTGTTTTTCTCGCTACTGCAATCCGGATCGCCGATCTCTGATCCGGATCGTCGTCATGAAAAATTCCAGAAAAGGATAGTTTTTTATCCTTATCTTTTTTCCAAGGGTTTCTCACCTATAAATAGACCCTATGATTATTTTTCTAGGGCCAATCCAAAAAGAAGCCGCTAAACCTAAAAGCCGTAATCTTTTATACGGCCTAAGATCCACATATAGAGAAGAAAGGAAATCATAGATTCTATCTTATGTTTCTTCATCTATATTGATTGATTTGATTCTAGGTTTTCATACTCACATTTTGAGTAGAATCAAATCAATGAATACTTAGATGGTATTTCCGATCTATTTCTAATCTAAGTATTCGGCGGATTATCACCACCCAAAAAACAATGATTTACCCCAAAATCGGCGCGTGCACTCGCGTGGCCTTGTGGATTCAAGGTGCTACCGCTCTCGTGGATTCGAAGCGAGGTACGTTCGTGGATTCGAAGCGTGCTACTGGGTGAAGACCGTGGATTCGGTCGGACGTCGTGGACTCGACGTTGGACGCCGTGGATTCGGCGTTGGACGCACATCGTGGATTCGAGAAGCGTCGTGGAGCGAGCGGAGAAGATCAACTAGGAGCGTATGGAAAAGGTTGAGTCGTCTGTGAGTACGGTATATCACCTTGTACGTGTTTAATTCTAGTGGATTTCACCGTGTTATCAGTCCCGTGGTTTTTTACTCCGGTTTGGAGTTTTCCACGTAAAAATCTCTGCGTGTTATTTATTTTTCCGCATTGGGTTTTATATCGCAAAGATTTTTGAGTGTTTATTGTTTACACCTATTCACCCCCCTCTAGGTGTTTTTTTCCCTATTTAGATCCAATTATACATAACCCAACAGGCTCGCCAGCAGATCCGCCATCTGTATGAAAACTGCCGCACAGATGAAGCGTCTACCCTGCAAGAGATCTATAGCTAAACATGTATCAGAGCTGAAATAGAACTAATAGCTACAGAAATCCACTAAACATCTGATATATATAAAAACCTCAATACACAATCTCTCAGCTATGAAAAATAAATACAAGCCTCACCAATCACTCAGACTGTCCAGAACAAAAGTGGAATCATAAAAATATACAGGGTACATCTACCTCTGACTCTCAATGCTGGTAAGGAACTGCTCGTCCTTGTCCTCACCTCGACCAGCTGTCTCCGCGCTAGCTAAGCCGGAACAGCAACCACAGGAAACCTTTCACCGCAGCGGGTGTGAGAACTACTGCAGAAGGTAGTTCCCAGTGGGTACCGTCACCAATATCCACGGTATGCCCACTAAGTCTACTGGAGGCAACAGATAGGTATGCAGATAGATATATAAGAAAGCAGGAAATGAGCTACAGCTAAAATATCTCAACATCATGCTCAAGGAAATCTCTACTATAAACCTGCTATGCATACACTCGCCACTACTTGTGAGGTCCCGGAATCCCCCGCGTAGGGCTTGCTGGTTGTTGAGCAGCTTTTAGTGGCCTTTGGCAGTGTTTGTGCGCGTGTCGGGCCCGAGAATTGGATTTGTGATGCAATTTGGGTTTTAGTTGCATCACTGGAGGCCTGCGTGGTGTGTCGGTAGTGGTTGCGCGCATTTTGGACTCAAGTGTTGGACTTTGGGCTTAAAAGGAGATCCCGTGGGAATTTGGAGGACCCGTCGGGTGTTTAGAAGTGGTTTCGCACGATTCAGATGTCAAAATTGGACTCCGGGCGAAGTTTGGATAAAATATTACCTCTCCGGTCGCCTTCGGGAATTTTTAGAGTTGGAATTTGGCAAATCAGATCGAGTGGGCATTCGGCAAATTTTCGGTTGAGAATTTGGAGAAATGGACATCGTTTTTGGATTCAGCGCGCGAAATCGCTAAGAATGGACTATTTATTTGTTGGTTTTGGCGTCAGGTAGGCGTGCACGTTTTTCGAGGCGACGCGGCACGCAAATCGAGGCGTTGGTGCGACGCGAATTTCGGGGTGGCGTGGCACGTTTCCCGAGGGTGTACGGCCGTTGGTGCGGCAGGCAGGCGCGCTTGGGAAGCGCGCCTGCGACATGGGGCGCACGCCGGGGGCCGCCACGTGGCGGGCCCCCACTGGCGCCCACTCGGGCGCGCGTGACACCGCGCCCGTGTGGCGTCCCTGTGTCCCGCGCTTGCGCGGGCACGGTGTCACGCGCCCGTGTGGCGCGCGGGCTGCGCGCCCGCATGGCGCGCAGGGGCGCGGCCACGTGGCGCGGGCGCGGTCGCCTGCGCCTGGTGCACCGCTTTTGGGCCGTGGACCGTCGGGTGGAGGACCCCCATTGGGCGTGCACCGTGGACCCGGTCCACCCTGACCCTTCTCCCCTCTCTTTTCTTCTATTCTTCTTCCTTTTCCTCCCCGCGCACCTTTTCTCCTCCATTTTTCTTTCTTTCTTCTTCAACCGAGCGAGAGAGGAAGTGAGGAGGGGACTTTGGTGGGGTGCGGCGGAGCGTCGTGGGCCTCGTGGAGCGTGCGAGTTTTTCCAACGGAGCGTTTCGGCGGCGGCGGCGCAGTCGGGTAGGTCCCGTGTGTTAATTTTACGGTTTTTTTAGCACAGTTTTGGAGCGATATTTTGGCTGTGAATTAACCCTCTTGCTCTTGTCTGTGTTTGGGACTGTGTTCTTCTGCATCGTTTTGCGTGCGGTCCCCGACGGCGTGCTCCGTTTTGCGTGCGGATTTCGTTTTGCGTGCGGATTCCGGCACTGTGCACCGTTTTGCGTGCGGGCTCCGTTTTGCGTGCGGATTCTGGTACTGTGCACCGTTTTGCATGCAGACTCCGTTTTGCGTGCGGATTTCGGCACCGTGCACCGTTTTGCGTGCGAATTCCGGCACTGTGCACCGTTTTGCGTGCGGACTGCGTTTTGCGTGCGGATTTCGGCACCGTGCTCCATTTTGCGTGCGGACTCCGTTTTGCGTGCGGATTTCGGCACCGTGCTCCGTTTTACGTGCGGACTCCGGCAGCGGACATCGTTTTGCGTGCGGATCGCGTGGAGGCCAATTGCAAGTGTCTACAAGCAATTGGTGGCACATTGAGGTGGGTGGCCTTATCTCCAAGTTTTATGGACTGTACAGTATTTCTACTGATGTAGGACTATGCAGGATAGCTTATTTTCTTGTGTAGCATGCTAGATTGTAGGAATTGTTATTCCTTTTATCATCTGTTAATATAGTTATCTTGGAACTTGACCTAGCACCCCCGTCATATGTTGCATGTGTAACCAGATCAGTAGAAAACCCTCACTTGGGCTAGGGTTATTTATGCTTAGACATCCACACTGTTCTTTCATTCCTGGACATAGTGTTATCCTCGCCCGGGTAGTGGGTCGAGAGGTCGGGACTTTCTTTTAGTGTGGGATGCTTTTGCACTCTTGCTTGGGAGCAGAGTGGAGTCTGGTAGTTGTAGTGGGTTGCTTACCTGTGCCGGGAGCCGTTTGGGTAAACGGTAGTCCCGGGAGGTCTTGTTTCCCTGTTGTTCCGTCGTGGAGGGAGCCGTTGCGCAGACGGCAGTCCCGGGCCGTCGTGTATCTTCCGGTCAGTGATGTTGGGAACCGTTGGGGTTAACGGTGGTCCCAGGTCGTTGAGTGTTGTCCGACCAGTACTGTTGGCCTGAGTTGTGGGTCGTTCCTGGCTGTGGAGTACCTCCAGCCAGTGTGCTTTGTGCTGCGAGATGTTGGAGAGGCTAGTGTCTCGTGTTTCGTGTGAGCTGATCAGCTGAGTCGTCGTGAGTGCTCCGACTGTTGTGCGAGATATTTGGGGATCTTGAGTCCTACCGTTCTGGGAGTGAGCGTAGTTTTTGACTATAGCCTGCTTATGCCAGTTTGTGATACTCTATGCCGCGCCGTTTTCCTCAGTTGGAGTCGCGTCCCTGAGATGCCGCTGTGGATACGATGGTTGGCCTGTTGAGGCAGTTTTCCGCATTGGATGCAACGATGGGCCTGTTGAGGCAGTTTTGCGCGAGGGGTGAGTTAGTCGGGCAGGACGCCCCACGTAAATCCCGTCCTCATGTGGATGTGTGGTAGTGGGCAGGTGCGTTCCTAGTCGACAGGCGCAGGCTTGACTGGACCCTATGAGGCAGTCAGTTCGATTGGGTCTATTGAACACCTTGGGTGCGAGTGGTCCTTTTTACTTTCATCTGTTCCACTTTTTGAGTATCTAGATAGAGGCATGGTAGCTGTAGAGTAGCTCCAGCTTTTCTTGTACAGATTTCATTGCACTGTCATCTTTTACCTCTAGTAGACTTATTGGGCAGACCGTTGGGCTTGTTGACGGCACCCACTGAGAACTACTGTGGGAAGTAGTTCTCACACCCGTCGTGGTGTCTTTTCCCCAGGAACTTCTTCTCCTGTTCCTGTTGCTCTAGTTGCTGATCCTTCTGACCGAGGCGAGGGAGTCGCGAGCTAGTTCACTACCCGTCGTTGGAGTGTAGCGGTACCCCTTCAGAGGAGAGCTTCAGTAGATTAGTTTACTTCTTTTTCCTCTGTTGAGAGACCTTTGTTGTGAGGTATAGAGTTGTACTTTATTTTACAGTTTGAGCGACTGATGTAGTGAGGATATTTTTGTAGTGAGAGCTTGTACACCGATGTACTTTATTGGAGATATCTTCCTTTTGAGTTTTGTTCAGAGGACTTTGTATACGATCGTATTTGGGAGATGGATATTGTATTATTTTCAGTTGTACAGTGTTTGGTTATCAGTTCTTAGTAGTTTACTTTCAGCTCTGATATCTGTATTTCTGTAGTTGATTCTTTTTGCAGGTTAGACGCTTCGTCTGTACGGCAGTTTCCGTACAGATGGCGGATCTGTTAGTGAGCCCGGGTCGCAGTTTCGACCCCGGGGCGTGACAGATTAGAGTGGTATCAGAGCCTAGGTTGTAGGTCGTGGTGGACTTAGAAACCCTAGGCTTGTGGTTGGACATTAGGATGACTACGTGAGAGTCGTGACTTATAGCGAGAGTCTTGATTGAGTTTTTACCTCTCCCAAGAGACGGGATGAGTGTTTGCCATGTTTACTTTCCCAAGCGATTATGTTGGCTGCGACAACATAATGCTATGGAATGGATGACATGTCTTAGACTTTCGCTGGATTGGGTCGTTTGGTTGTTGTGTCCTGACGTTTGTTGTTGTACAGCGGACTACGATACTCCTGAGACGTCGTGTTGTGAAGAGGACACACCCCGCACCTGATGAGTACCCGAGCAGCGGGAGGCAGAGCTATCAGAGCAGAGCGAGACTCAGGAGTTTGTGTGTTGAGATAGTTTCCCACTTTAGCCGAGAGGGGCCGAATCCCTGAACGGTAAGGGATCGAGAACTCCGATAGGCTGAGCCTAGAGTCTGTTCTTGTTTGATTGGGGTTCTAGGCACCGGTCTATCGAGATTTTCGGATTCTTGCCGCGTCAGTCGGTTCTTCTCGCCTATGAGTAGGGTGTTGTAGTCGGAGCCGTTTGGAGTGACGGCGGTTCCAGCTGTGTAGATACTTCCCACTGGCCGAGCTACCAGATGGATGCATTGCCCCTAGCCGAGCTACCAGCTGGGCACTTTTCCCTGGCCGAGTTACCAGGAGGATACTTCCCACTGGCCGAGCTACCATATGGATGCATTGCCCCTGGCCGAGCTACCAGGTGGGCACTTTTCCCTGGCCGAGTTACCAGGAGGATACTTCCCACTGGCCGAGCTACCAGATGGATGCATTGCCCCTGGCCGAGCTACCAGGTGGGCACTTTTCCCTGGCCGAGTTACCAGGAGGATACTTCCCACTGGCCGAGCTACCAGATGGATGCATTGCCCCTGGCCGAGCTACCAGGTGGGCACTTTTCCCTGGCCGAGTTACCAGGAGGATACTTCCCACTGGCCGAGCTGCCAGATGGGTACATACCCCTGGCCGAGTTACCAGGTGGGTACATGCCCTGGCCGAGTTACTAGGTGGTTGCTTAGTGAGATTGAGATGGTCTGACAGGACGCCGAAATTTGGTGGCGTTGAGTTCATCCTGTTGGACTACCGGGAGCGCAGTTGTTGACTTGGAACCAGTTTCGTGCTTTGCGGCTCAGGGCCTTCTTTCCTGACAGTGTAAGCAGAAACTGGAAGGGGATCTTAGGCTCCTGCAGTAGGGGAGTCGACCTTTTCTGGAGTATGTTCGCGAGTTTTGCGATTGTTGAGCCGTGTACCCCATGTCGCCTGGATGAGGCCCAGGAGGTTGAGCTAGTTGAGAAAGGACTGCATCGGAATATCTATCACTTGGTGTATTCTCGGCGGGTGCCGACGTTAGATGCAGCGATTGAGCATGCTTAGCGGGTTGACCGAGGATCAGTGATCATGTCAGAGATAGACGGAGCGCCAGGGACCGGCTCCGGGGAGAGGCATCCAGTGCCGCCTGAGTTTGGACAGTCGAGTAGATCGAGACCCCGGGGCCGCCACAATCCCAGTCTGAGGGTCGTGGGTCTCAGAGGAGACAGAGACCAGGAGGTTCTCCGCAGCCGATGTATCAGCAGCAGCAGCGGGATGACTGTGTCCTTGGTGGTGGGCCGCATTTTGCGCCGCAGTGTGACCACAGGCAGGGCACAGATCATGGTCTTGTCCTAAAGCGGGGTCATCAGTTGCTTGGGCAGCTTCGGTTCCTCCTCCTCCGCTCTTCCAGACAGGCGGAGCTTCGACAGGTTATGGCCAGATAGTTAGGGCCACTTCTTCGCGGCAGTCCGACGAACGACCACCCCCGAGCGGGAGCGTCTATGTCGCACAGGATGAGGATTCGGGGGCAGCTAGCCACGTGGTGGCAGGTATTAATCTTATCTCCCCTGCACGCACTTGAGCATTATTTGTTACCGGAGCATCGCATTCATTTCTTCTGTAGGGCATTTGCATTGTTGTATGGGCTAGAGATAGGACCCTTAGCTTGTGCTCGTGAGGTTCAGATACCTGATCACGTGTTGCACATAGATGAGTGTTGTTGGTCCTGCCCAGTGCAGTTAGGGCCCTGGTTTTTGCCTGTTGATCTTTTGGCCCTTCCTCAGCTCCGGGATTTCGAGGTAGTGTTGGGTATAGGACTGTGAGGATCTGAGACCTTAATGCTCGAGTGATGCCACACCGTTGATACACGGTGGTGATGCCACACCGTTGACACACGGTGGTGATGCCACACCGTTGACACACGGTGGTGATGCCACACCGTTGATACACGGTGGTGATGCCACGCTGTTGGTGCACGGCAGTGATGCCACGTTGTAGGTACACAACGGTGAGAGTTTTTGGATGCTTCGGACTTTTGACCGCGAGTTTGGGCACCAGCTTTATGATCGCCTTGCGAGCTAGTTTTCAGTCCCGTTCACCGACGGTTTGGTCCCCGTCAGGGTGTTCTTATTAGTTGAGGGATCGACTTCGACCCGTGGGTCCGTTGGGGTTATGATAGCATGTTGAGTGACCAACTGTGGCATGAGATTGTGTCTCTTGAAGATCCCTTTTGAGGGTAGCCTGCAGTTGTGTAGTCCACTCGGGTGGTTTTGGATCGGGAAGTAACCGAGTGA
Organism: Tillandsia leiboldiana; assembly: GCA_029204045.2. Lineage (NCBI taxonomy): Eukaryota > Viridiplantae > Streptophyta > Magnoliopsida > Poales > Bromeliaceae > Tillandsia > Tillandsia leiboldiana. The sequence goes on from CM055066.1 coordinate 13,426,485, forward strand.
AGACCCCAGCTTATTGGATTCGTTTCCTTATTGGATGAATGTGTGGGTATACTTCGGGTCGTCTTGTTGAGGTTGGCACCATGATGTGGTTTGGTGCGTGTTGCACTAGTGGTCATTTCCGTTTCCCCCCAGCCTTTTACTGGAGCCCCTTGGGTATTTCACGTCTCAGCTCAGGAGTGTTGTGTTTTTCCTCGCCCGTGATTTACTTGCCCCTTTGAGATCTGTGATTGTTGGAGTACGAGGGACGCCCGTTGCAATTTCTGGCTCGAGAGATGAGAGAATTGCACATCGGGCCATACCGTACGTGTTGTTGTTGTTGTTGCGGAGTAATCACGGGGAGTGAGTGGTGTTTCGGTAGCTGGAGGCGTATTGATGGATACCTACCCGTGGTATTTGTGACTCCTGATGGACTTGATTTAGTTTCGAGGACGAAACTTTCTTTTAGTGGGGGAGGATGTGAGGTCCCGGAATCCCCCGAGTAGGGCTTGCTGGTTGTTGAGCAGCTTTTAGTGGCCTTTGGCAGTGTTTGTGCGCGTGTCGGGCCCGAGAATTGGATTTGTGGTGCAATTTGGGTTTTAGTTGCATCACTGGAGGCCTGCGTGGTGTGTCGGTAGTGGTTGCGCGCATTTTGGACTCAAGTGTTGGACTTTGGGCTTAAAAGGAGATCCCGTGGGAATTTGGAGGACCCGTCGGGTGTTTAGAAGTGGTTTCGCGCGATTCAGATGTCAAAATTGGACTCCGGGCGAAGTTTGGATAAAATATTACCTCTCCGGTCGCCTTCGGGAATTTTTAGAGTTGGAATTTGGCAAATCGGATCGAGTGGGCATTCGGCAAATTTTCGGTTGAGAATTTGGAGAAATGGACATCGTTTTTGGATTCAGCGCGCGAAATCGCTAAGAATGGACTATTTATTTGTTGGTTTTGGCGTCCGGTAGGCGTGCACGTTTTTCGAGGAGACGCGGCACGCAAACCGAGGCGTTGGTGCGACGTGAATTTCGGGGTGGCATGGCACGTTTCCCGAGGGCGTACGGCCGTTGGCGCGGCAGGCAGGCGCGCTTGGGAAGCGCGCCTGCGACGTGGGGCGCACACGGGGGGCCGCCACGTGGCGGGCCCCCACTGGCGCCCGCTCGGGCGCGCGTGACACCGCGCCCGTGTGGCGCCCCCGTGTCCCGCGCTTGCGCGGGCACGGTGTTACGCGCCCGTGTGGCGCGCGGGCTGCGCGCCCGCATGGCGCGCAGGGGCGCGGTCACCTGCGCCTGGTGCACCGCTTTTTTGCCGTGGACCGTCGGGTGGAGGGCCCCCATTGGGCGTGCACCGTGGACCCGGTCCACCCTGACCCTCTCCCCTCTCTTTTCTTCTCTTCTTCTTCCTTTTCCTCCCCGCGCACCTTTTCTCCTCCATTTTTCTTTCTTTCTTCTTCAACCGAGCGAGAGAGGAAGTGAGGAGGGGACTTTGGTGGGGTGCGGCGGAGCGTCGTGGGCCTCGTGGAGCGTGCGAGTTTTTCCAACGGAGCGTTTCGGCGGCGGCGGCGCAGTCGGGTAGGTCCCGTGTGTTAATTTTACGATTTTTTTAGCACAGTTTTGGAGCGATATTTTGGCTGTGAATTAACCCTCTTGCTCTTGTCTGTGTTTGGGACTGTGTTCTTCTGCACCATTTTGCGTGCGGTCCCCGACGGTGTGCTCCGTTTTGCGTGCGGACTCCGGCACCGTGCACCGTTTTGCGTGCGGATTCCGGCACTGTGCACCGTTTTGCATGCGGACTCCGTTTTGCGTGCGGATTCCGGTACTGTGCATCGTTTTGCGTGCGGACTCCGTTTTGCGTGCGGATTTTGGCACCGTGCACTGTTTTGCGTGCAGATTCCGGCACTGTGCACCATTTTGCGTGCGGACTGCGTTTTGCATGCGGATTTCGGCACCATGCTCTGTTTTGCGTGCGGACTCCGTTTTGCGTGCGGATTTCGGCACCGTGCTCTGTTTTACGTGCGGACTCCGGCAGCGGGCATCGTTTTGCGTGCGGATCACGTGGAGGCCAATTGCAAGTGTCTACAAGCAATTGGTGGCACATTGAGGTGGGTGGCCTTATCTCCAAGTTTTATGGACTGTACACTATTTCTACTGATGTAGGACTATGCATGATAGCTTATTTTCTTGTGTAGCATGCTAGATTGTAGGAATTGTTATTCCTTTTATCATCTGTTAATATAGTTATCTTGGAACTTGACCTAGCACCCCCGTCATATGTTGCATGTGTAGCCAGACCAGTAGAAAACCCTCACTTGGGCTAGGGTTATTTATGCTTAGACATCCACACTGTTCTTTCATTCCTGGACATAGTGTTATCCTCACCCGGGTAGTGGATCGAGAGGTCGGGACTTTCTTTTAGTGTGGGATGCTTTTGCACTCTTGCTTGGGAGCAGAGTGGAGTCTGGTAGTTGTAGTGGGTTGCTTACCTGTGCCGGGAGCCGTTTGGGTAAACGGTAGTCCCGGGAGGTCTTGTTTCCCTGTTGTGCCGTCGTGGAGGGAGCCGTTGCGCAGACGGCAGTCCCGGGCCGTCGTGTATCTTCCGGTCAGTGATGTTGGGAACCGTTGGGGTTAACGGTGGTCCCAGGTCGTTGAGTGTTGTCCGACCAGTACTGTTGGCCTGAGTTGTGGGTCGTTCCTTGCTGTGGAGTACCTCCAGCCAGTGTGCTTTGTGCTACGAGCTGTTGAAGAGGCTAGTGTCTCGTGTTTCGTGTGAGCTGATCAGCTGAAGCGTCGAGAGTGCTCCGACTGTTGTGCAAGATATTTGGGGATCTTGAGTCCTACCGTTCTGGGAGTGAGCATGGTTTTTGACTATAGCCTGCTTATGCCGATTTGTGATACTCTATGCCGCGCCGTTTTCCTCAGTTGGAGTCGCGTCCCTGAGATGCCGCTGTGGATACGATAGTTGGCCTGTTGAGGCAGTTTTCCGCAGTGGATGCAACGATGGGCCTGTTGAGGCAGTTTTGCGCGAGGGGTGAGTTAGTCGGGCAGGACGCCCCACGTAAATCCCGTCCTCATGTGGATGTGTGGTAGTGGGCAGGTGCGTTCCTAGTCGACAGGCGCAGGCTTGACTGGACCCTATGAGGCAGTCAGTTCGATTGGGTCTATTGAGCACCTTGGGTGCGAGTGGTCCTTTTTACTTTCATCTGTTCCACTTTTTGAGTATCTAGATAGAGGCATGGTAGCTGTAGAGTAGCTCCAGCTTTTCTTGTACAGATTTTATTGCACTGTCATCTTTTACCTCTAGTAGACTTAGTGGGCAGACCGTTGGGCTTGTTGACGGCACCCACTGAGAACTACTGTGGGAAGTAGTTCTCACACCCGTCGTGGTGTCTTTTCCCCAGGAACTTCTTCTCCTGTTCCTGTTGCTCCAGTTGCTGATCCTTCTGACCGAGGCGAGGGAGTCGCGAGCTAGTTCACTACCCGTCGTTGGAGTGTAGCGGTACCCCTTCAGAGGAGAGCTTCAGTAGATTAGTTTACTTCTTTTTCCTCTGTTGAGAGACCTTTGTTTTGAGGTATAGAGTTGTACTTTATTTTACAGTTTGAGCGACTGATGTAGTGAGGATATTTTTGTAGTGAGAGCTTGTACACCTATGTACTTTATTGGAGATATCTTCCTTTTGAGTTTTGTATCAGAGGACTTTGTATACGATCGTATTTGGGAGATGGATATTGTATTGTTTTCAGTTGTACAGTGTTTGGTTATCAGTTCTTAGTAGTTTACTTTCAGCTCTGATATCTGTATTTCTGTAGTTGATTCTTTTTGCAGGTTAGACGCTTCGTCTGTACGGCAGTTTCCGTACAGATGGCGGATCTGTTAGTGAGCCCGGGTCGCAGTTTCGACCCCGGGGCGTGACACTACTAAAATGCCTCAAGTATCATGCTCAAAGGAAACTCATCTAAGAACATGCTATGCACCACTCGCACACGAGGTGCTCATAAAACTCAAATCTCAATAACTGCCAAAACTGGCTCAGTCAAGCCTGCGCCTATCGTCTAGGAACGCACCTGTCCACTACCACGTGGGGCGTCCTACTGACTACTATGAACGCACCCCCGTGGGGCGTCCTAAACTGACTACTAGGAACGCACCTGCCCACCCCCGTGGGGCGTCCTAGTCTGTCTATCTCAATCATCATCACGCGTCCGGAGCGTAACTCGAGGGGAGCGACCCCACCGTGCTCAAGCATCTCATCAGTCTCAACTGTCTCATAAGCGGCACATGCAGGCTATGATCCACGATCAAACAGATCGGATAATCAATACCCAGATAACACAACTTAGTCGGGAACCCTCCACGACTCGATCAGGGAATGCCCAAACACCCTCACAGCTATGTTGGAGAACCCTCCACGACTCAATCTGATAATGCACATCCCATGGCAAAGTCGGGAAATCTCCACGACTCAATCTGCCAGAGCCCAAACTCTCAAAGCCAAGTCGGAGAACCATCTCCACTACCAAATCAAAGATACAAACCCATGATCTAGAATAATCCCACAAGGGATCTCAACTCACATGACACTAGAAACTCATCCCACATAGCTCTAAAAATCTACTCGCTCCCCCGGCACGAGAACATATGCATCCTGAACCTACTCAATCTCTCTGGAAGCTCACAATATTTTAAAACCATTTTCAAATCTCAGTTTTCATTAAAACCGGTCCGACGATTTTTAAAACGGTTCAGATGCCAATCTAATGCCAACTAATCATGCAGTCTAGTATCGAATCATCCCTAGATCATGCTAAAAATATATGGGGCTCATAAATGTCTTTCTATGGTTTTCTAGGCAACTATCAGATTTACCAGCTATACAAATAATAAGCTAAACATGATCAACATGCATACAATAGCTTTGGAAGGCATTCCATACATCTTGAAGAAATTTCAACCCACCTGGAACGCTTTCCGCAGGCAATCGCTGAAGTCGGTGAAGCACCGTACCGCTCACTGTCAAAACTGCCGGAAACGCCCAAAACCGCGCCGCACGCGCGCGCACTGTCGCAAACATCAGAAATATTCCCGGAAGCTCGAACAACCCTCTCGAGTCCTCTAATAAAATCTGCGCGCACTCCGGCCCTCGCTGTCCACTCACAGCACACGCGCAAGCATGCCTCGGCTCCGCGCAGTGAAAATCCATAGCTCACAGCATCAATGCAAAAGATGGAAGGAATAATCCAATTAAGCTCAAAGCTTCATCAAAAATCCATCATCAAGTCCTTCTAATGAAATCCAAACCAAACTACAAAAATCTGCCAACTCACCTGACGTGCGGCTCGACGCGCGCGCAGCTCCGCTCAACTCCAAGCAGCAGGAACACCAAGCTGCCACCTTCACTTCTCTTCTTCTCCTTCTCTAACCTTTCCTTGCTTTCATCCTTTTCTTTCTTTCTTTTCTCTCTTTTCTTTCTTTCTGTCGTGGAGAAGAAGGCAGGGGCTGGGGCTTCTTTATAAAAGGTGGCGAGGGGTAGAAGGCAGCTGGGAGTGAAAAGACCAAAGTGCCCCTCACTAAACTGCTCAAAATAGGCTAATTACCTCACTGAGTACCGGTACCCAAGGCTGGGTACCGGTACTAACCAAGTTAGTTCCGGAACTGGAGCCTGAGTTCCGGAACACAAAGCCCAGTTCCGGAACTCAAGCCTCAGTTCCGGAACTGAAGCTCCCCAAAGCCGCAATCCAAGTCTGATGCTTCGATTTTCCTCGCCGACAACTCGCTTTCTGTCCCGGAGGCTCCCGCATCACATTGAAATCTCCCGAACCCCGCTGTAAACATAAAGTACACATGTCCAAAGATTTTCCCACTCAGAAAGCTCAACTGTGGGGTCGGTGTGCTCAATCCAACAATCCGGTACTCTCACAAGAAAAATCCTCATTGGCATTCGTTTCTCATTTCTTTTCTCGTTCCTTTTCTCAATTCCAAAGCGGGTTACAAGTAATTACTTAAATCCTTTAATTGCCAACTCCAACTCACTTTTCGCCCTCAGGGCCTCCACATCAATCCGAAACCTCCCGAGCTCCGCTGTAACCTGAAAATACACGTGTTCCAACACTTTCCAATTTCTGTGCACAATCGCGGAGTCGGTTCTCTATCCAATCCAGTACTCTATAAGTACTCCACAAGTACACACTGCCTCGAAATCACTGATTCAAACTGGGCTTCCAAGTTCGACGCTGCCGACTCACTTTCTTCTCAAAGGATTCTGCGTCGTTCGGGAACAATCAGAACTCATCTGTAAACCCAAATGGAACACGCCCAAGACGTTCTCTCCGCACCACGCCATCTCGCGAGGTCGGTGCACTCTACAAAGTCCCGGTACTCTACACCGTCTCTCGGCCAAAGACAGAGGACAGACCGTGTCACGCCCCAGGCCCCAGCGGAAGCCTACCCAGCACGTGCACAGACCCGCCGTGTGCACAAGGTACCCCCGGTACACACAAGGCGTCTACAACAACAAGCGGAAGGAAGGCAATAAACACATCCTACTAGTAATCAGAGCACAACACAACTAAACTATACATAAAGAGGAAAGTAGATAACAACTATCATACAAGAAGTTAAAATCCAAAATACACATGTAGTTCCCTTAAATACAACTTATCAAAATACATGGGTGGTTTCTATGCCAAAATACACCAACACTTCTCTAACAAAACAAAGGAAAAGGTGTCCTGTAACCACCTCGAGTGGTCCGACGGGGAATAGCTAGCTATGCGATAACCCCTTGCCACGGTCCCGAGCCCCTCCCGCTGCGGATGGCTCTGAAAAACAACATCCCAAATGGGGTGAGAACTATTAAACAATAGTTCCCAGTGGGTAAGCCGCCGAGAGAAGCGAAATACACCACTAGGTCAACTGAGGCATAAGATAGTAAACTGCTAAAATGAAATGCAGAAAATAAACAACTGAAGTAAAGTAAAGTACTCTACTACTATCATGCCTCTATGCTCATGTACAAGGTGATGATGATATGAATCTATCATGTATGTCCAACTACCATTAATGTATCATCTTTGTGATATTCAATGTTAAGTTTGGTTAACTTAATCCTTTTCTCTTGAAGACTTTCTTTGAGTCTAAGCTTGAGCCACGCCTCATGGTCCCGTGGTGGCACCCCCCAAGGAGCTATGCCAAACCAACGGCGTCCCAATCGGCACCCAATCCCGCACGGCGATCATAATGTCGCAAATGGCCAACTCCGGAGTGCCGGCTTGGAGGGAGCGACCCTACCAAGCATGTGCGAATGAGCACAAACGGCAAGCAAGCAAGTCTCGATCATCGTGTCTGAAACACGGAATAGCAAGTCATCGTGTCTAAAACACGGAAAAGCATCATCGACCTTTAGGTCGGGGTATAGTATCCCAAGTGTCAATGTTTCATGTACAATATTAACATTAATTTTGCATAATGAAAGAGTAAAACATTTACAAGTTGTCCTCATGTCTCAAACATGGAATCTCACTATTTCATCTTGATTGTACAAGTTTAGAAGTTTTCTACTTACTTGTATCTCACTACACTAGATGGCACTAATGTCATAATGTCCATTTTCTTCATGACCATATGCATAACATATCTCAATAATTCTATAACATGTATAGTTATTCTCTATTCATATCCAAAAGCTTAAGTTCACGAAAATTCCTATTCAATCCCCCCTCAAAGTGCCCATGCACCTACAATGTTTACCTCTACTACATAGAGTATGAAATTTTCTACACATGAAGGGGTTCAAATGCATGATCATAAATCATGATAAATCAAACGATGCATGTTTAATATAGCAATGATGCCCTAAAAGTCTATAGAAGACATAGGGGGAGTTCACCCATTTCGGTGAGGTCAGACCCACCGGATAGTTGCCAAATCCTTGTGAAGGATCCCAACCACGAAGCCCACACTTCCTCTTATGCCCTAAGAGAAGTTTCCAAAGGGTCAAAACATCACAAAACCCTAATCACAAAATCCCTTAAAATCATAAGGAAAATAGGTGGAAAATACCTTAGGTTGAGAAATCTTGCTAAATCTTGAAATCCAAACAAGAAAAGCTTCAAAACCAACCTACAAGAGTGTTCTACACCCATCAATTCCACCCCAAAAGCTATAAATCAAAAAGCCCCAAAATAAACCCTAGTTTTCCAAAACCTAGGTTTTCCTTCAAAAATCCCAAAAGAAAGGAAAAAGAAGTGTTCCAAACCTCTTTTAGCTCAAATCCCACCTTGGAAAAGCAAAGGATAGGCACAATAGCTCCAAACTTCCTTCTTCTTCAAGTTCTAGCCTTCCTCCAAGCTCTTGTGGCAAGCTTCAATGGTGGAGAAGAGGAGGTTGAAGAAGAATCCAAATAGTGAGATGTGTTGGAGAAGGAAATCCAAGATTTCTCTCTCCCTCTCACTCTCTCTAACACTTTCTCTTGCTCTCTCTCCAAATGAGAGGAAAAGAAGAGTGAAGGGGGTTAAAAACCCTAATGTAACAAAATCCTAAAAGACCCTTGCAAGAAATGTTATTACATTTCTTACTGTGCTGTCCAGACTCGCACGATCCGGACTGCACCCATCCGATCCGGATCCCGAACGTGGAATTTCCAGTTTCGCGCGGACGATCCGGATTGCCCCTATCCGATCCGGATCCCGAACGTGGAATTTCCAGTTTCGGGGGGGACGATCCGGATCGCCCCTATCCGATCCGGATCCCGAAGCCAAAAACCCCAAAATTTCAAAATTTTCGAAGATTTCCGATTTGCGCCCAAACTCTCCGGGAACCTTCTAGGACCCTCCGGAAGCTTACAAAAACATTCTAAGGGTATCATTCAACCCTCCACACACTCGAACTTCGCAATTTGATAAAGTTCAGTGTACTACAGACCGGGATGATTTTCTTTGCCCATGGGAGGGAAAGGTTTCCCCCCCTGTGACCCCCCCTTCCAGGGCTTAAGACTAGAGTAGGGAACAACCCTTTAAACAAGGGTTGATTCTTCATTGGGGCAAGGGGGGAACCTCCCCCCTTAACCCCCCACGGTCTTCTCTCTCCTCCTCAGTCAAACGACGGAAGAGGCGAAGTCAAGGTCAATCCTCAGCCGCTCGAAGCTACAGAAGGAAAGATCTTGAAAAGAACGAAGGCGGGATTTAGGCGCGAATCTTGTAACAGACCCCGACGCGGCAAGTGGCGTCCAGCATAGGGAAGCGCCGAAGATCACGCTTCGGCACAACGATCAGGGGATGAAATTAGACGGGAAACAACCACTATCCTATTGAGGATAATCGATTCAAAAGGAAGTGATTGAGGAATCACTGGTAATTCCCCTTTGATTACGCCGATTTCTAAATCGGCGGTTATACACCCTAGTTCGAAACTGTATAAATAAGCAAACCAACGAAGGAAAAGGGTTCCTGTCACGCCCCGGGCCCCAGCGGAAGCTACCCGGCACGTGCACAGACCCGCCGTGTGCACAAGGTACCCCCTGGTACACACAAGGCGTCTACAACAACAAAACGGAAATGAAGCAATATACACATCCTACTAGTAATCAGAGCGCCACACAACAAAACTATGCATAAAAGAGAAGAGTAGATAACAACTATCATACAATAAGTTAAAATCCAATATACAAATATAGTCCTCTCAAGTACAACATATCAAAATAATGGGTGGTCTCGCTATAACAAAATACATCAACACCTCTTACACGAAACAAAAGAAAAGGTGCCCTGCAACCACCTCGAGTGGCGTGACGGGGACAAGCTAGCTATGCGACAACCCCTTGCCACGATCCCGACCTCCTCCCGCCACGGATGGCTCTGAAAAAGAAAAACCACCCAAATGGGGGTGAGACCTATTAATTAATAGTTCCCAGTAGGTATGTCGCCGAGAGAAGCGAGATACACCACTAGGTCAACTGAGGATAGTATAACTGCTGAAATGAAATGCAGATAATAACCAACTAATGTAAAGAAAGTAAAGTAAAGTACTCTACTACTATCATGCCTCTATGCTCATGTACAAGGTGATAATGATATGAATCTATCATGCTATCATAACGACCAACTACAATAAGTAGTATCATCTACGTGATGTCCAATGTCAAGTTTACTATCATGTATGTCCAACTACCATGAATGTATCATCTATGTGGTATTCAATGTCAAGTTTAGTTAACTTTAATCCTTTTCTCTTGAAGACTTTCTTTGACTCTAAGCTTGAGCCACGCCTCATGGTCCCGTGGTGGCACCCCCCAACGGAGCTATGCCAATCCAACGTTGTCCCAATTGGCACCCAATCCCGCACGGCGATCATGATGTCGCAAATGGCCAACTCCGGAGTGTCGGCTTGGAGGGAGCGACTCTACCAAGCATGTGCGAATGAGCACAAACGGCAAGCAAGCAAGTCTCGATCATCGTGTCTAATACACGGAATAGTCATCATCGTGTCTAAAACACAAAATAGCATCATCGACCTTTAGGTAGGGACATAGTACTTCAAGTTTCAAAGTTTCAAATACAATATTAGCATTATCTTGCATAATAAAAGAGTAAGGCATTCACAAGGTGTCCTCATGTCTTAAACATGGAAGGAATCTTACTATTTCGTCTTAATTGTACAAGTTTAGAAGTTTTCTACTTGTATCTCAATACACTAGATGGCACTAGTGTCATCTAGTGTCTCCATTGGAACATGATCATGTATAACATGTTCCAATAATTCTAATACATGTATAGATGTTCTCTATTCATATCAAAAAGCTTAAGTTCACGAAAATTCCTATTCAAGCCCCTCTTAAAGTGCTCATACACATACAATGTTTACCTCTACTACATAGAGTATGAAATTTTCTACATGAAGGGGTTCAAATGCATTATCGTAAATCATGATAAATCAAACGATGCATGTTTAATATAACAATGATGCCCTAAAGGTCAATATAAGACATAGGGAGAGTTCACCCATTTCGGTGAGAGCAAATCCATTGGATAGTGGCCAAACACTTGCGAAGGATCACGTCCAAGTTGCCCACATTTCCTCTTATGCTCTAAGAGAAGTTTCCAAAGGGGCAAAACATCAAAAAAAATCTAACCATGAAATTCCTTACCTTTGCCTCCAAGCACTCCAAGCTCTACTCGAATAATAGCTTGTACTTCCCCTCTCTCCAACCTCCTTCCAAGCTTGATCTTGTCACGCCCCGGGCCCCAGCGGAAGCCTACCCGGTACGTGCACAGACCTGCCGTGTGCATCTGAACCGTTTTAAAAATCGTCGAACCTGTTTTAATGAAAACTGAGCTTTGAATATAGTTTTAAAATATTGAGATCGCCCGGAGGGGTTGAATAGGTTCAGGATGCATGTGTCCTCGTGCCTGGTGGCCGAGTGGATTTTTAGAGCTCTGTGGGATGAGCTTCTAGTGTCATGAGAGAGTTTGAACATTATTCCACTTCGGGGGCGGAATTTCCGGGCCTTCTGTGTGATAGATTGAGGTTTGATCTCCCTGGTTGGGATTGATGAGTTTATTCTGGATCATGGGTCGTGCATTATCAGATTGTGTCGTGGAGGTGGTTCTCCAACTTAGCTATGAGAGTTTGGGCTTTGGCAGATCGAGTCGTGGAGGGTTCCCCGACTTAGCCATGGGTTGTGCATTATCAGATTGTGTCGTGGAGGTGGTTCTCCAACTTAGCTATGAGAGTTTCGGCATTTCCAGATTGAGTCGTGGAGTGTTCTCCGACTGAGTTATTGTTATTTGAGCATTTGAGTTTCCGATCTGTTTGATCGTGGATCATAGCCTGCATGTGCCGCTTATTGAGACAGATGAGACACGCTTTTTCCTCAGTGGGGTCGCTCCCCTCGAGTTGCCGCTCAGGATGCGATGATGATGCGCCTGATGAGGCTGCCATGCATGGTACTATGATAGTCCGATTGGACACCCGTCGTTGATACATGAGGGAACCTAGTTGATACACTAGGGGGCGCAGGCTTGACTGGACCAGATTTGGCAGTCAGTGAGATTTGGGTTGATGTTAGTGTCACGCCCCAGGCCCCAGCGGAAGCCTACCCGGCACGTGCACAGACCCGCCGTGTGCACAAGGTACCCCCCGGTACACACAAGGCGTCTACAACAACAAAGCGGAAGGGAAGCAATATACACATCCTACTAGTAATCAGAGCACAACACAACTAAACTACACATAAAAGAGGAGAGTAGATAACAACTATCATACAAGAAGTTAAAATCCATTATACAAATGTGGTCCTCTCAAATACAACCTATCAAAAAACATGGGTGGTTTCTATGCCAAAATACACCGGCACCTCTCCAACAAAAACAAAAGAAAGGGTGCCCTGTAACCACCTCGAGTGGTGCGACGGGGACAAGCTAGCTATGCGATAACCCCTTGCCATGGTCCCGAGCCCCTCCCGCTGTGGATGGCTCTGAAAAACAGCAACCCAAATGGGCTGAGAACTATTAATCAATAGTTCCCAGTAGGTAAGCCGCCGAGAGGAGCGAAATACACCACTAGGTCAACTGAGGAATAAGATAGTAAAACTGTTGAAATGAAATGCAGAAAATAAACAACTGAAGTAAAGTAAAGTACTCTACTACTATCATGCCTCCATGCTCATGTACAAGGTTATGATGATATGAATCTATCATGCTATCATAATGTCCAACTACAATGAGTAGTATCATTTATGTGATGTCCAATGTCAAGTTTGCTATCATGTATGTCCAACTACCAAAAGAAGTATCATCTAGGTGATATTCAATGTCAAGTTTAGTTAAATTTTAATCTTTTTCTGTTGAAGACTTTCTTTGAGTCTAAGCTTGAGCCACGCCTCATGGTCCCGTGGTGGCACCCCCCAACGAGCTATGCCAATCCAACGGCGTCCCAATTGGCACCCAATCCCGCACGGCGATCATGATGTCGCAAATGGCCAACTTCGGAGTGCCGGCTTGGAGGGAGCGACCCTACCAAGCATATGCGAATGAGCACAAACGGCAAGCAAGCAAGTCTCGATCATCGTGTCTAAAACACAGAATAGCAATCATCGTGTCTAAAACACGGAATAGCATCATCGACCTTTAGGTTGGGGTATAGTATCTCAAGTGTCAATGTTTCATATACAATATTAACATTGTCTTGCATAATGAAAGAATAAAACATTTACAAGTTGTCCTCATGTCTCAAACATGGAATCTAACTATTTCATCTTGATTGTAAAGGTTTCGAAGTTTTCTACTTGTATCTCACAATACTAGATGACACTAATGTCATAATGTCCACTTTTCTCCATGATCATATGCATAACATATCTCAATAATTCTATAACATGTATAGTTATTCTCTATTCATATCCAAAAGCTTAAGTTCACGAAAATTCCTATTCAATCCGCCCTTAAAGTGCTCATGCACATACAATGTTTACCTCTACTATATAGAGTATGAAATTTTTTACACATGAAGGGGTTCAAATGCATAATCATAAATCATGATAAATCAAACGATGCATGTTTAATATAGCAATGATGCCCTAAAAGTCTATAGAAGACATAGGGGGAGTTCACCCATTTCGGTGAGGTCAGACCCACCGGATAGTTGCCAAATCTTGTGAAGGATCCCAACCAAGAAGCCCACACTTCCTCTTATGCCCTAAGAGAAGTTTCCAATGGGTTAAAACATCACAAAACCCTAATCACAAAATCCCTTAAAAATCATAAGGAAAATAGGTGGAAAATACCTTAGGTTGAGAGATCTTGCTAAATCTTGAAATCCAAACAAGAAAAGCTTCAAAACCAACCTACAAGAGTGTTCTACACCCATCAATTCCACCCCAAAAGCTAGAAATAAAAAAGTCCCAAAATAAACCCTAGTTTTTCAAAAACTAGGTTTTCCTTCAAAAATCCCAAAAGAAAGGGAAAAGAAGTGTTCCTAACATCCCTAATCTCAAATCCCACCTTGGAAATGCAAAGGATAGGAACTAGGGCTCCAAACTCTCTTCTTCTTTAAGTTCTTGCCTTCCTCCAAGCTCTTGTAGCAAGCTTCAATGGTGGAGAAGAGAAGGTTGAACAAGAACCCAAGTAGAGAGATGTGTTGGAGAAGGAAATCCAAGATCTCTTTCTCTCTCTCTCTCTCTCTAACACTCTGTCTTGCTCTTTCCAAATAATAGGAATAGAGAAGGTAAAGAGGGTTAAAAACCCTAACGTAACAAAATCTCCAAAGCCCCCTGCAAGAAATGCAATTACATTTCTTACTGGGCTGTCCAGACCAAAACGGTCCGGACTGAGCCAAAACGGTACGGACCCCGAAGGTGGAAATTCCAGATTCGCGCGGATAGTTCGGACTGTCCCCGGACGGTCCGGACCCCGAAGCCAAAAACCTCAAATTTTCAAATTTTTCGAAAATTCCCGATTTGCGCCCAAACTCTCCAGAAACCTTCTAGAACCTTCCGGAAGCTTACAAAAACATTCGAAGGGTATCATTCAACCCTTCGCACACTCAAACTTTGCAATTTGCTAAAGTTTAGTGTACTACAGTTAGCACCTCGTGAGCGAGTGGTTGCATAGCATGTTCATAGTAGAGTTTTCCTTTGAGCATGATGTTGAGACATAATAGCTGTAGTTATTTTCCAGCTTTCCTATTATTTATCTGCATACCTATTGTTTTGCCTCCAGTAGACTTAGTGGGCATACTGTAGATATTGGTGACCGTACCCATGTAATACTCGTGAAACCTGAGTCTATATAAAGAGTGAAAATGGTATAGACCATTCGCTGATCCGACGGTCGGATCGTCCTGAACTTAGTAAGGAAACTAGCGGGACCCGTGACTTAAGTGAATAGTAACCCCTGATTTATTTTCCTCGCTAGCCAACGTCGGCCGATCGACTATCGGGAGTCCGAATCTGGCAATCCAGGTAGTCGATTTGAATGGCGTCGTTGTTCTGAGCGCAGTGGCGCTGACCAAATCTCCGTTTGACAAGCCGGTTGTCTCGAAAAGCGAGAAAATGGGAAAAGTGTTAGTATTTTGTGAAGAAGCTTAATATTTTATGTACCAGGTGTGTGGATCTTGGAGGGGAGGGACCTTTGTGCATAATTTGGCTTCAGCTAGGGATCCAGATCAAAATATATAGAACTGGAGGACTTCTTTTGCATTTTAGTTGCAAAGTACATAAGAAGCGACTAGGGCATCGTTGGGTAGAACCCTAGCCGCAACTCTCTTGCAACCGCAGCCACCCACGACTCCTCCTCTCCCTCTGCTACCTATCCCGCACAGCTGCGCCGCCGGCCGCCGCCCCTGATCGCCGGAAAAAGCAAGGGTCCTCAAGGAAAACTCTTGATCTTGGGTTGGTAGAAGAAGAAGAGCACCCGAGCCCCTAGACCTGAGCCCAGACCTCTCTGCGGTCATCTCCTACATCCAGAAGACGAGCCGAGGTGGACTGGTGCACCGCCGTGGCCGCGCGACGCCGGGAAGACCACTTTCTTCTTCCTCGGATCCAATCAAGGTGAGCCTCCCTTACTCTTGGTTAATTTTGTTTTCAAGCATCTGCAGTCGGTTTTCCTCGTTCTTGGGATGCTCCTGATGGAGCCGCGGCCTCGGAGAGGCGCCGGGTTGCCGGCGGGAGCAAGTAGCACGCCGGAACCCTAATCTGCTCCACCCTTGGGCCGTAGTGATTCCGACGATTTTTGTCGGAAAATAATATGCTCAGAAGCTTCTTCTAGTCCTGTACAAGCTTCCCATAAAGTTTGGGAAGACTTGGTGTAGTGTGGAGACGGTGGTGCCGTGCCCTAATTTCGGGTTTGTGAGGGCCGGCCGAGCTTGTTGCTCCGGCGCCGCCGCGGCCTCTCGTCGCCGGCCAAGGCTCCATTTGCCTTCCTATGGTCGAGAAGGACCCAAGAATGCCTATGCATGGGGCCCATGCAGACCGGACCAAGATCCACCATTAATGGACCTTGGTTGGCCGCGTTAATGGCGGCCGGCCATCCGCCGCTTGTCGGTGGGCATGGGTTGCCCAGATCTTCATTAAGCAACCTTTAGAAGCTTTGGGTGCTGTCCATTGCACCCAGAAATCCATGGATGGAAAGTCGCCATTGTTGAAGCCCAAGCTTGACCCAAGCTTGGCCGCCACCGTCGCCGCCGTGACCTCGTCACCGGGCACGGGTCCAAGTAAGTTCGGGGGATATGTTAGCACCTGCTGGTGCACTTGTTCGAGGCCCAAAACCTCGGAATGGGAAATTGCCATTTTCGGGTTTTATGATCGTCTTCTTCATCTTGTTGCTCGGCCACCTGAGAATGCAAGATGACCCAGACTTCTTGGGGATGCTCCTGCAGCCTAGGAGAACTTCTCCTTCCAAGTTAGAAGGGCCCAGGTGCAGTAATTGCTGAGATCAAGCTCGGGCATGGGTTGGAGTACTTGTTTTATATTGTTGCACCCTAGGTGTTTGATGAAATGCCTAAGAGAGGTTTTGTTTGGAATTTGGTTTCGAGCATAATATGAAAGTTGCTCCATTTTGTTCCCTGAGCTTAGTGCTCACTTCAGATCAAAGCAGATCTGTGTGGATTGGTGTGTGGAGCAAGGTGGTCATGGTAGAAAGCAAGGGTACTGGATCTGCTTGATCCAGCAGTCTTGAGTTGCAAAAAGGGCAAGCCTTGGTGTCCTGGTGTTGTCCAGAGACATTTGATCCAAGTTTTTTTAATTGGGGACATGTAGGGTGAAAGATATAGCATTTTTAAGCTTTATGTCTAATAGTTGGCGGTGGTAGTGTTTGGGACTTTTTGTGAAGCCGTGACGGTGGGCTCCTGGCTAATTTGGGGTCACTGGACGTGATGCTCGCATCGGTTTTCGGTTTCGTTGAGCAGAAGAAACGAAAATGCGTTTAAGCGATGTCAGAGGGGTATTTTTATGGCCCAAAGTTTTCCTCGGGTTCCGTGCTGCTGCAAATGGGTGAGCACGGTGTTCAGCGGGTCGAGTGTCACTTACTGGAAGTGACGGTTCGTAAAAATAATATCCCAGTTAAGAGAACGAACGAAAACGGATCTCAAATTATTGTAAAAGTGTATTTGGGTAAAACCCTAGGGGTTAAGTGGTAATTGTAGGCTGCTGTACACAGAGTGTCGGTAGGTTGGATATGTGTGAGTCTAGTTCTGACTACAGTTTCTGTTCAGGGCCCAGCGGTTCAGCACCAGTCTAGACTAGCGGGAGTTCGGGATCCGCCTACATTAGGGGGGCTCATTCGACTGACTTCGAGGTGGGTTTCCTTTGAGCCTAAGTATAGAACCAGTGTTCTTGGATATACTAACTGCATATTATTGGTACTAATGCTGACGGTCTCTATGATTGCGATATTATCCTGTATCTTGGTGACTGTGCTCGTAGTTGCGACACGCGCACCCGCGGTCTGGCCACCGCAAAGGGTGCTCTTTTCCGGGAAAGCGGTCTTCGACCCGTGTTAACCCACGAGGTGAGGTAGTGGGGGCCCCCGTAGGTGTGGGGTTTGAGGCATCAAAAGGGGGGGGGAGAGGTGCGACCTATCGGGATAGGTGTCCGACGAGGTCAGGTGCCCCAAGGTGTGAGCGGTGCGATCCGTCGGGGTAGGTGCCCGACGAGATCAAGGTGCGTAGGTGCTACAGGTATTACAGGTGTTGCAGGTGTTCGCGTGTTACTTTTCCAGTGAGCCGAGTGGTTGCTCCGGATAGTCTTACTGTTGGGTTTGACATTCTTTCTTGCTTATTATTATTATCGCATGTCGCTGACTACCCACTCCGTGACAGGTTCTTCCAGGGGTGAGCGGTAGACGACGGTGAGGTCGAGGCAGGAGTGGTCGGGCAGTGAGGAGCCCTAGTCTGTATCTCCTTTACTTTTCCTTGCATTTCATTTGGTACTGTAGGTTACGGTGTGGTTCGCGATACCCTTGTGGGGTCGGTGTGGATGTTGATTACTTTTGCTCTGGATATGGAATAATGGTTCTTTTATTATCCCCGTTCGGCCGTTTTCCAAAGCAAACCAACTAGAAAAGAAAAGAAAAGAACTTCGAAAACTATCTTTCAAAATCTGGGGTCGTGTGGACCCGTTTTCCAAACCATGTGGATTTATGGGATCTCAAAACTGTTTTCAAAACCTTGGGTCGTGTGGACCTGCTTTCAAAACTGTGAGTTTATCCTTTCAACTTGACTGGCCTCGGGCATTGTTGTTAGTCTGCATTCGTAGTTAGATTCCGAACTGTTGTGATTAAATGAATGGTTATATTTAACTGCTGTAATAGCCGCGACGCCGTGCATATACAGAGGAGACTCTGCCCGTTTGTCGAGTAAATCTGTATATGCAGCGGGTCTGGGCACGTGCCGGGGAGGACTGAATTTCAAAAAAAAATTAGCAACTCTTTCTTTTCCGCTGAGCGAGACCCCCGGGGCGTGACAACCCACTGGGAACTACCTTCTGCAGTAGTTCTCACACCCGCTGCGGTGACAGGTTTCCAGAGGTTGCTGTTCCAGCTTGTGTTCGTGCGGAGACAGCTGATCGAGGTAAGGGCGTGACCGAGTAGTTCCTTACCAGCATTTTGAGAGTCAGAGGTAGATGTACCCTGTATTTTTGAGTTTCCACTTTTGTACTGGACAGTCTGAGAGATTTGTATTGTATTTTTTTTTTTTTTACATAGGGTGAGAGACTATGTATTGAGGATTTATTTTATATTCAGATGTTCAGTTTTGATTTCTGTAGCTACTAGTTTTATTTCCGCTCTGATACATGTTTAGCTATAGATTTGACTTGCAGGGTAGACGCTTCGTTTGTGCGGGGGTTTCCGTACAGATGGCGGATTTGTTGGCGAGCCCAGGTCGCAGTTTCGACCCCGGGGCGTGACAGATTAGGGTGGTATCAGAGCCTAGGTATATAGGTTGTTGAGGACTTAGTGACCCTAGGCTATTGGTTGGACAGTAGGATGACTGTCGTGAGAGAAGTGACTTTAGCGAGAGTCCCGATTGAGTCTGTACCTCCCCCAGGGGATTGGGGTGAGCGATCTTACATGTTTATTCTCTAAAGTGGTTATATTGGCTGCAGACAACATAATGTTTTAGAATGGGTAACATGTCCTAGACTTTCGCTTGATCGAGTCGAGAGATTTCGTGGTCCTGATGTTTGGTTTGTTCCAGTTGTTTTCGATGCCTCCGAGACGTCGTGCAGCGACGAGGGCGCTTGTGGCCTTGGATGAGGAGCCCGAACAGCGGAAGGCTGAATGGATAGAGCAAAGTGAGGTCCGAGAGTTACGGGCCCAAGTAGCCCAGATGTTTGAGGCGATGCGGCGCCAGGAAGAGAACATGGAGCGTATGATGCTTGGACAGAGAGCATCCCCTGTGGTATTGCCAGTAGTACCTCCGGCCGCGACGTCGTTGGCTTCGACCCAGATCGCACCATTGACAGTGCAGGAGCAGCGAGAGCTTACTGATCGGATGTTGTACATCAACCAGTTCCATCCCCTGCAGTTTTCAGGGCAGAGTTTGGAGCCTTGGGAGGCTGAGAACTGGATCGCTGCTATGGAAGAGCTATTTGAGAGTTTGTTCCTCCAGAAGAAGCATTAGCTGCATTTGGCCACGCACTTTTTCGAGAAGGACGCCGAGATTTGGTTGCGTCGAGTTCGTCCTGTTGGACCACCGGGACTGCAATTGATGACTTGGAGCGAGTTTTGTGTTTTGCTACTTGGAGTTTCCTTTCCCGACAATGTGAAGCAGAAACTGGAAGAAAATTTGAGACGCCTGCAGCAAGGGAGTCGATCTCGTCGGGAGTACGTTCGCGAATTTCTGCGACTGTTGAGCAGCGTGCCCCTGTTACCCAGGATGAGACCCAGAAGGTCGATCTGTTTGAGAGAGGACTGCATAGGATGTCTATCACTTCGTGCATTCCCAGCGAGCACTGACCTTGGATGCAGCGATTGAGCATGCTCGATGGATTGATCGAGGATCTGTGATCATGTCTGAAAGGAACGGAGCGCCAGGGACCAGCTCTGGAGAGAGAGACGTCCAGTGTTGCCTGATTATGGAACAGTCGAATGGATCGAGACCCCCAAGGTCGCTATGATTCAAGTCTCAGGGTTGTGGGTCTCAAAGAAGACAGAGGTCGGGAGATTCTCTACAGTTGAGGCACCAATAGTAGTGTCAGGATGAGAGTGTCATTTGCGGTGGGCCTCATTCGCCGCCGCAGTGTGAGACTACAGACTGGGGCGATGTTTCCTTTTGGACAGTCAGGACATATTCAGGCAGAGTGCCCTAGAACAGTGCTTATGGTATTACCCCTTGCGATGACACCCCCACTACTTCTTCAGGATGATGGAGCTCCTCCGATTTACCTCCAGACAGAGGGCAGATAGGGTTCACGATGTCGGGACAGACCGGGTGTCAACCGTCAGCATCGAGCAGATGAGATTGAGTAGCTGGTTAAGGGCGCCTCGTAGCGGATCGCGTCTCACCAGGTGAGGTTTTCTTTATAGTCACTGGAGTTAGACTAGGTTTGAGGCTGACACCACTTGCATATGTTTCAGTGGAGCATTGGCAGCTTCGTACGGGCCAGAGATAGGACTGGTAGCTTGTGTACGTGAGGATCAGGTTCCAGATCACGTATGGCACAGGGATGACTGTTGCCAGTCCTGCCCAGTGCAGTTAGGACCTTGGATTTGATCCATTGATTTCATTGGTCCTACCTTAGCTCCGAGCTTTAGTTGTGGTATGGGATAGGGATTGGTTATCCCAGTTTTACGCTACCATGGATTGTCGAGACAGGACAGTGACCCTCCGTGGACCTGGTCAGGAGGAGTGTGTTTATAGAGGATGCCAAAGCACGACAGATGTTGAGTCGTGGATGTACCGCTATTCTAGCGATTGTAGAGGAGGTGCCTACGGCGGCACCGGGAATTAAAGGATATCTTTATCGTCGAGAGATCCCGGGTGTGAGTTCACCTGAGCTGATGTTGATGCTGCCGGTTAGAGAGATTGAGTTTGAGATTGTTATTGATGTGGTTTTGGAAACCGCGCCAACCTTGGTAGCGCTTTATGGAGTATCACCGGTAAGCTGGGAGAGCTGATAGCGCAATTGCGAGATCTGATGGATCGAGAGGTCTGTTGACCCAGTGCCACGTCGTTGAGATACGATGGTGAAGATCCGAGAGTTGGATACCTGAGTATGCTTCCTTGCCGTTGATACACGGTAGTGATGCCACGTTGTTGATACACAATGGTGAGAGTTTTATTGTGGTTCGAGCACACAGACAGGTTTGGGTTGTATTCCGGCAGTTGCTCTTTTGTGAGGCAGGTATCTGTATGGAACCATAAAGCCGAGGATTGTGCCCAGATAGTGTTTAGGACCGGGTAGAGGCATTATGAGCTTACAGCGAGGTCAAGTGGATTGACTAATTTAGCCTTGCCGCCTTTAGGATTCGAGGAATTGTGTATTCCAGTGGTATTTGGACGGGTTGGTAGCGGTATTCGTCATGGATATTTGGAATTTATTTCCAAAGTGACATATAGAGCATGAGGAGCACTTGAGGATAATGCTGCAACTTCTGAGAGAGAAGAAATGTATGCCAAGTTGAGAGAGTGTGCATCTTTGGCTTTGGAAGGTTTTGTTGTTAGGCCGTGTGATTCCAGCTGCATGAGTGATAGTGGACCCAACGAAGAGTGATGTCGTTCGGGTTTGGCCTAGACCTACGTTAGTGTCAGTGGTCTGAAGCTTTTGGACTAACCAGCGCCAGCATAGCTTTGAGGAGTTAGAGCTAAGGATAATACCAGCATCGATGTCGATGATTGCCAGTGATAGAAAGGGATTTGAGTTATTTATCGACCCCTTGAACCTAAAATACTTGGTGACTCGGTAGGAGTTTAATTCAGGCAATGCCGATGGATAGAGTCCTTAAAGATGCATGATTGATCTTACAGTATTACCCTGGCGAGGACATATTGGTCATGGATGCCTTGACTAGGCAGGCAGTGCCACCTTGGTGTGAGGTGACCGTTCAGTGGATGCCCATCTTTGGAGCTTGTTTTTGCATGTTTGGGGTGAAGGCACTAGCCATTCGAAGTTTTCAAACTTTTTACCGTATCCGACTGGCTTCTAATTGAGAGTTGGGGGTTAAGGGATGTTCCCGATGTTGGGCTTCTTTCCCTGTTGATGGATGGGAGAGTGTACTACTAATGGAGCTTTGAGCATTTTGGTTGCCAAGGAGCAACGGAGTTTATGCCAATTGGAGGCATGGAGTTTTGGATTTAGAGACCATGATTTCTGGAAGCCACTATCCGCAGGGATTGGTAGATTCGAGTTTACGCGGCAAGTTCGGTCCGCGAGTATTTATCTGTCCGGAAGAGGTATATTTGATCCCTCGCATGTTTTGGACTTCATTTCCTTGGGGTTGGATGGGGATTTGAGCTATCAGGATCGACCGATGCGAATTCTGCTCAAGAGGCGAAGGAATCGCGCAACCGGGTCATACCTTTGGTGAAGGTCCCGAAGAGCCATTATGATGAGAGGGAGGCCACTTGAGAGCCTAAGGATGAGTTGAGGATCTCCTATCCCCATTTGATTGAGACACCCTCCTGAGTTATGGATTTTTCTAGTTTCGAGGATGAAACTCTTTTGAGGAGGGGAGAATGTGGATTACCAGGACTTCGTATAGTGTACCAACTCCGCAAGATAGCGTGGTGCGGGGAAATCGTCTGGAGTGTGTTCCATTTGTGTTTGCAGATGAGTTCGGGTTGGTTCGGATCGACGCGGAAACCTTTGGGTCGAAAAGTGAGTTGACGGCATCGAATTTGGAAGCCCCAGCTTGAATCGGCATTTTCAGGGCATTGCGTACCGGTACTCGAGGTTGGGTACCGGAACGGATTAGAGGGATAGCAGACAGAGAGCTTCGGATTGAGGAAATTTTGGGAAAAGTTTTCTAAGTCCCTGGGTACCAGAACTGGACAGTGCGTACCAGTACCTTATGTGAATTTTGGCTTGAGTACCGGAACACAGATGAGGGTACCGGTACTCATTGATGGATTTATCAGAGATAGCTCTCGGGTTGGGATTTTCGTGTTTAGGTACGGTACTGGAACCCGAGTACCGGTACTCAGCCTCCAGATTTTTTGTGGAAGTGAGGGTAAAAGAGTATTTTGACATCCCCAACCACCCTTGTTGACTGTATCGACCCCTCTCTTCTCTATATAAGGACTCCTCCTCCTCTCTTCTCAGCTAGAACCAGAGAAAAGAAAAAGAATGAGGGGAAGAAGGGGAGAAAGAAAGAGAAGGAGATTGAGAGTGAGAGAGAGGGAGTGGCTATGAGTTCTTGATGGACCCGTTCGCGCCAGATTTCGGATTTTCGATCGTGAGCGCGACAAGGAGCTTGTCCGGTTGAGGAGAGCCCGGTTGGAGCTCGTGCGCGCGTGGACACTGTGGAGGTGAGTATGATGAATTTTTCCGAGTTTTTGGATTTTCCTCGTATTTCGGATTTTGGACAGAGGTTGGGATTCTTGGGTTGTATTTTTCTCATCCTTTCCTTTTTTTTCCCTGTGTGGTGTGGAGCCACCGAGTGCTGCGAGGGCTGTTGGAACCCTCGGGTTGCCCTGCGCATGGTGCGGAGCCGCGGAGGCACACGCAGGCTGTGCGTGCAGGATGCGGGAGGCACGCGCAGACTATGTATTGAGGATTTATTTTATATTCAGATGTTCAGTTTTGATTTCTGTAGCTACTAGTTTTATTTCCGCTCTGATACATGTTTAGCTATAGATCTGACTTGCAGGGTAGACGCTTCGTCTGTGCGGGGGTTTCCGTACAGATGGCGGATCTGTTGGCGAGCCCGGGTCGCAGTTTCGACTCCGGGGCGTGACAGAAGGAACCCGTCCGAGTTGCCCGCCTTTCCTCTTATGCTCCAAGAGAAGTTTCCAAAGGGGGAAAACGTCATAAAAAAACTAATCATGAAATTCCTTACTTTATTAGCCTCCAAGCACTCCAAGCTCTACTCGAAGAATAGCTTGTATTTCCCTTCTCTCCAACCTCCTTCCAAGCTTGATCTCCTCCACACAAGCTTCCCTCTATGCTTCTCTTGTTGGAGAAGTGTTCCCACAAGTGAGAAAAAGAAAGAGAGAGAGAGAGAGAGAGAGAGAGAGAGAGAGAGAGGTACGCGTGGAGAAGAAAAGAAAAATTTTCTTTAATACTCAAGTGTTCTTACATCCATGTCCTCTCAATGCCCCATCAATGTCCCATCAAGGTCCCATCAATGTCCCATCAAGGTCCTATCAAAAGTGCCAAACACTAATCCTTCACACAAAATTCGACAAGAAAGAGAAAAGGAAAAGCAGTATTCTCAATCTCTTTTAAGCTCAAATTCTACCTTGGAAGTACAAGGGATAGGAACTAGGGCTCCAACTCTCTGGAAATCTTCTAGAACCTTCCGGAAGCTTACAAAAACATCCGAAGGGTATCATTCAACTCTTCTGTCACGCCCCGTGGTCGAAACTGCGACCCGAGCTCGCCAACAGATCTACCGCCTGCACGGGGCTTCCCGCACAGACAAAGCGTCTAACCTACAAATAAGATCTATAGCTATACAGATAGCAGAGCTGATAAGAAACTACGCTAAGAAAGTAAAAACTGAACAACTGAAATCGATATAAAACCAAAGTCCAAATACATAATCCACTAACTGACATAAGTACAATATCTCTGTCAAGTACAAAAGTGGGAACCAAAAATACAGGGCGACTCTACCTCTGACCCAACAGACTCAGGTAAGCAACTAGTCGGCCACGCCCTTACCTCGGTCTGAAAACTCCGCACGAGCTGATCTCGGAGTAGCCGCCTCGGGAAAACCTGTCACCACAGCGGGTGTCACGCCCCGGGGTCGAAACTGCGACCTGGGCTAGCCAACAGATCCGCCGTCTGTGCGGAAACTGCCGCACAGACGAAGCATCTATCCTGAAAAGATCTATAGCTAACATGTATCAGAGCGGAAAAAGAACTAATAGCTAAAGAAAACAACTGAACATCTGGATAAATGAAAGTCCTCAATACAAGTCTGATAAGCTATAAAAAAAAATAATACAATTCTCACAAGTCTCTCAGAATGTCCAGTACAAAAGTGGAGTCATAAAATAAAAACGGGTACATCTACCTCTGACTCTCAATGCTGGTAAGGAACTAATCGGCCACGTCCTCACCTCGATCCGCTGTCTCCGCGCGAACCAAGCTGGAACAGCTACCTCAACCTGTCACCGCAGCGGGTGTGAGGTCTACTGCAGAAGGCAGATCTCAGTGGGTACCATCCCAATATCCACGGTATGCCCACTAAGTCTACTGGAGGCAAAACAGATAGATATGCAGATAGATAGATAGATAGGTAAGGAAAAGCAGGAAAAGAGCTACAACTAAATGTCTCAACATACTGCCCATGTAAATCTCTACTATGAACCTGCTATGCATACTCCCTCACTACTAAATGCCTCAAATATCATGCTCAAAGGAATACCCATCTAAGAGCCAGCTATGCAACACTCGCACCCAAGGTGCTCTCAAAACCCAAATCTCAAAGACTGTCCAAAGCTGGCACAGTCAAGCCCGCGCCTGTCGTTTAGGAACGCACCTGCCCACTCCACGTGGGGCGTCCTACTCACCACAATGGACGCACCTGCCCACTCCCCATGGGGCGTCCTATGCACCTATCCACTGCGTGTGGGGCGTACTACGCACCTGCCCACTCTCTGTGGGGCGTACTACGCACCTGCCCACTCCCCGTGGGGCGTCCTACGCACCTATCCACTGCGTGTGGGGTGTACTACGCACCTGCCCACTCTCTGTGGGGCGTACTACGCACCTACCCACTCCGCATGGGGCGTACTGTCGACTACTATGGACGCACCTGCCCACTGCGTGTGGGGCGTACTACGCACCTGCCCACTCTATGTGGGGCGTACTACGCACCTACCCACTCCGCGTGGGGCGTCCTCGAGGGGAGCGACCCCTCAGAGCTCTAGTATCTAGTCAGTCTCAACTGTCTCATAAATGGCACATGCAGGCTATGATCCTCGATCAAACAGATTGGATACCCAATACCAGATAACACATCACAGTCGGGAAACCCTCCACGACTGGATCAGGGAATGCCAAACCCTCTCAAAGCTATGTCGGAGAACCCTCAACGACCCAATCTGATAATGCACATCCCATGGCTAAGTCGGAAAACCTCCACGACTCAATCTGCCAGAGGCAAACATCTCAAAACCAAATCGGAGAACCATCTCCACTACTAAATCAGAATATATATATCCCCATGATCTAGAATAATCCCACCAGGGATCTCAACTCACCTGACACTAGAAGCTCGTCACGCAGAGCTCTAAAAATCCACTCGGCCCCCTGGCACGAGGATACATGCATCCTGAACCTACTCAAACCCTTTGTGGAAGCTCACAAATATCCAAAACTATTTTTAGAGTCTCAATTTCATTAAAATCGGTCCGCCGATTTTTAATACGGTTCAGATGCCAATCTAATGTCAACTAAACATGCAGTCTAGTGTCATGTCATCCCTAGATCATGCTAAAAAATATCTGGGGCCTATAATAATCTTTCTACAGTTTTCTAGGCAACTATCAGATTTACCAGCTATATAAATAGTAAGCTAAACATAATCAACATGCATACAATAGCTTTAAAGGGCATTCCATAAATCTCGAAGAAATTCCAACCCACCTCGGTTTGCCACCAATTGCTTGTCGACACCTGCATTTGGCCTCCACGCGATTCCCTGCCTCCACCGGAGTCCGCACGCAAAACGGAGCACGGTGCCGGAGTCCGCACGCAAAACGGAGCACGCCGCCGGAGTCCGCACGCAAAACGGAGCACGGTGCTGGAGTTCGCACGCAAAACGGAGTCCGCACGCAAAACGGAGCACGCCGCCGGAGTCCGCACGCAAAACGGAGCACGGTGCCGGAACCCTCACGCAAAATGGAGTCCGCACGCAAAACGGTGCACGCCGTCGGGGTCCGCACGCAAAACGGTGCAGTAAAACACGGTCCCTAACACACACAAGATGTGACACCCCCGGAATTTGGAGTAGTCCTATATATAAATGATATAATAGGACTAAATCTCTTAACCCGGCTATAGCATTTTGGATGGTAGCAAGATCCAAGAGGTTATGAGAGTTAAGCGTGCTAGAGCTAGAGTAGTTCTAGAACGGGTGACCCCTTGGGAAGTGGGGCGTCACAATTGGTATCAGAGCCATTCTCCAGCCGGAAATGTGAGATGAGTCTCGGCTGAGCCAGGGTTATATAGCGGGTAGAGCGAGGCTCCCCGGCTAATGACCGTTGTGGGTGGAGTGCAGCTCCCCACAGGGTCGGCTAAGGCTAGCGAGACGAGTCTCACATCGCCTGGTGCTTGTGAGTGTGCTTGAGCCTGACGTGGACGTCAGGGCTTAAAGGGGGGAAGAATGTGGCACCCCCGGAATTTGGAGTAGTCCTATATATAAATGATATAATAGAACTAAATCTCTTAACCCGGCTATAGCATTTTGGATGGTAGCAAGATCCAAGAGGTTATGAGAGTTAAGCGTGCTAGAGCTAGAGTAGTTCTAGGATGGGTGACCCCCTGGGAAGTGGGGCGTCACACAAGAGCAAGGGGTCAAAAACAATGTCCAAAAGAACACCCCAAAACTGAGCTAAAAACACCGCAAAATTAACGCGCGGGACCTACCTCGACTACGTCGCGCGGCCCAACCGATCCTTTGGAACACCTCGCGCGCTCCGCGAGGTCCACGGCGCACCGCCGCACCCCACAAAATCCCCTCCCCCTCACTCTCTCTCGCTCGGTTGGAGAAGAAGAAGAAGAATGGGAGAAGGAATGGCGCGGGGGAGAAAGAAGAAGAAGAAGAGAAAGGAAAGGAAGGAGGTGGTCCACGGACCCGGTCCACGGATCCGGTCCACGGCACCAGCAAATGGGGAGCCACCAACCGTGGTCCACGAAGTCGGGGCGCGTTCACCGGGTCCACGCACGCGCCCCGTGCGCCACGTGGCGCGCACCCAAGCGCGCCACGCGGGCGCGTGACACCGCGCCCCGCTCAGGCGCGGGACACCACGCGCGCCACACGGGCGCGTGCCCCCCACGCCCGAGCGGGCGCCAACGGGGGGCCGCCACGTGGCGGCCCCTGCGCAGACCCGCGCAGGTGCGCGTTCCCAACGCGCGCCAGCTGCGCGCATTGCACTGCGCGCCCCGAACCGCGCGCCACGCCACCTCGGGATCCGTGCCGACGCCCGGAGATTCGCGCACGTGCCTCGAAAAACGCGTGCATCACCCGAGCTCCGAAAAAGGTAAGTAAATAGTCCAATCTCAACGATTTCGTGCGCTGAAACCAAAAACGATGTCCGATTGGCCAAATTCTCACCCGAAATTTTGCCGATTGCCCCCGAAAAGCCCACTTGATCCGATTTTCGCACTGGTCCACCAATTACCCACGTGATCCCTTTTTAAGCCCGAAGTCCAACACTGGTGTCCAAATTGCGCACAAACACCACCGACACACCACGCAGGCCTCCAGTGATGCAAACTAAAACCCAAATTGCACCACAAATCCATTTCTTAGGCCCGATACGCTCACAAACACTCCCAAAGGCCACTAATCTGACAGTAATCTCTCAAGTGGGGATTCGGGTCCTCACAGCGGGTGTGAGAACTACTGCAGAAGGTAGCTCTTAGTGGGTACCGTCACCAAAGTCCACGGTATGCCCACTAAGTCTACTGGAGGCAACAGATAGATAGGTAGATAAATAAAATGCAAGCTGGAAATAAACTACCGCTACATGCCTCAAGTACAATGCTCAAAGGAAAACCATCTAAGAACATAAAATGCAACCACCCGCTCATGTCACCCAATCTCTATGACTGCCACGTGGGGCGTCCTACTGACTTCTAGGAACGCACCTGCCCACTCCACGTGGGGCGTCCTAGTCTGACCATCTCAATCATCTCAATCGCATCCGAAGCGTAACTCGAGGGGAGCGACCCCACCGAGCTCAAGTGTATCACATCTATCACAAGCGGCGCCTACAGGCTCTAATCCACGATCAAACAGATCGGAAACTCGAATGCCAACATCACAACTCATGTCTAGGTCGGTGAACCCTCCCGACTGAATCTGATAAACCCTCTCTAACCCCCAATACACTAGTAAAATCATCCACAAGTCAAATATAAACCCCTCGGCCCCCAGTCACGAGGTTACGTGCACCCTGGAACCATGTCCTCTCACTAGCGACCTCCCGATTAAATAAATCACTTTTAAAATGCCGGTTTTTCCTTAAAACGGCTTTATGATTTTTAAAACTGTTCCGGTGCGAAAGTAATGCTATCTAAGCATGCAATCTAGTGTCATACAGTATTAGGAGCATACTAAAAATGATCTGGGGTTCTACTAAATTTTCTAGAATTTTCTAGGCAACTATCAGATTTACCAACAGTAAAAATACTACACTAGACATGATCAAAATGCATACAAAAGCATTAGGAGGCATTCCATACAATTTGGAAGAATTCTAACCCACCTAAAAAACTTTCCGTAGGCAAGCCGAAGTCGGGGTCGCGCCGAAACCACAATCTGGCGAAAAAAAACTGAAACTGCGCCGCGCGCGCGCGCACTGTCGCGCACCTCGGAAAATCCCCGGAAGCTCAACCAGCAAGCTCGAGTCCACTACCAACTCCCTGCGCAACACGGCTCCCTCTCAGCCAAAACCGCACGTGCATGCATGCATGAAGCTCGGCCCGCGCAGTAACTCCAAGGTAAGCAGCCAACAGCACAAGCTGTTTTCAATAACTTGTAGGGAAAGAGAGAAGAAGGAATCCAATTTAACTCAATAAAGTGCTCCAAATCCATATAATAAATCCAAAAGCTCAATCTAAAAATATCTGTCAACTCACCTCGTGTGTAGCTCGTTGCGCGCACGGCTCAGTTGAACTCCAAGCAGCAGGAATCCAGTTGCTTCTTTCCTTCCTTCTCTTTTCCTTGCTTCATTCCTTTCTTTCTTGCTTTTCTTTCCTTAGGTTAACGTGGAGATGAAGCAGATGGAAGGCTTGTATAAATAGACCAAGGTGTAGGGCAAACATAAAGGAATGTGAAATGACCACCTTGCCCCTCAAAAAAACTAAGCAGCAGCTTAATTAGGAGCTCCCTGTGTGCTGGGTACCGGTACCCCCCCTTGAGTTCCGGAACTAATTAGCTGTTTTCGGAACTCAATGGCTGGTTCCGGAACCCAGCTAACAGTTCCGGAACTCAGCAGCCTCTAGCCCATTCAGTCTACAGTAAGCTCCTAAAACTCCGCCGCCGACTCGCTTTTCGCCCCATAAGCTTCCGCAACACTCAGAAATCTCCCGAACCCCGCTGTAAACATAAAATACACATGTTCCAAGCATTTCCAAATTTTTATGTGCACAAAAAGCGAAGTCGGTGCCCAACGCAATTCCAGTACTCTACACCTTCACACACTAGAACTTCGCAATTTGCTAAGGTTCAGTGTACTACAGATCTCCTCCACACAAGCTTTTCTCTAAGGCTCCTCTTGTTGGAGAAGGGTTCCCACAAGAGAGAAAAAGAAAGAGAGAGAGGTATCCACACAAGCTTTTCTCTAAGGCTCCACTTGTTGGGGAAGGGTTCCCACAAGAGAGAAAAAGAAAGAGAAAGAGAGAGGTATGCGTGGAGAAGAAAAGAAAAATTTTCTCTCATACTCAAGTGTTCTTACATCGATGTCCTTTCAATGTCCCATCAATGTTCCATCAATGTCCCATCAATAGTGCCAAACACTATTCCACTCACAAAAAAATCCACAAGAGAGAGGAAAGGAAAAAGAATATTCACAACCACTTTTTAAGCTCAAAATCCACCTTGGAAGTACAAGTGATGGGAACTAGGGCACTAACACTCCGGAGAACGTCTAGAACCATCCGGAAGCTTACAAAAACATCCGAAGGGTATCATTCAACCCTTCACACACTAGAACTTTGCAATTTGCTAAAGTTCGGTGTACTACATTCACCCCGCCTAAAACGGGGTTTCGTCCGCGAAACTAGAAGTCAAGTACCTCAAGTCTCCGACAGGAAAAGATGAAGGAAACGCTCCTGAAGCGCGCTCTCCAGTTCCCAAGTAGCCTCGCGATCCTCGTGATTGCTCCAAAGTACCTTCACATAAGGTATCTCGCAATTCCAAAGTTTCTTCACCTCACGAGCCAAAATCCTCACCGGATGCTCCTCGAAGCTCAAGTCCTCGCGTAGTTCCAACGGAGCGAAGTCCACCACATGAGATGGATCAAAAACATACTTCCGGAGCGTCGAAACATGAAACACATTGTACACTCCCAATAGGTTAGGCGGTAGAGTAAGTCGATACGCCACCAGGCCGATACGCTCCAAAATCTCAAAAGGTTCAATAAACCGGGGACTTAACTTCCCCCGGACGCCAAATCTCTTGACTCCTCGAGTCGGTGATACCTTTAGGAAAACATGGTCTCCCACTTGAAATTCTAAATCGCGCCGATGCTTATCTGCGTAACTCTTTTGTCGACTCTGAGCTGAAATCAAATGTTCTCGCGCTAGTCGAACCTTGTCTTCGGCCTCTTGAAGTACATCGGAGCCTAAAATCAATCGTTCTCCCACTTTGTCACGCCCCGGGGTCGAAACTGCGACCCGGGCTCGCCAACAAATCCGCCACCTATGCGGAACCCCGCATAAGCGAAGCGTCCAACCTGCAAAGTATCATCTAATAACTAAATAGATATCAGAGCTGAAGAAAAACTGCTGTAATAAAAATCTGAATCACTGTACAACAGAAAAGTAGGGGTACAATATCCATCTCCCATAAAAGATGATACAATAATCCGTTCCACCAAAACTGTAATACAAGTAAAAGCCACCTATACAACATCTATAAATCCGAAAAGGGAGATAACTGAAAATAATAAAATACAACCGTGTACAGCGAAACCCACAATCCGGATTGGTACATCTATCCCACTGTAGAACTCAACTCTGGTAGGGATCTATCTCGCAACTCCCTCACCTCGAACCGTCAACCGAGAGATCCGCAACTCCCGCAGCACACACTGCAAAACAAAGGGAGGAAACGGGAAAAACAACAATGGGGGTGAGAACCACTAGTAAAACCAGTAGCCTCCCCCCGTGGGTAAAGCCTCAAACCCCGACGTACCCACAAGGTCTACCAGAGGCAAAAGGAAAAGAAGAGTGGTAAGCAATAGAGATTGCTGGAAAAAGGAAACTACCACTACTATGCCTCTAAAATACCAAGCTAAAAGAATAGCTAAATGTATGCATCAGAATATAAATGCCTGCCTGAATAAACCCAATCTATACACCAGTAAAAACTGGTACTGCCTGCCGCCGCCCTCATCATCGGGCAATAACCGCGCCATGTGATAGCAAAAACTGTCAATAACTGTCTGGCCCCAGCCTCCGGAGGGGATCTCGAGGGGAGCGACCCACACGAGGAAAGCATCACCGGGCAATAACCGCGCCGGTGTGATAAGTAACCAAAGCAGGACTGGATCATGACTCTGATCAAAGTGGGAAAAATCCATCCACTAACGAAATCTGATACCCAATCTGATGCATAAGTAAACATACGGTCAACCGCCCAATATCCGCGGTTGCCGCAATACCCACTGTCAACAAGTCGGCCTGTCCTAGATCCCAAGAATCTGACTACACTATCCCAAAAACCCCCTGCTCGCGCACGAGCTACAAATACCCGGAGCCTAGTATGAAAGGAGAAAAGCAAGAAACATGGTTTCTCCTAAGTCAAGTCCAACATGATAGTGTAGCAGAAAAAGGTGGCCTATCTAAATGACCAAACAAGCATGCAAATGTCCAAGATGATATAAAGAAAACAGGTGTCGATGTTCTTACATTTATTTGAGCATGCTATTCCAAAATATCGATGATTGCATAAGAATATTAAGTACAACATAGCCTATGCCTGCCTATACCACATACACGATGCTCACAGGTATAAATTGGCCTTTTCTTTCTAACATGATATGCTTTGATCTCAACCAAGCCTGCAATTTTATCCACGATGCGCAATCAACATTCTAACCCAAGTGTCACTCATAATCAACATCACATAAGGTGATACAACGCTTGTCAAACCTCGCATTCATACATGAATATTATTAGGATCATTTAACATTACTAAATCATAGACATTCAATCATGTATCACCAATGAATAGTCTAAGGCCCCACAACCTTTATTGATCTCACATAGGATGAACATAGGATCTACCAACAACATCCAATCTTATTTGGAGGAATTAGGAGTCATGAACAAAGCTTAGTCTCATAAGGAATAGGCCTCAACTCACAATGATATCCATCTTATCATGAAAGATTTAGAAATCAAAAGCATAGGTCATTCTCACATCAACTAGATCAATAACCAACCTCGACACCCATTTTCACATAAGCTTGATCAAAGATCAATCAGCTAATTATTCTCACATGGATATGTTATGAATCAATATCTATGCCCAACATCACACATTGTAGGTTAAGGATCAACAAAACCAACTACTCTCATATAAGCCATTCTCAAATAAATCAACCAAGTCCTTCTCACATAACCCCATCAAGTCCTCACATAAATCAATCAACCATTCACATATAACTATCACCATCATTCTCACATAGAATAGGTTTAAGGATGATCGGATGATCACTTAATATCAACTTCATATGAGATAATATAATTTCAACCAACTAATCATTTACTCATGCATAAGCTAAGGATCAAATAACTTAATCTAAACATGGATGAATCATATTATACCGAGGAGAAGAGAACAACAATCAACTATGCCATGAGGGAAACCAATAGCCCGAGTGGGTAAATCGTCGTTTTCGGCAAAGCACAACCACCCACCTGAAACTTGACGATCCGCTGCCCGCTGTAGCTGAAATTTGGCATGAGTATTCCTTATCCTCCCAGAAGTCCGATGCCATGAAAATCATCCAAATCCGCCTCACGGATTGGGCACAATCACTAAAACAATGCACACATCGCAATCAAATTCCAGAATTTCAGCAATTGAAATTAAGTTTAAGAAGATGTAAGTGCAGCCCCAAATACCTCAAGATGAAGTTCCAAGCAGTAAATAAAAGATATCCTCTTTCATACAAACATCTTCAAGTCCTCAAAAATCCACCATTAATTTCCCTTAACATTCAAATGAAGCAAAAATCACAATGCAGTCCAAAACTGCTAACATAAACTTGCTAGCATTTCCAAGCTAAATCAGGGGCTTTTCCAAAGGGATTCATCCACATATCACAAAAGAGAATTTGCTTACCTTGAAGTTATAAAGTAGTCCCAACTTGAATTTCTGAAAAAGACCTTGTATCCACAAAGTTATCTGCATTCCAAGGTGCATTGCTCAAATCAAAACTAAAACAGGGACTGCACTAATTCCATATAATAGCACTTAGAAAGATCATTAAAGTTACCTAACCAAACTTGCTCCAAATCCTGCAAGAGAGGTACCATTGGATTCCTTGTCGAGAGTAGATACAAATTGAGCTAAAGAACTCCAATTTTCATGCTCGGATGAAGGAGAAAACCCATAAACACTTTGGACTATCCACCAAGTTCCATCTGTGCACGAATGCAGCAAGGTGTTCCAAAGATCATGCATAAACCCTAATAAAAACTCAGATCTGGGGAAAATGATACTTATCAATGTTGTAGATAGATCTTCGAGTCCTGGAAATTTCCCCGTAAAAATCATCCAAATATTCCCATCCTACTGCCCAGAAAGGCCAAAACACTGAGGACTGTTCAGGATTCCAGACTGAAATGAAGGGTTCCAAAGATGGCCTTAAAACTCTGTAAAAACATGAGATCTGGGGGGAGAGTTGAATACAAAGATTGTAGCCTTACCTCTTGTGAAAACGTAGAACCAAGAATTAGCTCTAAATTCCAAGAAATGAAGCCTGGGGAATTTTCGCACTGAAACGTGACGGAGAGGGCCGTGAAGCAGCAATGGTGATGTCCTCAAACCTTGGTGAAGAAGATGATCCAAATGGCCTTCAAAAAATCCCCAAAAAAATCCAGTGTTGTAGAAGACTTGTTGATAGAGCTCTGCTAAAAAGACTCCTCTGAGAAAAGCTCTCCAAAAGCTCCAAAATGGAGAAAGAAGACTCCATTAAAACCGTTGAAGAAGAAGAACCCAGGAATTAATTCCCTGTTGCTACAGTGCTGGGCCGGCCCGCGGGCTCAGAGCGGGCTGCCACGCGGCGCGCATCCGCACGCCCCAGCGCCTCCGCGCCCACGCCGGATCGCCGCCACGTGTCGCTTCCCGACAGGCCAATCTGCGCGCCCAATCGGGAGGCGACACGTGGCCTCCCTTATCCACCCGCAACAGCGCCTGCTCGCGCTGCTGCCCGCGCCTGCTCGGCCTGCCCGCGCCTGCTGCGTGGGCCGGGCCTGCTGCGCCTGCCACGTGGCACACGGATCCAATGGGGAGCCGCCACGTGGCCCCCCTCCGGTCCACCAAGCTCCCTAATCCACAGGAAACTTCGGGTTGCCCGTTTTCGCACGTCCGGACTCAGAAAAATACATATAAATAGCCGATTTTCATCGTTTTTCCGCGCTGAATCCAAATACGGTATCCATTTTGCAAGAATCCACTTCTAATTTTTGGCCAAACTCCCTATTAGGCAATCTTGATCCATTTCTCGCACTGAGTCCGTCTCTTGGGTCCGATTTGCGCGCAACCAACACTATCCACAGAAATAGGCCTCCACAAGCTGTCGATCACACTGTAATGACCACGAAGATCCGGATCTTCACACACTTCGCTCCAATGAAGAGGTGATCGGCACTTTCTTCCATAAAGAGCCTCGAATGGCGCCATATTGATACTTGCTTGATAATTGTTGTTATAAGTAAACTCGGCCATCGGTAGATGTTGATGCCAACCACTCTGATAATCCAAAACACATGCTCTGAGCATGTCCTCCAAGACCTGTATGGTTCGCTCAGACTGCCCATCACTCTACGGGTGGAAAGCTGTACTGAAATCCAACTGCGTGCCTAGGGCCTCGTGAAGGCTTCTCCAAAAATGAGATGCGAACCTCGGATCTCGGTCGGAAACTATAGAAACAGGCACTCCATGCAATCGCACAACCTTGTCAAGGTAAATTTGTGCAAGCTTCTCTCTTGACCAAGTAGTGTGGATAGGGATAAAATGAGCAAATTTGGTTAACCTATCCACGATCACCCAAATAGCATCATGCCCAGCCTGAGAGCTAGGCAATCCAACAACAAAATCCATGGTGATCCTCTCCCACTTCCACACGGGAATGGGTAAAATGCAACTTGCTTGCGGGAAGTTTGGTGCTCAGACTTCACTTGTTGACATGTCAAGCATTGAGCCACAAATTTTCCAACATCTTTCTTCTTGCCGGGCCACCAATAAAGCAACCTTATGTCCTTATACATTTTTGTGCCACCCGGGTGAAGAGAATAAGGTGCTCGGTGTGCCTCCTTCAAGATCTCTTCTTTGATCTCCAAATCCGCCAGTACATAAAGTCGACTTCGAAAACGAAGTACGCCGTGATCATCCACATGAAACTCACCGTCTCGGCCACCCACAAGAGTAGCCTGAATCTTTTCCAAACTAGGATCTTGGACTTATTTCATCTTGATCCTTTCAATAAGGGTTGGTTGCAACACCAATGCCATCAATCTCATGGGTGTCTTGGGTGCTACAACCTCCAACTCCAACCGTCTCATATCCTGAAGTAATGGTTGTTGGGACGTGATCATCATAGCTAAGTTTCCATCGATTTGCGACTTAAGAGCATCCGCCACTACATTTGCTTTACCAGGGTGGTAGAGAATAGTCAAATCATAATCTTTAAGCAACTCCAACCATCTGCGCTGCCTGAGATTCAACTCCTTCTGAGTAAAGAGGTATTTTAGACTCTTATGATCGGTATAAACCTCACAATGCTCACTGTATAAGTAGTGTAGCCAAAGTTTCAATGCAAATACCACGGCGGCCAATTCCAATTCATGAGTGGGATAGTTTTTCTCGTAATCCTTTAATTGACGAGAGGCATAAGGAATAACCTTCTCGTCCTGCATCGAAACACAACCTAACCCACTAAAGGAAGCATCATTGTAGATCACGTATCCCGCTCCTGTAATAGGCAAAGCCGGGATCGGAGTGGTTGTCAACCGTTCCTTCAATTCCATGAAGCTTCTCTCACACGCATCATTCCAAATAAACATGGTGCCCTTATGTGTGAGTCGCGTAAAGGGAGTAGATAACCTTGCAAATCCCTCAACAAAATGCCGATAGTAGCCAGCTAGACTGATAAAGTTGCGGATCTCTGTGATGTTCGTCGGTCTAGGCCAATCGTTGATTGCCTCAATTTTCTTGGGATCCACTGCTATTCCTTTATCTGATATTGCATGACCCAAGAACGCTACCTCTCGTAGCCAAAACTCACATTTCTTTAACTTGGCGTAGAGCTCTTTCTCCTGAAGTAAATGCAACACTTGTCGTAAGTGATACTCATGCTCTTCATCACTTCGGGAGTACACCAAAATGTCGTCGATGAACACCACGATGAATCTATCCAAAAAGGGCTTGAAAACACGGTTCATCAAATCCATAAAAGCTGCCGGGGCGTTAGTGAGCCCAAACGGCTTAACAGTAAACTCGTAGTGTCCATACCGTGTCCTAAAAGCCGTCCTAGGAACATCCTCGGGCTTGATCTTGAGTCGGTGGTATCCAGACCGAAGGTCAATCTTCCAATACACTCTTGATCCTTGGAGTTGATCAAACAAATCATCAATCCTCGGCAATGGATACTTATTCTTAATTGTGACCTTGTTAAGTTCACGATAGTCCACGCAAAGGCGAAGCGATCCATCTTTTTTCTTGACGAACAAAACTGGCGCTCCCCATGGTGAAACGCTCGGTTGGATGAAGCCTTTTTCCAACAAGTCTTGAAGCTGCGCCTTGAGCTCTTTTAACTCTGCCGGTGCCATCCTATATGGTGCTTTCGAGATTGGGGTAGTTCCAGAAATCAGATCTACCACGAACTCGATCTCTCTGTCCGGAGGCATCCCCGGTAGCTCTGCCAGGAACACATCAGCAAACTCTCGCATAATCGGGATATCCTCCACTCTCGGAGTCTCACTGCTCCTATCCACAATGGTAGCCATGTAGGCGACACATCCACTCCTAATTAATTGTTTTGCTTTGGTGGAAGAGATGGTCATCGCAAATAACGAACTCTTGCAGCCTCTGAACACAAATTCCTTTTGTCCCGGTTCTCAGAACGTCACAAGTCAACTCTCACAATCAATGGTAGCATGATACCTGGTGAGCCAATCCATGCCCAAAACCACATCGAATTCTCCAAGTCAATGGAGGGCCAATAAATCTACCGGCAAGATCAAATCCCCAATCCTAATAGGGCAACTAGGGGAACACTCCCGAATCTCCAAGGTATGATCCAGAACTAAGACTCGTCCCGGATGCAAAGTAGGAACTAACTCAATGCCATGCAACTCGGCAAACAGCCGGTCAATAAATGAATAGATGCACCAGTGTCAAATAAAGCTCGATCTCGAATGCTATGAATCAAGATGATACCTGCAACGACGTCCTCTGCCGCTGACGCCTCCTCTGCTTTGGCCGCATACATGCGCCCGCTCGGAGCCTGCCGTGGCCCCTCATACTGTCGCGGCGCCGGTGGTCGCCCTGACTGAGAGTAGGTGGGTGGCGTCACCTGTCCTGAAATAATTGGTGCCGATGCTGATGAAGGTGTCGGTGCCAAGCCTCACGGGCACTCTGATCGAAAGTGACCCTCTTGGCCACAAAGGTAGCGCTTGCCTCCACACTGGGGGCATTGTGGCGGCACATGGGGTCCACTTCAAATCACGCAACGCGGTGGCCGCCGACGGTCAGGTCCTCCTCGATGTGAAGATGAGCCGAGTCATCCAGACTGGCTTCTCGGGTGCTTTGGCAGCTTCTTCGAATAGGGTTTGTGACTTGCGCCTTCAGTTGCCGATCTCTTGCCCCGCGTCCTATCAAGAGCTTCTCTCTCCTCCTTTGCAATCTCCGCGCCTTTCTCCACTATCAAGGCACGGTCCACAACCTCCCGGTAAGTTTGGAGGTTTAGGGTCTGAACCAATCTGAAGATGGATGGTCTAAGGCCGTTCTCAAACATACGGGCCTTTTCCTCGTCGTCCCTCACAATGTGCGGAATACAGTTAAGTAGTCGAGTAAATTCCCTCTCGTACTCCATAACGGTCTTTTCTCCTTGCCTCAGGTTGCGGAGATCTCTTTCCATTT
This sequence comes from Tillandsia leiboldiana, assembly GCA_029204045.2. Lineage (NCBI taxonomy): Eukaryota > Viridiplantae > Streptophyta > Magnoliopsida > Poales > Bromeliaceae > Tillandsia > Tillandsia leiboldiana. The sequence continues at coordinate 13,465,871 of CM055066.1, forward strand.
ACCTTTTTGCACTCGCCGGAAAATACTTCATCGCAAGCATCTTCTTGATGATTACCGCCAAATCGGTCGTGGGGTCATCCCGGATGTCCGTCCACCATTGGTAAGCATCGCCCTCGAGATGGTGTGATGCCAACCACACCCGATCTCCCTCTGCCACGAAGCTATCGTGGAAAAGTTTCTCCATGTGTAGAATCCACTTCTCAAAAACCCAATAATCGGGTTTCTCTCCATCATATGTCCGAGGCTTGGATTCCCGAAATTCCCTCAAACGAGACATGTGTAGGATACCGAACTTCTAAAAGTAGAAGTTAGACATTAAGTAGAATATGCCCAATTAATTCAAAGAAATCCTAATTAACCATAGGTAAAATGTGCAAGTTCAACTTTTAAATACCATATAGAAGTTACGGTAGGATATAGTAAGTCGAAAAAATTATTATATAAATAAAAATAAATAAAAATATTGTAAGATACTATTTTTATTAGACTCATAGAAGCATAATATAGGTTGAAAATGACCTGCGCCGAAATCGGAGCGAAAACAGAAGATTTAATATTTTCTGTGAGAGACGGGGCAGATAAATTAGCAGAAAATTCACAGTGGCGGAAAATTCCGAAAAAATTCGGGGAACTCCGTAATATTATTTTAAGGCAACAGAAAAAGTTTCGCGTTGATCGGATGCCAGATAATGAGAACGGGCTCCGCCAACAGTGTCGAAAAATTCTGAGAAAATTACGGGAGCTTCGTAATTATGCTTTAAGGTTACAATAAAAGTTTCGCATCAATCGGATACCCGAGCAGTGAGAAAGGTACCTGACAGTGATTTTAAGTACAGCGAGACTTTTGGTGACCCAAAAATAGCCCAAACTGAAAATTTAAAATATCTCGTGATAAATTAAGTTGAGATGAGCCTGCCCGTCAAATTTGAGCACAAACGGACATCCAGAAGGGTTCCGCAGGCAAGTATCAGATAAAATTGGACTAAATAGTAAATTAACACTATTGTTGGGGGGTCCTGTATGCATAAAAGCTAATTCCCCTTTTCTTCTTCTTCTCCACCCACGCACCCCACGCACGCACTCATACAGAGCACACCTCCATGGAAGGCTCTCTCGTTCCTTCTCACCTCACTTTCTCTCTCTAAAATTACTCACTCTAACGCGCACGAAATCGCGGAGCGATTTGCGAGGAGCCTAAGGCGAGCGAAGGCGAGCTTTTGAACCAAGAAAAGCTTGGAATCCTAGCTCTTTGAGGTGAGTTTTGTAAAAAAAATAGATTTGGTTTTGCCGTAATGTTTTTAGATCTAAAATCTATATGATCTTAGAAGAATTCTTGTCGAAGAAATCGGCGAAAATCGTGGAAAAATCATAATGAATGTGTATATAAAACCTAGGGTTAAGAGAGGAGTTTTTGGATTTTCATGGGATTGATCTCATTTGAACCTATGGAAACCCAATTACTATGTAAAGAAACGTGTTGGCGAAGACGGATCGACATTCCGTCAAACGGTCGAAAAGTTAGAGCCGAAATACGCGCTCTAGGACTTTTGAGGCAAAAAGAGAAATAATTACATTAGTAATTTTGGTGGGGGATTTAAATGGAATCCTTCCATCATGGAGGGGTTTTGGGTAAACCCTTGACGATCCAGGCCACGAATCGTGGAAGTTCGTCGTCTTTCGTCGGCGCTTTTGCGCACACGTGAAAACACTAAGCATAGTGCTTGGAGGTTATTAATAGGCCGTTTTGGACTTGTTTAGGACATCCGACTTGAGGCGACCCTTGTGATCGAGACCGGTGCTCCCATAGATTTTTTTTGGAGAGCCGAGCCGAGCCAAGGACCCGAGGTGGGTGGTGCTCTTACCGAAGCCGTTGGGCTTCTCTCTATGTCTTAGCCACTTACACCATTGCATATCGCACCATTGCATTGTAGGATAGTATGTATTGCCATCTTTATACTTTCCGATTGATATAGATATTTAGCAAATGTTATGCTATTATGTTGGATTGGGAAAGATTGGGTCGATACCGAGGAATCTTATAGTGCGGATTGGGTGTTGAACTTGTGAGTCGACAATAAATGAACGAGTGGCATATATGTAGAAATTGTGAACACCACACAATAAATGAACGAGTGGCATATGAAAAGTAGTGTAGGTAAACCTATCATGACACATGTGAGACATAGGTTGTGTATTATCTATAGGGATCTCAGTTGCTATCAACCTTATAGATAGGGTATCCTCGTGTGGAGAGGATTGGATCATGCTCATAGTCTGTTTTAGGCTGGTGGAGGTCGCTCCTCTACGGCCGCCTACTCCGGAGTTGGTCACGGGGCACTCCACCCCGAGGGACAGTCAGGTCCCGCAGACGCGTTCGATTGGTAGGTTGAGACATAGTCTCCCTCGTCGTGATAGTGAGCCGTGGGCAACCTTCGAGTGTGCCGTGAGATTTGAGATGAAGTGTTAAAAACCACACTTCTTGAAAATGAGTTAGAGAACAAGTATGAAATAGTACTTCATGGACATAGTGATATATTTGGATATCTCTCCCCTGAGCATGCATACATGTCTTCCGTGTTGGGCATAGTAGAGTAGTTATTTACTGCATTTACAGTTTTCAGATATATCTATCTATCTATCTATCTGCTTGTGCCCTCTTGGACCTAGTGGGAAGACCGGTGGAGTCGGTGGCCGAACCCACTGGGAACTATGGACCATAGTTCTCACCCCACTATTATTACAGGGCCGAGTACAGGTACTCCCGGCGAGGATCGCGGTAAGGGCTTGGCGCCCTAGAGACGTTGGTAGCAGCCTCCCTACATCTATAGCTTTTGTCACCTTGTCTTTACATTTTGAGAGTAGATGTTGTATAGGGTGAGGATGTTTTGGATGTGATTTATGTATTATTCATATGCTCGAATGGAATGGTTGTAATAGATAGAGTTTCTCTCTTTGTTACTTGTATGTTTACTTTTATATAGTCGTACCTTACTCTTATGTTCTTGTTAGCACTGGTTGTGCTCTCGTTGTGATTGTGTATATCTAGAATTAATTCCTGGGTGATTCTTGTACATGATCTTGTCGCTTAGCCTTGGGCGGACAGGGGAGGTTCTGTCCGTTCGGCGTCTGTTCAGCGCGCCCGAACCTTGCCAAATTGGTAGCGGTTTCGGGGCGTGACAGGTAAAGTGGTATCAGAGCAAGATAAGAGCAAGTAAAGAGAGAGAGTCTAGGATGACTTAGGAAACCCTAGGCTGGTAAACCCTAAGGTTGTAGGGACGTGAGTGAAACGTGAACCCTTGACGTTGGCGGAAGTGAAATCGATTGGGTCAAAGAAGATTATATGTCTCTAATTGAGAATAGAGACGGATTCAAGTGTGCTTGTTCGGTGACACGAAGTGTTATGTCGGCGGCCGACGGCATGATGCTAAGGGTCTAGGACTAGTATGCTTGTATGCTTCCGCCCGATTTATTATTGAGTTGTCTAGTTTCGTAAATGCTAAGGAGCTATCGGGTTAAACTAACTGACTAAGCTCTTGTTTCCAGGAAAGAATGTCAGGGAGACGCCACACTCGTAGGTCCTCTCCGGTCCAGCGGCGCCCGAGCAGTCGGGATCTGGCGAGGTGCAGGGGCTGCGAGAGCAGGTCGCTGCTTTGGTAGGCGCGATGGAGCGCCAGGAGGCTCGATGGGAGCAGCTCCAGTCACGGTTGGAGCAGCAGGCAGCGTTGGCGGCCGCGACGGCGGCTGGGAGCCGTGATCCGCCTGCACCCTCGACTCACGCGCCGGGAGCGGTTGAGGCTGAGGGCGTGGGGGCCATTCCACTGTCGGCGTGCCCCCTTCCGAGGAGTGCGCCTCTGGCGGCATCGGGTTCTACTACACCCGATATGACGGTGGAAAAGGCGGAGCGGGAGCGCGCATTGGCAGTTCTGATGCAGTTCCTAAAGTTCAAACCTCGGACCTTCGAGGGAGGGAAGATGGAGCCGGCGGTAGTGGAGTTGTGGTTAGGCGCTATGGAGACTATCTTTGGAGATCTCCCTGTCCTGGAAAGGGACAAGGTGCCCCTGGCCACGCATAGTTTTGGAGAACCGGCGTTAGTATGGTGGAAGCGGGTGCAGCGTGATCGACCCGCGCATCTTCCTCCGATGTTGTTGGGGGAGTTCAAGAGGACGGTGTACGGGCACTACTTTCCCGACGCCGATAAGCGGGTGATGAAGGAAAAGTTCCGCAAGCTGCAGCAGGGAAATCGCTCGGTGATGGAGTACGAGGAGGAGTTCACCCACATCATCGACTGTGTTCCCGATGTTGTTCGCGACGATGCGGACCGGGCCGATTGGTTTCTGCGGGGGCTTAAGCCCTGGATCTACCGGGCCGTGCAGCTGTTCAAGCTCACGACCTACGCCGAGGTTCTTGATCGAGCGCTGTGGGCAGAGCACGGGGATGCCCATGTGCGCGAGGAGCGCGAGATGGCGGCGGGGTCCAAGGATAAGGGCAAGAAGCGCCAGGGCGGTGGTTCGGGGGCACAGTCTAGCTCCAGGAGGCCCCCGAAGCAACCGAGATCGCAGCCGTGGAGGCAGGGACCACGGCCTTGCATTATATGCGGTAGCAGGGACCACCGGGTGCAGCAGTGCAGGCAGCGTGAGGGCAGATGCTATAGCTACGGGCAGGAGGGGCACATGAGCCGAGAGTGCCCAGCGAGGGGTTCGCGTGCCCCCTCAACTGCGTCGACTCCGGCAACCCCTGTTCATTATGGAGGCGCTCCTTATGTTCCCGTCTCTGCGGGGCGCGCGATGGCTCCTAGGCAGCAGGAGATGACGCGATCGGCGCCGAGCGGGCGGGTATTCGCCGTTCAGGCCCAGGCCCAGGATCCTGTCGACATCGAGGAGCCCAGTGTCGTGGCGGGTATGGTTCTAATACATGGAGTTCGCTCCAGGGCCATTTTTGATACAGGTGCTACGCATTCATTCATTAGCGGATCATTTGCACGCACTCATGGTATTATCTTGGAGGCAACGGGCAAGTGGCGAGTCGAAGGCCCGGAGTCGTCATCTATTACTTACACAGGGTGCTTATCCTGCCCGATGCAAGTGGGCGACTGGATTATGCCCGTCCGGTTGCTCGAGCTCAAGAAGTTGGAGGCGTTCGACGTCATCTTGGGCATGGACTGGCTCTCGAAGTATCACGCTGTGATCGACTGCAGGAGGAAGTTGGTCACTTTTCGGGAGCCGGGACAGGAGGAGGTTATCTATCGAGCTCATCAAAGCTCGTGCTTTGTTGCAACGATGTCGGCGACGAGAGCGAGGAAGTTGGTCCATAGCGGTTGCCCGGCATTTTTGGCGACCGTTGTGGAGGTGGACCGTGCGACTCCGATCATGGAGTTATTGGTGGTGCGGGAGTTTCCTGATGTGTTTCCCGCGGAGTTACCGGGGATGCCGCCGGATCGGGCGATCGAGTTCATCATAGACTTGATTCCCGGGACGGCGCCGATCTCGAAGGCACCGTATCGTATGGCGCCGGCAGAATTGAAGGAGTTGAGGGATCAGTTGCAGGATCTTCTCGACAAAGGGTTCATTCGGCCAAGTGTATCGCCGTGGGGAGCCCCGGTATTATTTGTGCGCAAAAAGGATGGTTTCTTTTCGACTCTGTGTGGATTATCGGGAGTTGAACAAGGTTACCATCAAAAACAAGTACCCGTTACCCAGAATCGACGACTTGTTTGACCAATTGCAAGGGTCGCTAGTGTACTCCAAAATTGACCTCCAATCCGGCTACCACCAGTTGAAAATCAAGCCGGAGGATGTTCAGAAAACGGCGTTTCGCACACGCTATGGTCACTACGAATACACGGTCATGCCTTTCGGGCTTACTAACGCCCCGGCGGCGTTCATGGATCTGATGAACCGTGTGTTCAGGGAGTACTTGGACCGATTTGTCGTGGTCTTCATTGACGACATTTTGGTCTATTCGCGGAGCGACGAGGAGCACGCGGAGCATTTGCGGATAGTGCTTCAAATCCTTCGGGAGGAGAAGCTATTTGCAAGACTAAAAGAAGTGCGAGTTTTGGCTCCGCGAGGTGGCTTTCCTCGGGCATATTATTTCTGAGGGGGGAATTTCAGTTGACCCGAAGAAAATTGAGGCGGTTAGGGATTGGCCGCGCCCGACGAATGTCACGGAAGTCCCGCAGTTTTGTGGGCTTAGCCGGGTATTATCGACGGTTCGTGGAGGGTTTCTCGAGGATTGTGACTCCACTTACTCGGCTGACGCAAAAGGGCGTCAAGTTCGTTTGGAGCGACGAATGCGACCGGGGTTTCATTGAATTGAAGAAAAGGTTGACGTCGGCTCCTATTCTCGCCTTACCGGTGCAGGGCGAGGACTTTGTGGTGTATAGCGACGCATCCTATCTGGGTCTGGGGTGTGTCCTGATGCAGGGCGGAAAAGTGATCGCTTATGCATCCCGCCATTTGAAGGACCCACGAAAAGAACATATCCCATTCACGATTTGGAGGTTGGCGGCGGTGATCTTCGCGCTGAAGTTGTGGAGGCACTACTTGTATGGTGCACATTGCGAGATCTACACCGACCACAAAAGCCTCAAGTACTTATTCACCCAGAAGGAGCTCAATTTGCGGCAACGGCGGTGGTTTAGAGCTGCTGAAGGATTATGATGTCGATATCCTTTACCACCCCGCAAAGCAAACGTGGTCGCCGATGCACAAAGTAGAAAGACGGCGAGGAACCTCGCTATGGACGTCACGAATCAAATGCCGTTATGTTTGGACATGGGGCGGATGAACCTTGAGGTAGTCGCTCCCGGGGTGCCGGCCCTGATGATGACGCTTATTATTCAGCCGACCTTGTTGGAGAGGATCAAGAATGTGCAGCCTTCCGACTCAAGTCTCCAAAAGGTGCGGCGTGACATCGAGGAGGGCAAAGGCGGCGATTTCCATGTACACCCCGATGGCACACTTCGGTTTCGGAACCGTTGGTGTGTGCCGGAAAATGAGGAGCTCCGCGAACTGATATTGCGAGAGGCGCATCGGTCACCTTATGCCGAGCACCCTGGTGGCACCAAGATGTACCACGAGTTGAAGATGCTCTATTGGTGGCCGGGGATGAAGGCGGACATTGGGCGCTTCGTGGCAAAGTGCCTTACATGTCAACAGATAAAAGCGGAGCGTCGACTCCCGGCGGGGAAACTCCAAAGCTTGCCTATTCCCGTGTGGAAGTGGGAGGACATCTCTATGGACTTCATCGTCGGGTTGCCTCGCTCAACAGGAGGCCACGACTCGATCTGGGTGATTGTGGATCGTCTCACCAAGTCGGCACATTTCTTGCCGGTCCACACCACCTGGGCGGGAGAGAAGTTGGCACAGGTATATCTTGACGAGGTGGTGAGCTGCACGGGGTGCCGAAGTCGATTGTATCGGACCGAGACCCCAAGTTCACCTCGCATTTCTGGAGGAATCTGCAGGAGGCCCTTGGCACACGGCTCGATTTTAGCACCGCTTTTCACCCTCAGACTGATGGTCAGACAGAGAGAACCATTCAGACCTTGGAGGACATGTTGCGGGCGTGCGTCATCGATTACAAGGGCGGTTGGTGCAAGTACTTGCCGATGGCCGAGTTTCGCCTACAACAATAGTTTTATCACCTAGTTTGGAAAATGGCACCGTTCGAGGCTCTTTATGGACGAAGTGTCGATCCCCTATCTATTGGAGTGATGTGGGCGAGCGCACGGAGTTCGGGCGGACATTTGCGGGAGAGGAGTAGAAAGTCCGCCTTGCTCGCAAAATATTGCTTACGGCGCAATCTCGGCAACAAAGCTACGCGACAAGCGCGGCGGGATTTGGAATTCGCGGTGGGCGACCGCGTCTTCTTGAAGGTTTCGCCCATTGGAGGGGCGTGAAGCGATTTGGGTGCGGGGAAAACTAAGTCCCCCGCTATATCGGGCCCCTATGAGATATTGGAGCGTGTGGAGCGTGGCGTATCGGCTTGCATTGCCGCCGAAGTTGGCGGATGTACATAACGTCTTCCACGTCTCCATCTCCGCAATATTACCCGAGTCCGGAGCAGCAATGCTATATGAGCCGCCGGAGCTTCATGATGACTTGAGCTATGAGGATTTCCCGGTTGGCGATTATTGCTCGGGGGTGCGCAAATTGAGAACCGCGAGATTCCTTATGTCAGTGTCCGGTGGAGCAATCACGATGATCGCGAGCCACGTGGGAACTTGAGGAAACGTGAGCGCGCACCATCCCTCATCTCTTCGAGATATGAATTAGAGGTATGAATTCGATACGGTTCATTTGCGTTAAATTTAATTTCGCGGACGGAAATTTGCTTAAGGGGTGAAAATGTAAATACTGACTTCTAAAATAAAGTTAGCATTAAGTAAAATATGCCCATTAATTGTCAAAGAAATCCTACTTAACCAGAGGTAAAATGTCAAGTTCAACTTTTAAATACCATATAGAAGGTACGGCAGGATATAGTAGTCGGAAAAATTATTATATATAAATAAAAATAAATAAAAATGTGTAAGATACTATTTTTATTAGACTCATAGAAGCATAATATAGGTTGAAAATGACCTGCGCCGAAATCGGAGCGAAAACAGAAGATTTAATATTTTCTGTGAGAGACGGGGCAGATAAATTAGCAGAAAATTCACAGTGTCGGAAAATCCGAAAAATTCGGGGAACTCCGTAATATTATTTAAGGCCACAGAAAAAGTTTCGCGTTGATCGGATGCCAGATAGTGAGAACGGGCTCGCCAACAGTGTCGAAAAATTCTGAGAAAATTACGGGAGCTTCGTAATTATGTTTTAAGGTTACAATAAAAGTTTCGCATCAATCGGATACCCGAGCAGTGAGAAAGGTACCTGACAGCGATTTAAGTACAGCGAGACTTTTGGTGACCCAAAAATAGCCCAAACTGAAAATTTAAAATATCTCGTGATAAATTAAGTTGAGATGAGCCTGCCCGTCAAATTTGAGCACAAACGGACATCCAGAAGGGTTCCGCAGGCAAGTATCAGATAAAATTGGACTAAATAGTAAATTAACACTATTGTTGGGGGGTCCTGTATGCATAAAGACTAACTTCCCCTTTCTTCTTCTTCTCCACCCACGCACCCCACGCACGCACTCATACGAGCACACCTCCATGGAGGCTCTCTCGTTCCTTCTCACTCACTTTCTCTCTCTAAAATTTCTCACTCTAATGCGCACGAAATCGCGGAGCGATTTGCGGGAGCCTAAGGCGAGCGAGGGCGAGCTTTTGAACCAAGAAAAGCTTGGAATCCTAGCTCTTTGAGGTGAGTTTTGTAAAAAAAATAGATTTGGTTTTGCCGTAATGTTTTTAGATCTAAAATCTATATGATCTTAGAAGAATTCTTGTCGAAGAAATCGGCGAAAATCGTGGAAAAATCATAATGAATGTGTATATGAAACCTAGGGTTAAAAGAGGAGTTTTGGATTTTCATGGGATTGATCTCATTTGAACCTATGGAAACCCAATTACTATGTAAAGAAACGTGTTGGCGAAGACGGATCGACATTCCGTCAAACGGTCGAAAAGTTAGAGCCGAAATACGCGCTCTAGGACTTTTGAGGCAAAAAGAGAAATAATTACATTAGTAATTTTGGTGGGGGATTTAAATGGAATCCTTCCATCATGGAGGGGTTTTGGGTAAACCCTTGACGATCCAGGCCACGAATCGTGGAAGTTCGTCGTCTTTCGTCGGCGCTTTTGCGCACACGTGAAAACACTAAGCATAGTGCTTGGAGGTTATTAATAGGCCGTTTTGGACTTGTTTAGGACATCCGACTTGAGGCGACCCTTGTGATCGAGACCGGTGCTCCCGTAGATTTTTTTGGAGAGCCGAGCCGAGCCAAGGACCCGAGGTGGGTGGTGCTCTACCGAAGCCGTTGGGCTTCTCTCTATGTCTTAGCCACTTACACCATTGCATATCGCACCATTGCATTGTAGGATAGTATGTATTGCCATCTTTATACTTTCCGGTTGATATAGATATTTAGCAAATGTTATGCTATTATGTTGGATTGGGAAAGATTGGGTCGATACCGAGGAATCCTATAGTGCGGATTGGGTGTTGGACTTGTGAGTCGACAATAATGACGAGTGGCATATATGTAGAAATTGTGAACACCACACAATAAATGAACGAGTGGCATATGAAAGTAGTGTAGGTAAACCTATCATGACACATGTGAGACATAGGTTGTGTATTATCTATAGGGATCTCAGTTGCTATCAGCCTTATAGATAGGGTATCCTCGTGTGGAGAGGATTGGATCATGCTCATAGTCTGTTTTAGGCTGGTGGAGGTCGCTCCTCTACGGCCGCCTACTCCGGAGTTGGTCACGGGGCACGCCACCCGAGGGACAGTCAGGTCCCGCAGACGCGTTCGATTGGTAGGTTGAGACATAGTCTCCCTCGTCGTGATAGTGAGCCGTGGGCAACCTTCGGGTGTGCCGTGAGATTTGAGATGAAGTGTAAAAACCACACTTCTTGAAAATGATGTTAGAGAACAAGTATGAAAATAGTACTTCAGGACATAGTGATATATTTGGATATCTCTCCCCTGAGCATGCATACATGTTTTCCGTGTTGGCATAGTAGAGTAGTTATTTACTGCATTTACAGTTTTCAGATATATCTATCTATCTATCTATCTGCTTTTGCCCTCTTGGACCTAGTGGGAAGACCGGTGGAGTCGGTGGCCGAACCCACTGGGAACTATGGACCATAGTTCTCACCCACTATTATTACAGGGCCGAGTACAGGTACTCCCGGCGAGGATCGCGGTAAGGGCTTGGCGCCCTAGAGACGTTGGTAGCAGCCTCCCTACATCTATAGCTTTTGTCACCTTGTCTTTACATTTTGAGAGTAGATGTTGTATAGGGTGAGGATGTTTGGATGTGATTTATGTATTATTCATATGCTCGAATGGAATGGTTGTAATAGATAGAGTTTCTCTTTTGTTACTTGTATGTTTACTTTTATATACTCGTACCTTGCTCTTATGTTCTTGTTAGCACTGGTTGTGCTCTCGTTGTGATGTATATCTAGAATTAATTCCTGGGTGATTCTTGTACATGATCTTGTCGCTTAGCCTTGGGCGGACAGGGGAGGTTCTGTCCGTTCGGCGTCTGTTCAGCGCGCCCGAACCTTGCCAAATTGGTAGCGGTTTCGGGGCGTGACACCATGAGTCGATCCTGCTCCGCTAAGGTGCCCATCATCGGTAAAACGTCCTCGCCGGTGAGTCGAACCAGGTCGGTGACATCACAAACCTCTTCTAGGGCGCCCAGCGCTCGGGGTATGATGTGAAGACTCGGGCACCTCAGGTCGAAGTGCATTCGGTAACTCTACCCACTGCCCCTGTTGTTGCAATGGTGGGGGCGAAGGGTCTTGACTTCCCCTTGCCGCCAACAGTGGGTCAAAGAGCTTCCAGCCTCGCATCTTGCATCGTACAGACGCGAGGCCTCAGCTGCTCTCGCGCCACAAGCCAACTGCCGCTCAAACACAGTAGCAAAGCAACCGCTATCTCAAAATCCGGACCTCACTGGACCGGACGTAGCGTACGTCTCCGCATCTGTCACGCCCCGAGTTCAAAAAACAGTGTCCAGTGTATAAATTTTTTTTTTTTTTTAATCAGAGTTGCAAAAAACAGCCAGGGCAAGACAGGACGACACTATTAGAAGAGTCCCAATCCCTATGGAACTGAGCCTTTCTATATAGCACGGCTAGCTTGGCAACACATCAAGTACTAACTACGTACTACACACACAACAACAAGAAACTTACATACTATCTTACAAAATACAACTGAATCCAATTCCTGTCTCTCAAAATCTATTACATAACCTTTCGGCTGTCCAGGGTCAAACTCTATATCGATACCTCGCCAATTGTCCGACATCCAACACCCGCTCGACCTAAAAAACAGTCACCGAGGGTGTGAGAACACACCGGAGTGTCCCAGTGGGCACGACGAGCCGAGAAATAGCAGATCGGTACCTACTGGTATACATACTAGCGGATACGTAATAGATCACATTAGGTAAGCATCTATGAAGCGAATGAATAACCAACAGGAATAGTATAATCTTGACAGGAAATTAATGAACCGAGCATGCTGAATAATTGTATAGACAGGTATAAAACAATGAATATGTTGACGACAGAATCAGGAATCTGATAAGACAAAAGCAGACTATAGCAAAAATAGCATCAAATAGATGATTATCAAATTACCAATCACAAAGCCACATAGTGGTCCACAAGACCTCAGGCAAAATTGCCCACCTGGCACCACCTGGTTGACCTCCCCCCACAAGGGGTCACGGGTCGCTATTGGCTAACCCTTAACCGGTAAAGAACACTACTCACGGGGTGCGACCCGGCAATGTTCGTGAGGACACGGTGCGGGTGCGATCAAATGCAAAGCTCAAACCACGGTCCACTGACGGGGTAATCGGAAACAAGCGGGGAAACTCCCCAATGGGAGCAACAGTATAGAGCCAACAGAATCACAATCAAAAAGAACAGCAACAAGATGAAACAATCTCAACAAGGATGCCAACTCAAAAACCAACTGAAACTCTACTCATATAGCAGAATACCCATCAGCAACATGAATCATGGATCAGATATAACCAGA
>CM055066.1:13478650-13676025 GCA_029204045.2 Tillandsia leiboldiana
CTTCAAATCACGCAACGCAGGTGGCAGCCGACGGTCAGGTCCTCCTCGATGTGAAGATGAGCGAGTCATCCAGACTGGCTTCTCGGGTGCTTGGCAGTTCTTCGAATATAGTTTGTGACTTGCGCTTCATTGCCGATCCTGCCCCGCGTCCTATCAAGAGCTTCTCTCTCCTCCTTGGCAATCTCCGCGCCTTTCTCACTATCAAGGCACGGTCCATACTCCCGGGAAGTTTGGAGGTTGGGTCTGAACCAATCTGAAGATGGATGGTCTAAGGCCGTTCTCAAACATCCGGGCTTTTCCTCGTCGTCCTCACATGTGCGGAATACATTAAGTAGTCGAGTAATTCCCTCTCGTCCATAACGGTCTTTTCTCCTTGCCTCAGGTTGCGAGATCTCTTTCCATTTACCTTTTTGCACTCGCCGGAAAATACTTCATCGCAAGCATCTTCTTGATGATTACCGCCAAACGGTCGTGGGGTCATCCCGGTGTCCGTCCACCATTGGTAAGACTCGCCCTCGAGATGGTGTGATGCCAACCACAACGATCTCCCTCTGCCCACGAAGCTATCGTGAAAAGTTTATCACTGTGTAGAATCCACTTCTCAAAAACCCATAATCGGGTTTCTATCCATCAGGTGTCCGAGGCTTGGATTCCCGCAATTCCTCAACGCGACATGTGTAGGATACCGAACTTCTAAAAGTAGAAGTTAGACATTAAGTAGAATATGCCCAATTAATTCAAAGAAATCCTAATTAACCATAGGTAAAATGTGCAAGTTCAACTTTTAATACATATAGAAGTTACGGTAGGATATAGTAAGTCGAAAAAAATATTATATAAAAAAAATAAATAAAATAGTGTAAGATACTATTTTATTAGACTCATAGAAGCTAATATAGGTTGAAAATGACCTGCGCCGAAATCGGAGCGAAAACAGAAGATTTAATATTTTCTGTGAGAGACGGGGCAGATAAATTAGCAGAAAATTCACAGTGTCGAAAATTCCGAAAAAAATTCGGGGAAACTCCGTAATATTATTTTAAGGCCACAGAAAAAGTTTCGCGTTGATCGGATGCCAGATAATGAGAACGGGCTCCGCCAACAGTGTCGAAAAATTCTGAGAAAATTACGGGAGCTTCGTAATTATGCTTTAAGGTTACAATAAAAGTTTCGCATCAATCGGATACCCGAGCAGTGAGAAAGGTACCTGACAGTGATTTTAAGTACAGCGAGACTTTTGGTGACCCAAAATAGCCCAAACTGAAAATTTAAATATCTCGTGATAAATTAAGTTGAGATGAGCCTGCCGTCAAATTTGAGCACAAACGGACATCCAGAAGGGTTCCGCAGGCAAGTATCAGATAAAATTGGACTAAATAGTAAATTAACACTATTGTTGGGGGGTCTGTATGCATAAAAGCTAATTCCCCTTTTCTTCTTCTCTCCACCCACGCACCCCACGCACGCACTCATACAGAGCACACCTCCATGGAGGCTCTCTCGTTCCTTCTCACCTCACTTTCTCTCTCTAAAATTTCACTAACGCGCACGAAATCGCGGAGCGATTTGCGAGGAGCCTAAGGCGAGCGAGGGCGAGCTTTTGAACCAAGAAAAGCTTGGAATCCTAGCTCTTTGAGGTGAGTTTTGTAAAAAAAAATAGATTGGTTTTGCCGTAATGTTTTAGATCTAAAATCTATATGATCTTAGAAGAATTCTTGTCGAAGAAATCGGCGAAAATCGTGGAAAATCATAATGAATGTGTATATAAAACCTAGGGTTAAGAGAGGAGTTTTGGATTTTCATGGGATTGATCTCATTTGAACCTATGGAAACCCAATTACTATGTAAAGAAACGTGTTGGCGAAGACGGATCGACATTCCGTCAAACGGTCGAAAAGTTAGAGCCGAAATACGCGCTCTAGGACTTTTGAGGCAAAAAGAGAAATAATTACATTAGTAATTTTGGTGGGGGATTTAAATGGAATCCTTCCATCATGGAGGGGTTTTGGGTAAACCCTTGACGATCCAGGCCACGAATCGTGGAAGTTCGTCGTCTTTCGTCGGCGCTTTTGCGCACACGTGAAAACACTAAGCATAGTGCTTGGAGGTTATTAATAGGCCGTTTTGGACTTGTTTAGGACATCCGACTTGAGGCGACCCTTGTGATCGAGACCGGTGCTCCCGTAGATTTTTTTGGAGAGCCGAGCCGAGCCAAGGACCCGAGGTGGGTGGTGCTCTTACCGAAGCCGTTGGGCTTCTCTCTATGTCTTAGCCACTTACACATTGCATATCGCACCATTGCATTGTAGGATAGTATGTATTGCCATCTTTATACTTTCCGGTTGATATAGATATTTAGCAATGTTATGCTATTATGTGGATGGGAAAGATTGGGTCGATACCGAGGATCTTATAGTGCGGATTGGGTGTTGAACTTGTGAGTCGACAATAAATGAACGAGTGGCATATATGTAGAAATTGTGAACACCACACAATAAATGAACGAGTGGCATATGAAAAGTAGTGTAGGTAAACCTATCATGACACATGTGAGACATAGGTTGTGTATTATCTATAGGGATCTCAGTTGCTATCAACCTTATAGATAGGGTATCCTCGTGTGGAGAGGATTGGATCATGCTCATAGTCTGTTTTAGGCTGGTGGAGGTCGCTCCTCTACGGCCGCCTACTCCGGAGTTGGTCACGGGGCACTCCACCCCGAGGGACAGTCAGGTCCCGCAGACGCGTTCGATTGGTAGGTTGAGACATAGTCTCCCTCGTCGTGATAGTGAGCCGTGGGCAACCTTCGAGTGTGCCGTGAGATTTGAGATGAAGTGTTAAAAACCACACTTCTTGAAATGAGTTAGAGAACAAGTATGAAATAGTACTTCATGGACATAGTGATATATTTGGATATCTCTCCCCTGAGCATGCATACATGTCTTCCGTGTTGGGCATAGTAGAGTAGTTATTTACTGCATTTACAGTTTTCAGATATATCTATCTATCTATCTATCTGCTTGTGCCCTCTTGGACCTAGTGGGAAGACCGGTGGAGTCGGTGGCCGAACCCACTGGGAACTATGGACCATAGTTCTCACCCCACTATTATTACAGGGCCGAGTACAGGTACTCCCGGCGAGGATCGCGGTAAGGGCTTGGCGCCCTAGAGACGTTGGTAGCAGCCTCCCTACATCTATAGCTTTTGTCACCTTGTCTTTACATTTTGAGAGTAGATGTTGTATAGGGTGAGGATGTTTTGGATGTGATTTATGTATTATTCATATGCTCGAATGGAATGGTTGTAATAGATAGAGTTTCTCTCTTTGTTACTTGTATGTTACTTTTATATAGTCGTACCTTACTCTTATGTTCTTGTTAGCACTGGTTGTGCTCTCGTTGTGATTGTGTATATCTAGAATTAATTCCTGGGTGATTCTTGTACATGATCTTGTCGCTTAGCCTTGGGCGGACAGGGGAGGTTCTGTCCGTTCGGCGTCTGTTCAGCGCGCCCGAACCTTGCCAAATTGGTAGCGGTTTCGGGGCGTGACAGGTAAAGTGGGTATCAGAGCAAGATAAGAGCAAGTAAAGAGAGAGAGTCTAGGATGACTTAGGAAACCCTAGGCTGGTAAACCCTAAGGTTGTAGGGACGTGAGTGAAACGTGAACCCTTGACGTTGGCGGAAGTGAAATCGATTGGGTCAAAGAAGATTATATGTCTCTAATTGAGAATAGAGACGGATTCAAGTGTGCTTGTTCGGTGACACGAAGTGTTATGTCGGCGGCCGACGGCATGATGCTAAGGGTCTAGGACTAGTATGCTTGTATGCTTCCGCCCGATTTATTATTGAGTTGTCTAGTTTCGTAAATGCTAAGGAGCTATCGGGTTAAACTAACTGACTAAGCTCTTGTTTCCAGGAAAGAATGTCAGGGAGACGCCACACTCGTAGGTCCTCTCCGGTCCAGCGGCGCCCGAGCAGTCGGGATCTGGCGAGGTGCAGGGGCTGCGAGAGCAGGTCGCTGCTTTGGTAGGCGCGATGGAGCGCCAGGAGGCTCGATGGGAGCAGCTCCAGTCACGGTTGGAGAAGCAGGCAGCGTTGGCGGCCGCGACGGCGGCTGGGAGCCGTGATCCGCCTGCACCCTCGACTCACGCGCCGGGAGCGGTTGAGGCTGAGGGCGTGGGGGCCATTCCACTGTCGGCGTGCCCCCTTCCGAGGAGTGCGCCTCTGGCGGCATCGGGTTCTACTACACCCGATATGACGGTGGAAAAGGCGGAGCGGGAGCGCGCATTGGCAGTTCTGATGCAGTTCCTAAAGTTCAAACCTCGGACCTTCGAGGGAGGGAAGATGGAGCCGGCGGTAGTGGAGTTGTGGTTAGGCGCTATGGAGACTATCTTTGGAGATCTCCCTGTCCTGGAAAGGGACAAGGTGCCCCTGGCCACGCATAGTTTTGGAGAACCGGCGTTAGTATGGTGGAAGCGGGTGCAGCGTGATCGACCCGCGCATCTTCCTCCGATGTTGTTGGGGGAGTTCAAGAGGACGGTGTACGGGCACTACTTTCCCGACGCCGATAAGCGGGTGATGAAGGAAAAGTTCCGCAAGCTGCAGCAGGGAAATCGCTCGGTGATGGAGTACGAGGAGGAGTTCACCCACATCATCGACTGTGTTCCCGATGTTGTTCGCGACGATGCGGACCGGGCCGATTGGTTTTCTGCGGGGGCTTAAGCCCTGGATCTACCGGGCCGTGCAGCTGTTCAAGCTCACGACCTACGCCGAGGTTCTTGATCGAGCGCTGTGGGCAGAGCACGGGGATGCCCATGTGCGCGAGGAGCGCGAGATGGCGGCGGGGTCCAAGGATAAGGGCAAGAAGCGCCAGGGCGGTGGTTCGGGGGCACAGTCTAGCTCCAGGAGGCCCCCGAAGCAACCGAGATCGCAGCCGTGGAGGCAGGGACCACGGCCTTGCATTATATGCGGTAGCAGGGACCACCGGGTGCAGCAGTGCAGGCAGCGTGAGGGCAGATGCTATAGCTACGGGCAGGAGGGGCACATGAGCCGAGAGTGCCCAGCGAGGGGTTCGCGTGCCCCCTCAACTGCGTCGACTCCGGCAACCCCTGTTCATTATGGAGGCGCTCCTTATGTTCCCGTCTCTGCGGGGCGCGCGATGGCTCCTAGGCAGCAGGAGATGACGCGATCGGCGCCGAGCGGGCGGGTATTCGCCGTTCAGGCCCAGGCCCAGGATCCTGTCGACATCGAGGAGCCCAGTGTCGTGGCGGGTATGGTTCTAATACATGGAGTTCGCTCCAGGGCCATTTTTGATACAGGTGCTACGCATTCATTCATTAGCGGATCATTTGCACGCACTCATGGTATTATCTTGGAGGCAACGGGCAAGTGGCGAGTCGAAGGCCCGGAGTCGTCATCTATTACTTACACAGGGTGCTTATCCTGCCCGATGCAAGTGGGCGACTGGATTATGCCCGTCCGGTTGCTCGAGCTCAAGAAGTTGGAGGCGTTCGACGTCATCTTGGGCATGGACTGGCTCTCGAAGTATCACGCTGTGATCGACTGCAGGAGGAAGTTGGTCACTTTTCGGGAGCCGGGACAGGAGGAGGTTATCTATCGAGCTCATCAAAGCTCGTGCTTTGTTGCAACGATGTCGGCGACGAGAGCGAGGAAGTTGGTCCATAGCGGTTGCCCGGCATTTTTGGCGACCGTTGTGGAGGTGGACCGTGCGACTCCGATCATGGAGTTATTGGTGGTGCGGGAGTTTCCTGATGTGTTTCCCGCGGAGTTACCGGGGATGCCGCCGGATCGGGCGATCGAGTTCATCATAGACTTGATTCCCGGGACGGCGCCGATCTCGAAGGCCCCGTATCGTATGGCGCCGGCAGAATTGAAGGAGTTGAGGGATCAGTTGCAGGATCTTCTCGACAAAGGGTTCATTCGGCCAAGTGTATCGCCGTGGGGAGCCCCGGTATTATTTGTGCGCAAAAAGGATGGTTCTTTTCGACTCTGTGTGGATTATCGGGAGTTGAACAAGGTTACCATCAAAAACAAGTACCCGTTACCCAGAATCGACGACTTGTTTGACCAATTGCAAGGGTCGCTAGTGTACTCCAAAATTGACCTCCAATCCGGCTACCACCAGTTGAAAATCAAGCCGGAGGATGTTCAGAAAACGGCGTTTCGCACACGCTATGGTCACTACGAATACACGGTCATGCCTTTCGGGCTTACTAACGCCCCGGCGGCGTTCATGGATCTGATGAACCGTGTGTTCAGGGAGTACTTGGACCGATTTGTCGTGGTCTTCATTGACGACATTTTGGTCTATTCGCGGAGCGACGAGGAGCACGCGGAGCATTTGCGGATAGTGCTTCAAATCCTTCGGGAGGAGAAGCTATTTGCAAGACTAAAGAAGTGCGAGTTTTGGCTCCGCGAGGTGGCTTTCCTCGGGCATATTATTTCTGAGGGGGGAATTTCAGTTGACCCGAAGAAAATTGAGGCGGTTAGGGATTGGCCGCGCCCGACGAATGTCACGGAAGTCCGCAGTTTTGTGGGCTTAGCCGGGTATTATCGACGGTTCGTGGAGGGTTTCTCGAGGATTGTGACTCCACTTACTCGGCTGACGCAAAAGGGCGTCAAGTTCGTTTGGAGCGACGAATGCGACCGGGGTTTCATTGAATTGAAGAAAAGGTTGACGTCGGCTCCTATTCTCGCCTTACCGGTGCAGGGCGAGGACTTTGTGGTGTATAGCGACGCATCCTATCTGGGTCTGGGGTGTGTCCTGATGCAGGGCGGAAAAGTGATCGCTTATGCATCCCGCCAGTTGAAGGACCACGAAAAGAACTATCCCATTCACGATTTGGAGTTGGCGGCGGTGATCTTCGCGCTGAAGTTGTGGAGGCACTACTTGTATGGTGCACATTGCGAGATCTACACCGACCACAAAAGCCTCAAGTACTTATTCACCCAGAAGGAGCTCAATTTGCGGCAACGGCGGTGGTTAGAGCTGCTGAAGGATTATGATGTCGATATCCTTTACCACCCCGGCAAAGCAAACGTGGTCGCCGATGCACAAAGTAGAAAGACGGCGAGGAACCTCGCTATGGACGTCACGAATCAAATGCCGTTATGTTTGGACATGGGGCGGATGAACCTTGAGGTAGTCGCTCCCGGGGTGCCGGCCCTGATGATGACGCTTATTATTCAGCCGACCTTGTTGGAGAGGATCAAGAATGTGCAGCCTTCCGACTCAAGTCTCCAAAAGGTGCGGCGTGGCATCGAGGAGGGCAAAGGCGGCGATTTCCATGTACACCCCGATGGCACACTTCGGTTTCGGAACCGTTGGTGTGTGTCGGAAAATGAGGAGCTCCGCGAACTGATATTGCGAGAGGCGCATCGGTCACCTTATGCCGAGCACCCTGGTGGCACCAAGATGTACCACGAGTTGAAGATGCTCTATTGGTGGCCGGGGATGAAGGCGGACATTGGGCGCTTCGTGGCAAAGTGCCTTACATGTCAACAGATAAAAGCGGAGCGTCGACTCCCGGCGGGGAAACTCCAAAGCTTGCCTATTCCCGTGTGGAAGTGGGAGGACATCTCTATGGACTTCATCGTCGGGTTGCCTCGCTCAACAGGAGGCCACGACTCGATCTGGGTGATTGTGGATCGTCTCACCAAGTCGGCACATTTCTTGCCGGTCCACACCACCTGGGCGGGAGAGAAGTTGGCACAGGTATATCTTGACGAGGTGGTGAGGCTGCACGGGGTGCCGAAGTCGATTGTATCGGACCGAGACCCCAAGTTCACCTCGCATTTCTGGAGGAATCTGCAGGAGGCCCTTGGCACACGGCTCGATTTTAGCACCGCTTTTCACCCTCAGACTGATGGTCAGACAGAGAGAACCATTCAGACCTTGGAGGACATGTTGCGGGCGTGCGTCATCGATTACAAAGGCGGTTGGTGCAAGTACTTGCCGATGGCCGAGTTCGCCTACAACAATAGTTATCACGCTAGTTTGGAAATGGCACCGTTCAAGGCTCTTTATGGACGGAAGTGTCGATCCCCTATCTATTGGAGTGATGTGGGCGAGCGCACGGAGTTCGGGCCGGACATTTTGCGGGAGGCGGAGGAGAAGGTCCGCCTTGCTCGCAAAAGATTGCTTACGGCGCAATCTCGGCAACAAAGCTACGCGGACAAGCGTCGGCGGGATTTGGAATTCGCGGTGGGCGACCGCGTCTTCTTGAAGGTTTCGCCCATGAGGGGCGTGAAGAGATTTGGAGTGCGGGGAAAACTAAGTCCCCGCTATATCGGCCCCTATGAGATATTGGAGCGTGTGGGAGCGGTGGCGTATCGGCTTGCATTGCCGCCGAAGTTGGCGGATGTACATAACGTCTTCCACGTCTCCAATCTCCGCAAATATGTACCCGATCCGGAGCATGCGATGCTATATGAGCCGCCGGAGCTTCAGGATGACTTGAGCTATGAGGAGTTCCCGGTGGCGATTATTGCTCGGGAGGTGCGCAAATTGAGAAACCGCGAGATTCCTTATGTCAGTGTCCGGTGGAGCAATCACGATGATCGCGAGGCCACGTGGGAACTTGAGGAAACGATGAGCGCGCACCATCCTCATCTCTTCGAGGAGATGAATTAGAGGTATGAATTTCGATTCGGTTGAATTGCGTTAAATTTAAATTTCGCGGACGAAATTGCTTAAGGGGGGGAGAATGTAGGATACGGAACTTCTAAAAGTAGAAGTTAGACATTAAGTAAAATATGCCCAATTAATTCAAAGAAATCCTAATTAACCATAGGTAAAATGTGCAAGTTCAACTTTTAAATACCATATAGAAGTTACGGCAGGATATAGTAAGTCGGAAAAATTATTATATAAATAAAAATAAATAAAAATAGTGTAAGATACTATTTTTATTAGACTCATAGAAGCATAATATAGGTTGAAAATGACATGCGCCGAAATCGGAGCGAAAACAGAAGATTTAATATTTTCTGTGAGAGACGGGGCAGATAAATTAGCAGAAAATTCACAGTGTCGGAAAATTCCGAAAAAATTCGGGGAACTCCGTAATATTATTTTAAGGCCACAGAAAAAGTTTCGCGTTGATCGGATGCCAGATAGTGAGAACGGGCTCCGCCAACAGTGTCGAAAAATTCTGAGAAAATTACAGGAGCTTCGTAATTATGTTTTAAGGTTACAATAAAAGTTTCGCATCAATCGGATACCCGAGCAGTGAGAAAGGTACCTGACAGCGATTTTAAGTACAGCGAGACTTTTGGTGACCCAAAAATAGCCCAAACTGAAAATTTAAAATATCTCGTGATAAATTAAGTTGAGATGAGCCTGCCCGTCAAATTTGAGCACAAACGGACATCCAGAAGGGTTCCGCAGGCAAGTATCAGATAAAATTGGACTAAATAGTAAATTAACACTATTGTTGGGGGGTCCTGTATGCATAAAAGCTAATTCCCCTTTTCTTCTTCTTCTCCACCCACGCACCCCACGCACGCACTCATACAGAGCACACCTCAATGGAAGGCTTCTCGTTCCTTCTCACCTCACTTTCTCTCTCTAAAATTACTCACTCTAACGCGCACGAAATCGCGGAGCGATTTGCGAGGAGCCTAAGGCGAGCGAGGGCGAGCTTTTGAACCAAGAAAAGCTTGGAATCCTAGCTCTTTGAGGTGAGTTTTGTAAAAAAAATAGATTTGGTTTTGCCGTAATGTTTTTAGATCTAAAATCTATATGATCTTAGAAGAATTCTTGTCGAAGAAATCGGCGAAAATCGTGGAAAAATCATAATGAATGTGTATATGAAACCTAGGGTTAAGAGAGGAGTTTTTGGATTTTCATGGGATTGATCTCATTTGAACCTATGGAAACCCAATTACTATGTAAAGAAACGTGTTGGCGAAGACGGATCGACATTCCGTCAAACGGTCGAAAAGTTAGAGCCGAAATACGCGCTCTAGGACTTTTGAGGCAAAAAGAGAAATAATTACATTAGTAATTTTGGTGGGGGATTTAAATGGAATCCTTCCATCATGGAGGGGTTTTGGGTAAACCCTTGACGATCCAGGCCACGAATCGTGGAAGTTCGTCGCCTTTCGTCGGCGCTTTTGCGCACACGTGAAAACACTAAGCATAGTGCTTGGAGGTTATTAATAGGCCGTTTTGGACTTGTTTAGGACATCCGACTTGAGGCGACCCTTGTGATCGAGACCGGTGCTCCCGTAGATTTTTTTTGGAGAGCCGAGCCGAGCCAAGGACCCGAGGTGGGTGGTGCTCTTACCGAAGCCGTTGGGCTTCTCTCTATGTCTTAGCCACTTACACCATTGCATATCGCACCATTGCATTGTAGGATAGTATGTATTGCCATCTTTATACTTTCCGGTTGATATAGATATTTAGCAAATGTTATGCTATTATGTTGGATTGGGAAAGGTTGGGTCGATACCGAGGAATCTTATAGTGCGGATTGGGTGTTGGACTTGTGAGTCGACAATAAATGAACGAGTGGCATATATGTAGAAATTGTGAACACCACACAATAAATGAACGAGTGGCATATGAAAAGTAGTGTAGGTAAACCTATCATGACACATGTGAGACATAGGTTGTGTATTATCTATAGGGATCTCAGTTGCTATCAACCTTATAGATAGGGTATCCTCGTGTGGAGAGGATTGGATCATGCTCATAGTCTGTTTTAGGCTGGTGGAGGTCGCTCCTCTACGGCCGCCTACTCCGGAGTTGGTCACGGGGCACGCCACCCCGAGGGACAGTCAGGTCCCGCAGACGCGTTCGATTGGTAGGTTGAGACATAGTCTCCCTCGTCGTGATAGTGAGCCGTGGGCAACCTTCGGGTGTGCCGTGAGATTTGAGATGAAGTGTTAAAAACCACACTTCTTGAAAATGAGTTAGAGCACAAGTATGAAATAGTACTTCATGGACATAGTGATATATTTGGATATCTCTCCCCTGAGCATGCATACATGTCTTCCGTGTTGGGCATAGTAGAGTAGTTATTTACTGCATTTACAGTTTTCAGATATATCTATCTATCTATCTATCTGCTTGTGCCCTCTTGGACCTAGTGGGAAGACCGGTGGAGTCGGTGGCCGAACCCACTGGGAACTATGGACCATAGTTCTCACCCCACTATTATTACAGGGCCGAGTACAGGTACTCCCGGCGAGGATCGCGGTAAGGGCTTGGCGCCCTAGAGACGTTGGTAGCAGCCTCCCTACATCTATAGTTTTTGTCACCATGTCTTTACATTTTGAGAGTAGATGTTGTATAGGGTGAGGATGTTTTGGATGTGATTTATGTATTATTCATATGCTCGAATGGAATGGTTGTAATAGATAGAGTTTCTCTCTTTGTTACTTGTATGTTTACTTTTATATACTCGTACCTTGCTCTTATGTTCTTGTTAGCACTGGTTGTGCTCTCGTTGTGATTGTGTATATCTAGAATTAATTCCTGGGTGATTCTTGTACATGATCTTGTCGCTAAGCCTTGGGCGGACAGGGGAGGTTCTGTCCGTTCGGCGTCTGTTCAGCGCGCCCGAACCTTGCCAAATTGGTAGCGGTTTCGGGGCGTGACACCATGAGTCGGTCCTGCTCCGCTCCTGCTACCATCATCGGTAAAACCGTCCTCGCCGGTGGAGTCTGAACCAGCGGTGACATCACAACCTCTTCTAGGCGCCCAGCGCTCGGGGTATGATGTGAAGACTCGGGCACCTCAGGTCGAAGTGCATCGGTCACTCTACCCACG
The DNA here is from genome assembly GCA_029204045.2 of Tillandsia leiboldiana. Lineage (NCBI taxonomy): Eukaryota > Viridiplantae > Streptophyta > Magnoliopsida > Poales > Bromeliaceae > Tillandsia > Tillandsia leiboldiana. Next base: position 13,490,448 of record CM055066.1, read on the forward strand.
TGCCCCTGTTGTTGCAATGGTGGGGGCGAAGGGTCTTGACTTCCCCTTGCCGCCAACAGTTGGGTCAAAAGAGCTTCCAGCCTCGCATCCTTGCATCGTACAGACGCGAGGCCTCAGCCTGCTCTCGCGCCACAGCCAACTGCCGCTCAATTACATCAGCTAGCAAAGCCAACCGCTATCTCAAATCTCGGACCTCACTGGATCCGGAAGTAGCGTACGTCTCCGCATCTGTCACGCCCCGAGTTCAAAAACCAGTGTATAAATTTTTTTTTTTTTTTAATCAGAGTTGCAAAAACAGCCAGGGCAATGACAGACCGCCACATATATAGAAGAGTCCCAATCCCCTATGGAATTGAGCCTTTTCTATATATGCACGGCTAGCTTGGCAACAACATCAAAGTACTAACTACGTACTACAAACAACAATAACAAGTAAACTTTACAACTATCTTTACAAATATACAACTGAAATACAATTTCCTTTCTCTCAAACATCTATTACATAACTTTTCGGCTGTCCAGGGTCAACCTCTATATCGATACCTCGCCAATTCGTCCCGACATCCCAACACCCGCTCGACCTAAAAAACAGTCACCCGAGGGTGTGAGACACACCGGAGTGTATCCCAGTGGGCACGACGAGCCGAGAAATAGCAGATCGTACCTACTGGTATACAATACTAGCGGATAGTAAAGATCACATTAGGTAAGCATTTATGAAGCGAATGAATAACCAACAGGAATATGTATAATCTTGACAGGAATATAATGAACCGAGCATGCTGAATAATTGTATAGACAGGTATCAAACAATGAATATGTTGACGACAGAATCAGGAATCATGAGATAAGACAAAAGCAGACTAATAGCAACATATGCATCAAATAGATGATATATCAAATTACCCAATCACAAGCCACCATATTGGTCCCACAAGACCTCAGGCAAAATTGCCCACCTGGCACCACCTGGTTGACATTCCCCCCACAAAGGGTCACGGGTCGCTATTGCTAACCACTTTACCGGTAAAGAACACTATCCACGGGGTGCGACCCCGGCAATGTTCGTGAAGTACAACGGTGCGGGCGATCAAATGCAAATGCTCAAACTCACGGTCCACTGACCGGGTAATCGGCAACAAGCCGGGAAAATCCCCACTGGGATGCAACAGTATAAGCCAACAGAATCACAACTCAAAAGAACAGCAACAAGATGAAACAATCTCCAACAAGGATGCCAACTCAAAACCAACTGAAACTCTACTCATATGCAGGAATAATCAGCAACATGAATCATGGATCAGATATAACCAGAAGTACTGATACTCAGGTAAATATCCAGGTCTGAAAGCAACTAAATACCAATCATGCAGGCTAACCAATCAGGCACAACTAAACACATGTTTTTGAGAAAACCATCTTGAAAACAAGTTTTAGGTCCAAACCTCGAAGAGCAATGCCTTTGTCCTATCAAACAAGAACAGACTCAGGCGACCCTACGATGTTCGGTAAAAATATTTATTGAATTAAATCATGTGTTTAGCAGCATAACATTTGATCAACAACAAGCCAAAACAATCCAATCAAGGATGCAATATCAGAATCAACTGAATCTCAACTCATATACAGGAATAATCATCAACTAATCCAACCAAGGATGCAATATCAGAATCAACTGAATCTCAACTCATATGCAGGAATAATCATCAACTAATGGATCAGATATACTGATAATTAAGTATAAATGTGCAAGCTAGCTAATGACCAATCAGGCATGGCAAATGTCCAGGAATAAAGTCATAATAACCGGAAGCAACTGAGAATCAATCATGCAAAACTAACAATCTTTTTAGGAAAACATTTTGAAAACATGTTTTATGTCCAAACCTCGAAGAGCAATGCCTTTGTCCTATCAAACAAGAACAGACTCCGGCGACTCTGCGATGATTGGAGACAAAACATTGGTTGAATAAAAACACGTTTATAGCAAAATAAAACTGATCAAAAGGAAGGCAGGCTTCAATATCATCTAGGCTAACAAGAACAGGTACACAGAGGGCCGAAATGATAAAGTCCGGACCGAAGATAAACCCACCTGTCGTTGTGCAGGCGACTAACTGTATCAACCGAACGCTCGAAACCAGAGGCAAACCGAACCAACCTGAATCAAACATATTGATCAGGGATCAACTCTAACTTATTTCAAGTCAACTTAACCCTTTTAATTACTTAACCTCAGTGTTTGACAATCACACTTAGACCAACATAATCTTTTTAGCACTGTTTTCGCTCGTTCTTTCAACTGAAGATTCATTTTAACGAACCGTCACTTCCAGCAGGTGACGTTTATCTTGCTGAACACCGTGCTCACCCATTTGCAGCAGCACGGAACCCGAGAAAAACTTCGGGCTATAATATACTTCTCTAACCTAGCCTAAATGCATTTTTGTTTCTCCGGCTTATCAAAACTTATTTTTAACGCGAGCATCGCGTCCAGTGACCCCAAAATAGCCAGGAGCTCACTGTCGCGGCTTTGCAAACAGCCCGGAATCAACTTTGGGCTAAACTATTCACTTAGAGGTTGATTTCACTATAACTTAACTTTTATTAATCCACTCTAAAATCTGTTTTAGGTATATGTTCAAAATGCCTTAAAAAGCACAGGGCTTGCCCTATTTGCAGCCCTGCATTGATGGATCAACAAGATCCAACACCTTGCTTACTAACAACATACACAATGCCCCAAACACTATTCCACACAGATCCTGTTTGATCTAAAGTGAGCATCAAGCTCAAGGGATAATTTGGAGCATTTTTCATATTTACATCAAAGTCCAATTCCATAATTTCTTTCTTTTAGGCATTACCACAAACACCTTATGTGCACAATATATACATCATATACCTAGCCAACAATTGAATTTGTTCTCGGCCAATACTGAACCTGGGGCAATATAACATGGATCAACTTACTCCTCCAAGTTGTAGGAGCATTTGTATACAACTTGGAGCAGCCAAATCCCCAGGTTAGCCGCGGCTTCGAGGAAGAAGATGATGCTTATGGCATTGAAATTCGTGACCACTCAACTAAGGGATCTGGGATCAAACCACTTGCACAACCTTCTTAAAAAATTCAAGGCAAACTCACCTGGACCCGTGCCCGGCGACAGGGAACGGCGGCGACGGCGGCGGAGCAAGCTCGGTTTGGAGCTTCTTCGCCTCTAATGGCGGATTTTTCCAGAGACCACTTGGAGTCTTCCAACTTGGATGGAAAGCTTCTAAGGGACCACAGGAAGCTTCTGGACCAGACCATCCCGGCCGGAGTTGGCCGGAACGCTGGCGAAGGCTTCTTGGTTCATTCTCGGGTCAACCATGGCATCTTGACTTTCAAGATGCATGGAATCCATGCAAATGCATAGTTGAAGTCCCCTTGGTCCCAGCAACAGTTCTAGGCATGTGGCCAGCGGCGGAGAAGCTCGCCGGCGCCAGAGCACAAAGCTCTGCCAACATACAAACACCCGAAAAACTAGGGTTTCGATTTTCTTCAAAATTACTCAACCATATTTGCTCAAACTTTGCAGCAATATTCTATAGATCATACAGTCCATACCTATCATTTTATTTTTCATTTTGGTCCCCTGGTTAACAAGAACGGCCGCGGCGGAGCTCGGCTAGGTTTCCGGCCATTATTTGCTCCCGCCGGCCATGCAACGTGCATGGGAAGCTCAGGCTTGGTACGAGGAATCCTAGGGACCTATATAAGCTACTTCCAAAGGTCTCGGGCTCAAACATCCTTTGGTTAATGAGTTCTTACCTTGGCCGGATTCGGGGAAGATTGGAAGAAGCCGGGTTCCTTCTTCTTCTTCTTCTTCGCGCGACCTCGGCCAACTCCAGCAGAGTCCACAGTCACCAGAGAAATCCTCAGAGCACTCCAACTCCACCTTGGAAGAGTTTGGTTCAAGCTTCCATGCTCTCTCTCTCGGGTTTGGTCTCTAATGGGTTTTTGTGTCCTTGGCCTCCCAGCACTCGGGCATCCAAGTGAGAATTACAGAAGCAAGGTTGATGCCTTGTACTCCTCACTGACCCCTCGGGCATGTATCCAAAGAAGACTAAGAGACACAATAACATAAATGCAAGATTCTTTGCAAAATAACCTCAAACCCGATTCACACTCAACCCCAACCTCTGGGATCTTCATAGGAGATGTAAAATGCACCCAGAACCTTATAGATTAATCCACTAAATTTTTGGTACACAAAATATATAGATTCTTTAAGAAAATATTGATTTTTCGACACCTTTCACGCAATTCGAGAAAATCTGCTCGACGAATTGTGAAACAGACTTCGCCACGACGTCCGGCTCGTCGAGACCTATCAAGTAGCCTATATGTTTGCTTAGTTTGGCGCTCGTATAAAATCTCGGGCCATCTAATTCGACAGATTACAGTCTAACGCACGCACTTCGATGCACCCGGATTGCCAAACGCGAAAACCGTCAGTGCCATTGCGCTCAGAACGTCGAAATTAGCTAGGTTCGACTACTCATACCCCTATGTCAAGGTTCCGGATAATAAATCGGCCAATAGTGTTGAAAGGGGATTTGAAACATAGGGTTACTATTCACAACTTAAGTTTTGGGACCCGTTCTTCTTCGCTGTTTTGCGGAAGATCCGACCGTTGGATCGTCGTCAAGTGAATATGAACTTTTCATGTTTCGTCGAAACGATCGCAATGGTGCTCTCGGATTTTCAAGATCAGGCTCCGATCAAAAGTCGGTATTTTAGGGCCACTATTACTCTACTAATTTCCCATTTTTTTGCCATTTAAATAATTCAGAAAATTATTTAAACTTAAATTTTGGATTTTAAAAATCACGGTTACTACAGCATCGGCCTCCTCGGCCGTCATGGAGCGAGTCGTAGGCATCACAGACTGAAACAGGCATAAAAAACGTAGGTTAGAACAACCAACGCAAAACATATCCCAACTCAAAACAAATCTCAATCATGCGAAAGCAAATGAAGCATGCCACAATTATTTCCCGATGTCAGGTTGTCGGCCGCCAACCAGACCTTCCAAGGAAATAGAAGGTGCAATTACTTCGATCAACTCCAACTCTTGTGAAGTTATAGTAATGACCCAATCGTGTTACTTTCGCCAAGTAATCATATTAGACCCCGTCTCTCACGTTCTTAATCCTTATAGTCCAACCATCCTAAGGTTTGCTAGGTCCACTTAGACTCAACCCTAGGCTCTGATACCAATATAATCTGTCACGCCCCGGGCCCCAGCGGAAACTACCCGGTTCGTGCACAGACCCGCCGTGTGCACAAGGTACCCCCCCGGTACACACAAGGCGTCTACAACAACAAAACGAAAAGGAAGCAACATACACATTCTACTAGTAATCAGAGCGCCACACAACTAAACTATGCATAAAAGAGAAGAGTAGATAACAACTATCATACAATAAGTTAAAATCCAATATACAAATATAGTCCTCTCAAGTACAACCTATACATGGGTGGTCTCGCTATAACAAAATACATCAACACCTCTCCCATGAAACAAAAGAAAAGGTGCCCTGCAACCACCTCGAGTGGCGTGACGAGGACAAGCTAGCTATGCGACAACCCCTTGCCACGATCCCGAGCTCCTCCCGCCACGGATAGCTCTGAAAAAAAAAACCACCCAAATAGTGGTGAGACCTATTAATTAATAGTTCCCAGTAGGTATGTCGCCGAGAGAAGCGAGATACACCACTAGGTCAACTGAGGATAGTATAACTGCTGAAATGAAATGCGGATAATAACCAACTGATGTAAAGTAAGTAAAGTAAAGTACTCGACTACTATCATGCCTCTATGCTCATGTACAAGGTGATAATGATATTAATCTATCATGCTATCATTATGACCAACTATAATAAGTAGTATCATCTACGTGATGTCCAATGTCAAGTTTACTATCATGTATGTCCAACTACCATGAATGTATCATCTATGTGGTATTCAATGTCAAGTTTAGTTAACTTTAATCATTTTCTCTTGAAGACTTTCTTTGAGTCAAAGCTTGAGCCACGCCTCATGGTCCCGGGGTGGCACCCCCCAACGGAGCTATGCCAATCCAACGGCGTCCCAATTGGCACCCAATCCCGCACGGCGATCATGATGTCGCAAATGGCCAACTCCGGAGTGCTGGCTTGTAGGGAGCGACCCTACCCAGCATGTGTGAATGAGCACAAACGGCAAGCAAGCAAGTTTCGATCATCGTGTCTAAAACACGGAATAGTCATCATCGTGTCTAAAATACGGAATAGCATCATCGACCTTTAGGTCGGGACTTAGTACTTCGAGTTTCAAAGTTTCAAATACAATATTAGCATTATCTTGCATAATAAAAGAGTAAGGCGAACAAGGTGCCCTCATGTCTTAAACATGAAATCTTACTATTTCGCCTTAATTGTACAAGTTTAGAAGTTTTCTACTTGTATCTAAATACACTAGATGGCACTAATGTCATCTAGTGTCTCCATTTGAACATGATCTTGTATAATATGTTCCAATAATTCTAATACATGTATAGATGTTCTCTATTCATATCAAAAAGCTTAAGTTCACGAAAATTCCTATTCAAACCCCTCTTAAAGTGCCAATACACATACAATGTTTACCTCTACTATATAGAGTATGAAATTTTCTACACATGAAGGGGTTCAAATGCATGATCATAAATCATGATAAATCAAACGATGCATATTTAATATAACAATGATGCCCTAAAGGTCTATAGAAGACATAGGGGGAGTTCACCCATTTCGGTGAGAGCAAACCCATTGGATAATGGCCAAACCCTTGCGAAGGATCCCGTCCAAGTTGCCCACATTTCCTCTTATGCTCTAAGAGAAGTTTCCAAATGGGCAAAACATCAAAAAAACCTAACCACGAAATTCCTTACCTTAGCCTCCAAGCACTCCAAGCTCTACTGGAACAATAGCTTGTATTTCCCCTCTCTCCAACCTCCTTCCAAGCTTGATCTCCTCCACACAAGCTTTTCTCTAAGGCTCCTCTTGTAGGAGAAGGGTTCCCACAAGAGAGAAAAAAGAAAGAGAGAGAGGTATCCACACAAGCTTTTCTCTAAGGCTCCACTTGTTGGAGAAGGGTTCCCACAAGAGAGAAAAAGAAAGAGAAAGAGAGAGGTATGCGTGGAGAAGAAAAGAAAAATTTTCTCTCATACTCAAGTGTTCTTACATCCATGTCCTTTCAATGTCCCATCAATGTTCCATCAATGTCCCAACAATAGTGCCAAACACTAATCCCTCACAAAAAAAATCCACAAGACAGAGGAAAGGAAAAAAGAATATTCCCAACCACTTTTTAAGCTCAAAATCCACTTGGAAGTACAAGTGATGGGAACTAGTGTCACGCCCCGGGGTCGAAACTGCGACCCGGGCACGCCAACAGATCCGCCATCTGTACGGAAACTGCCATACAGACGAAGCGTCTACCCTGCAAGTCAGATCTATAGCTAAACATGTATCAGAGCTGAGACTAAAACCAGTAGCTACAGAAATCAACTGAACATCTGAATAAATAAATAATAATCCTCAATACAAAGTCTCTCACCCTCACAATCCAAATACATACAATCTATCAGACTGTCCAGTACAAAAGTGTAAACAAAACAATACAGGGTACATCTACCTCTGACTCTCAATGCTGGTAAGAGATTAATCGGCCACGTCCTCACCTCGATCAGCTGTCTCCGCGCGAACCAAGCCGGAACAGCAACCTCAGGAAACCTGTCACCGCAGCGGGTGTGAGAACTACTGCAGAAGGTAGTTCCCAGTGGGTACCGTCACCAATATCCACGGTATGCCCACTAAGTCTACTGGAGGCAAACAAATAGGTATGCAGATAGATATATAGGAAAGCAGGAAATGAGCTACAGCTAATATGTCACAACATCATGCTCAAGGAGATCTCTACTATGAACCTATTATGCATACACTCGCCACTACTAAAATGCCTCAAGTATCATGTTCAAAGGAAAACTCATCTAAGAACATGCTATACATACCCCACTCGCACACGAGGTGCTCGCAAAACTCAAATCTCAATGACTGCCAAAACTGGCTCAGTCAAGCCTGCGCCTGTCGTCTAGGTACGCACCCGCCCACTACCACGCATCCACAAGAGGACGGGATTTACGTGGGGCGTCCTAAACTGACTGCTAAGAACGCACCTGCCCACTCCACGTGGGACGTCCTAAGCTGACTACTAGGACGCACCTGCCCACTCCACGTGGGGCGTCCTAGTCTAACTATCTCAATCATCATCATCACGCATCCGGAGCGTAACCCGAGGGGAGCGATCCCACCAAGCTCAAGTATCTCATCAGTCTCAACTGTCTCATAAGCGGCACATACAGGCTATGATCCACGATCAATCAGATCGGAAACTCAATGCTCAAATAACACAACTCGGTCGGGAACCCTCCACGACTCGATCAGGGAATGCCCAAACTCTCAAGCCAAGTCGGAGAACCATCTCTACTACCAAATCAGAAATACAAACCCATGATCTAGAATAATCTCAGCAATCTCAGCAAGAAAACTCAAACTCACATGACACTAGAACTCAACACACAGAGCTCTAAAAGTCCACTCGGCCCCCTGGCACGAGGACACATGCATCCTGAACCTACTCAATCCCTCTGGAAGCTCACAATAATTCAAAACCATTTTCAAATCTCAGTTTTCATTAAAACCGGTCCGACAATTTTTAAAACGGTTCAGATGCCAATCTAATGCCAACTAATCATGCAGTCTAGTGTCAAATCATCCCTAGATCATGCTAAAAATATCTGGGACTCATAAATGTCTTTCTATAGTTTTCTAGGCAACTATCAGATTTACCAGCTATGCAAATAATAAGCTAAACATGATCAACATGCAAACAATAGCTTTAGAAGGCATTCCATACATCTTGAAGAAATTTCAACCCACCTTAAATGCATTCCGCAGGCAATCGCTGAAGTCGGTGAAGCGTCGCGCCGCTCACTGTCAAAAATCTGCCGGACACGCCCAAAACCGCGCCGCACGCGCGCTCGCACACTGCCGCGAATCGCAGAAAAAATCCCCGGAAGCTCGAACAACCCTCTCGAGTCCTCTAATAAAATCTGCGCACACTCCGGTCCTCTCCACGGCCGGCTCACAGCACGTGCGCGGCACCTCGGCTCCGCGCAGTAAAAATCCCAACTCTCAGCCAAACAGCCCCTCAAGGTGAAAAGATGGAAAGAATAATCCCATTAAGCTCAAAGCTTCATCAAAATCCATCATCAAATCCATCTAAGGAAATCCAAAAACCAACTACAAAAATCTGCCAACTCACCTGACGTGCGACTCGACGCGCGCGCGGCTCCGCTCAACTCCAAGTAGCAGGACAACACAAACTGCACCTTCCCTCTCAACCTCTCTCACTCTCTTTCTCTTCTTCTCTTTTCTTTTCCTTGCTTTCTTTCTTTCTGTCGTGGAGAAGAAGGCAGGGTTGGAGGGCTCATAAATAGAAGGAGTGGGGCAGGGCAATACACTTGGGAGATGAAGTTACCAAAAAGCCCCTCGCTAAAAACCAACCCCAGCTCAAAATCGGGTTAATTGCATCACTGGGTACCGATACCCAAGCCTGGGTACCGGTACTAACCAAATTAGTTCCGGAACTGGAGCTTGAGTTCCGGAACACAATGCCCAGTTCCGGAACTCAAGCCTCAGTTCCGGAACTGAAGCTCCCCAAAGCCGCAATCCAAGTCTGATGCTTCAATCTCTTCGCCGTCAACTCGCTTTCTGTCCCGGAAGCTCCCGCATCACACTGAAATCTCCCGAACCCCGCTGTAAACATAAAGTACACATGTCCAAAGCTTTTCCCACCCAGAAAGCTCAACTGTGGGGTCGGTGGGCTCAATCCAACAATCTGGTACTCTCACAAGAAAAATCCTCACTTGCATTCTTTTCTCATTTCTTTTCTCGTTCTTTTTCTCAACTCCAAAGCGGGTTACAATTAATTACCTAATTCCTTTAATTGCCGACTCCAACTCACTTTTCGCCTTCGGGGCCTCCGCATCAAACTGAAACCTCCCGAACTCCGCTGTAACCTGAAAATACATGTGTTCCAACACTTTCCAATTTTTTGTGCACAACCGCGGAGTCGGTTCTCTATCCAACCCAGTACTCTACAAGTACACAATGCCTCGAAATCGCTGATTCAAACTGGGCTTCCAAGTTTCGATGCCACTAACTCACTTTTCATCCCAAGGACTTCCGCGTCGATCCGAATAAATCCGAACTCATCTGTAAACTCAAATAGAATACGCCCAAGGCGATTTCTCCGCACCACGCCATCCTGCGAGGTCGGTGCACTCTACAAAGATCCGGTACTCTACAACTAGGGCTCTAACTCTCCGGAGACCGTCTAGAACCATCCAGAAGCTTACAAAAACATTCGAAGGGTATCATTCAACCCTTCACACACTAGAACTTCGCAATTTGCTTTTGTTAAGTGTACTACAGGTCCGGCAACCTCGTAAGCCCGGTACCACCCCAACTTCTTCATTATCTTAGGAGTAGGTTAACTTAACTTTTACCGCTTTCCTTTACTGCTTTCATAGGAGTAGGCTTACTTGTAATTTCTATCTCTACCTTCTTCCTTGTATCCCCTTCCCAAGCAATATAAAGTTATAATCGGCCAATAAGTCGTGTCTTATTTGGTTTCTTATTCTACAAAGCTTTAATCGGCTCCCTAGTCGTGTCATTATTATTGTCTCTTTATCCGATTCGGCTACTCTAAGTTGAAACCGGTGATTCCTCTCTACCTCCATAAGTCCGATTCGGCTATTCCCAGCCGGACGATCGTGAGAGTTACCAGAGGAGAACCCGGCCGAGCGGATCCCTCCTCGGCCCAATCGCTTGATCTATTGGCACGCGGCGCATTTGACATCTCTAAGGGTCACCCCCAGGGGCCGATCGTAGTGCAGCCACTTTTTGGCCCCAACAACTTTCTTGGTATGCCCGGTGGGACACTCAAGTAATTTTTGCCTATTTCCTAGCATTATCCTGTCAAGAATCCAGGAGCTATACGGGGAATCCGCACTACCAGAGCTATATGGGCAATTGGCCCAAATGATGAGATCTCTCGAAAGGAGAGTCCGAGCCTGGGACGCCAACGTCGTGGCCTCGGATGAGAACTTCGCCCGTTTCGAGCAGTTCTTATCCACTTAGCAGCACCCGACGACGACGGCGATACCACCGGCCTAATCACCGGGAGCCGTGCAACCAGCGGCACCCATCTACATGGCCCAACCCCTGGAGGTAGGCCAAGTGCCGATAATGGCACAACTGGTTGGCCTCCGCGGGCCACAGCCTCCTCCGGCGTAGCCGGCGACTCCAGTGCCCCAGGCCGGATTCACCGAAATGATTGGGGGCAGGATAGGAGAACAAACCCATCCACAGGGACTGTTCCAGTAGCAGGCTGGCCTGTATGGGCCACCACCTCCTCTAGCACAGCCGACGACAATGGTACCTCAGACCGGACTCGCCAAAGTAGATGGGGGCAGGAACGATGGACAAACCCCTCCACAGGGACTGTTCCAGCAGCAGGCTAGCCTATATGGGCTGCCACCTCCTCTGGCACAGCCGGCGGTTCCAGTACTTCAGGCTGGATCCGCTGAAATAGCTGGGGGCAGGTATACCAAGCAGGTCCCCCTGCAAGGACCGCCTCAACTTCAATCAGTCCACTGCGGGCTGCCCTCTTCGCCAGCACGACCGGCGACTCCGGAACCTCAGACCGGACTCGCCGAAATGGTTGGGGAAAGGAATGACGGGCAGGTCCCTCCACGGAGACCGCCTCAGCACCAGATCGGCCATGACGGGCCGGCTCAAACGGCGCCAGCAACGATGGTGGCACAGCAGGCCATACTGCCCCAGTCGAAACAGTCGTCGCAGGTAGTGCAACCACACGCGGCCCCTGTCCTAGCAAAATGTGAGCCGATGATTATGGACATCAGCCACCAACAGCTGCTCGGGTCCCTCCGTTGATTCAACAGTCCCAAACTAGGGACGTGAGAGCTAGGGGGCAAGCCCTGGATTCGGGACGTGATCCCAATCAGGCGGGTCCAGTCACCCCTCTTTCTATAAATGCAAATCCCGTACGGCCGGCGGACCAGACACCCCTGGCAGGGAATGTTGGGCTATATGCCCAGATCAGAGCAAAGGTCAGGTTGGTAATGCGGCCAGTTCTCGGGTTCCCACATCCCCTGCGCAAGGATGTGGACATGGGATGCCCATATTTGGCCAATTGGAAAATGCCGATGTTCGGCAAATTCTCGGCTGAAGTGACCAAGGATACGATCGGACATATCGACCGAGGATAGTTCAATCGTCGGCATTGAATTCGGCCGAGGCGAGACGGCCGAAGGAGTTGTCTCACAAAGCCACGATCAAAATAAAAGGAGACCGGCCGACAGAGGTCGGCCTGGGGAATCTTTTCGGCTACCACAGTTTAAGCCGAAAAACTCGATCGAAAAGACTAAGGGTAAGAGTCGTGATTCCGATATGAGGGATCTGGAAGCAAGGCACTCTGATTAGCTAATAAGCATCGGATAAGAAATATGCGAATTTCGGCCAAAAATGCTCAAGAGCCCAATACGCATGCAACAAACATATCGGAAGGAAACTAGCCAATCAAGAGGATATCTGAAATATTACCGTCGGATATGAAAAGATGTGGAGCAAAAAATAAAGAGGACTTCACATTTATTAAACCGACACACATACAGCTCGAAAGGAGAGCAAATACAAAAGTATTTCAGAAAAAGAAGACTCGCAGTCGGAATGTTCCATGGAGAGGTTGAAATACACAGCCGTCTTCAAGCTGGCAGTGACCAGACGCCGCTTACTGGAAATCGAGACGCCTGATCACCTTTGAAGCCAACGGAAGTGAGAGTGAGAGAGAATATAAAGTCTATACTAACTCCTTCACTACCTGCATGCAACGGGAAAAGATCACGCGGTTCCTCCTAGAGAAGAAGGGAGGACGACCTGGTAGGATAGCCGGTCGGAGCAGGAGAACACCCGTATCCCGGGTGGGAGACTGATGCTGAGCGGCTTGAACTCCACCAAGGAGGAAGGCTGCAGCCACAATGCCCATTGCATGATCTTCATAGACACAACCATCCATGAGCAGCCAAATATTGGTTAGGCCGTCGGGCGTAAGATCCCAGATCGATATGTCACGCACAAGAGCTACCTCAGAAGAAACTCCATCAATGGAGCCCGAGGTGAGAAGAGCCTTTTATCACCCGACAATGCAAGGTCATTGAGGTTAGATTGAGAGGCCACCTCGAAAGCACCCTCAAGGACAAAAAAGCTACGATCAAAAGCACCATTGTAGCGAGAGCACAATAATCATCATGAGGAAAGAAAAGAGATGTGGAGAAAGCTGCAAGTAGCGGCCTGACTTATAGACCGACGAGAAGGAGCGACATAATGGCAGTCATTCCTCGAAAAGCAGTAGCATCTAACAAGGAGAACGACAAAGGACGATTCTGCCGAAAATCAAGAAAGATTGGCACCTGTTCACGGATCCCTCGAGTAGTGAGAAAATATCCTGTCAAGATATGAGGATGATCGCTGGACAGTGTTGTCCGTGCCAGAAGTTGACTCAATTTCGACAATCACCCGAATGGCACATCAGGCAATTGCTGAGAGGGCATTGTTGAGACCAGATTTTTCTACCACGAGAGGGAGCGACACGTGGCATCGACCATCGGTTGAAAAACATCAGCCGACGGGGGTTTGAGTTGACGAAGAAGGACTCGCGTCTCGATTAAGGCTAACCCCGAGGATGGAGGCATACAATATGCGGTATACTATCGGTTGATGGCATCAGCCAATAGGAGAAACAACCGGCGCAAAGATTATCACATCGTTTAGGGTCGATTACAGTTGAAGGAAGGTATCTTACCGCCCCAATTAGATGACAAAACAAACGGAGTCGAAATCAACCTTCGATTGATCAAGCCGAAGGAGGAAAGAACCGCATCTGGATTCAGACCGGTCTTACGCGTGTAACATATAGTACGAGGCGCACGCCATCGGACGAAGACACCAGTCGACGGAACGACAGTTTAGCCGAAGAGGAGTCTACGTCCTTATCCAAATCGATCTCAGTCACGAAAAGACACAAGACGCGACAAATGCTATCGGCTGAAGGTACCTGCCGATAGGAGAATCAGCCGACAAGAGAAGCGGTCAGCGGGAAGCTTATCGTCTCATTCAGGGCCGTCTCTCAGCCAAAGATAGAGGACATACCGCCTCAGTCAAACGACGGAAGAGGCGAAGTCAAGGTCAATCCTCAGCCGCTTGAAGCTACAGAAGGAAAGATCTTGAAAAGAATGAAGGCGGGATTCAGGCGCGAATCTTGTAACAGACCCCGAAGCGGCAAGCGGCGTCCAGCATAGGGAAGCGCCGAAGATCACGCTTCGGCACGACGATCAGGGGATGAAATTAGACGGGAAACGACCACTATCGTATTGAGGATAATCGATTCAAAAGGAAGTGGTTGAGGAATCCCTGGTAATTTCCCTTTGATTACGCCGATTTCTAAATCGGCGGTTGTACACCCTGGTTCGAAACTGTATAAATAAGCGAACCAATGAAGAAAAGGGGGTTCGGCAACCTCGTAAGCTCGGTACCACCCCAACTTCTTTATTATCTTAGGAGTAGGTTAACTTTACTTTTACCGCTTTCCTTTGCTGCTTTCCTAGGAGTAGGCTTACTTGTAATTTCTATCCCTACCTTCTTTCTTGTATCCCTATAAAGTTATAATCGGCCAATCAGTCGTATCTTATTTGGTTTCTTGTTCTACAAAGCTTTAATCGGCTCCCTAGCCGTGTCATTATTATTGTCTCTTTACCCGGTTCAGCTACTCTAAGTCGAAACCGGCGATCCCTCTCTACCTCCGCAAATCTGATTCGGCTATTTCCAGTCGAACAGTCATGAGAGTTACCAGAGGAGAACCCGGCCGAGCGGATCCCTCAGCCCAATCGCTTGATCTGTTGGCACGCAACGCATTCGACATCTTTGAGGATCACCCCCAGAGGCCGATCGCAGTGCAGCCACTTTTTGGCCCCAATAGCCATCAATGCCAAGGGATGCCAAGAGTTATGAATAACCCACAAAGTTGTAGTGGGCTTAGTGGGTATTTAATTTAGACATTAGTGGGTGTCTTTAAGTGTAGGCTTTAGGTGAGTTATGTATATGAGGCTATAAATAGTGGGGTTGGTTAAGGCCAAAGTACAAGAGAGTTGTATCTTGTAGTACTATTTTCTAAGTAAGAGAGTAGTTAGTTTTTCTGCCAAACCTCTACTCTTTTCTCTGTTTTTATACTTAGTCATAGGGCGCAAAGGTCCGGACTAGCAAACGGAGAATAAGACTTGCCCTCTTCGAGCAGGAAGGCGGGCACCACAAGGCGAAAAGCTTAAATTCGTGACACCTAGCTCAACTCCTTGCTTTATTGGGCTCTGATACTAAAGTGGGCTCAGCAAACTGAGGGATAGATGAAGGATAAAAAAAAATGCAAAAGAGAAGAAGAAAGTGAGAGAGAGAGAAAGAGAGAGAGCGAACCGGGCAATTCCTCGGTGCAATCTAGAGTGGAGGAAGCCAGCTCGCGTGAAGGGATACTTATCAGGTTTCAACAAATCTATTTAGATCCCTAAAAAACATAGATTTTCATAACAAACAATAGGTTCAGGGCACCCAGAAGAAACCTTTCCGGGCTCACTTAGTACGGTTCGGGCATCCTTAACCCCTTCCGAAATTTTTCAGGTGCCCAAAAGATTTTTTGGGCATCCGATTAATTAATTGGAACAATACCCGAGCTCTCGTGTAGAGCATCCAAAAGGGGTTCGGACATCCAATTCACAGCCTGAAAAATTTCGGACACCCACGGGACCATCCCGGCGTCCTAAATAAGGTCGGTCCAAAGACTTCGTAAGTTGGTTCCAGCTTCTGTATGGATTCCAGACGCCCAAAACATTTTTTCGAGCATTTGAAAAATGTATTGAAACTCAAGTTTCAGTACTTTAAGCTTCCCGTTTCCATTTTTGCATCCAATTCGTCTCAAACTCGAACCAACTTGGGGGGTGTTTGGTTGCACGTAAAATTGTAAAAAATAATTTTTAATAGAAAAAATATTTTACATTTTATAGTGTTTGGTTTATAGGAAAAAAAAAATAGTTTTCCATTTGTTTGGTTGAAAGGAATTTTTTTTTTATTTGTTTGGTCTGGTGGAAAAAAATAAATGAAGAAAATTTTTTAGAGCTTGAGTTTTTGTTTTTCGTCGAAAATCGACCGAAAATGAAAACACACTATTTTTTTAAAATCTGTAAAAGTAGTTTTCCGAAAAAAAAAAAATGACGGCTAAACAAACATACGAAAAATAATTTTTCAAACCAATAAATAATTTTCACTTTATTTTACGGTCAACCAAACACACCCTTACTGTAATTTCCCCCGAGCCTCTCCACCGACCCACCAGACTACATTTTAGGATTGAAATGCTCAATTTAAGTATTTAATATTAGCTCAATTTAAGTGTTTAATATTATGATTGAAATGCTCAAAAAAATTGCCGTTGTATAATTATGGAGTACCTAAAAAAAATATATGACCTGTTGGAAGGAAACATGGAAGGGATTTTTTTTAAACTAACCCTAATAAATTTAGAAATTTGGAAACTAACGTTGTAAAAAAATTATTTGCAAGAGTAACCCTGCTTTTGCCCTGAAGACGCTGAATCATTCAGCGTCTTCAGTGTACTTCCTGAAGACGCTGAATCATTCAGCGTCTTCACAAAAATCCTGTGAAGACGCTGAATGAATCAGCGCTGTCACGCCCCGGGGGTTTGTTTTAGCGGAAACGATTCATAAAAGTCCAACATTTGACGTGTAAAAATTTTTTTTTTGATAAAGGAGAACCCCTCTTCCCCGGCGCATGCCCAGACCCGCCACACATACAGGATCACTCTGTAAACGGACATAGCCTCCCCTGTATATGCACGGCGTGGCGTTCAGTACATATTCCAAACATACACAACCATTCAATCACAACAATTTTTAACATACAACCAGCATTCTAATTTATTTAAAACGTATGGCCGATCAGTTTGGAAAGGATAAATCCACAGTTTTAAAAGGGCGCCTACCCGGCGCTTACGTTTTAAAAGCGAGTTTCGAAATCAGCATAAAACCACAAGGTTTTGAAAAACGGTGCCCACCGGACACCCAAGTTTTGAAATCCATTTCGCAATCCATAAATCCACAGGGTTTTGAAACCAGTGCCCACACGACACTTAGATTTTAAAAACGATTTTCGCAATCCTTTCTTTGGCTTTTGCCCTTTTCATTTCAAATGGCCACGTTCCCAGCCCAACCAGCATGTTAAACATAGGGCCAGCAAAGCACCCAGCCATGGCCATCGCCGGCTGGCCAGCCTTGGCCAACGACACGTCAGCAACGAGGTCGCCCACTGAATTTCCCCATGCCAAGACTGTCAAGCCAAGGATCGCCGGCGGGAAATTCATGATGCTTCCGATTGCGGCAAGGCAGTTCAAGAGCTCCCCTGCCATTGTCGAGATCCAAAACACACTCATCATGAAAGAGATTAAGGTGATTGCTACTGTCCACTCTGTCTCCGGGGGTTCTTTCTCAAAAATGAAGTGAGATAGTGCGAGACGGAGGCTTACAAATAGGATAATAGACCAGAGTGGAAAGCGGGTCGATGGGAGAAAGAATACTATTTGGCTGTCCAATGCGACGAAAGAACTTAACGAATATAGAAGAACGAGAGGGCATAAGGCAATGTTAGCTGAGACGTAGAACCTGTTCCACTCAGCCCGTGATGACGACGGTATAGTAAGCTTGAGGAGGACTGTGATAGGAACTTCCCAAACTTTTGTTATCTAAGGTGTAACATGAAGAAAGTCATTGTCAATGCAATCTAACCGAATAATAGGACTTCTCTAGAAAGCTCTGTAAAGAACAAACTACAAATTAGTGGCATTGTTTAGTCTTCTGAATTCGCAAATATCAAGGCAAAAACACAGTATAGATAATCATTAAAATAATGGACCAATAACTACTGATGCACCATAGATTCACATCATTAATTAAAAGTAAAGATGGTCTAACTACTATTCACATTGCTGTGATTTTCAATGTGAGAAGATACCTGAATTCATTCCTATCAAAAAAAAAATCAGTGCCTATGTGTGTGTAGAAATGACTGATGTTATCTCTCCTCAACAGCATTGAATTATCAATACTCTGGTCTGAAGTCCAAAAAACTCTAGCATGCCTGGGTAATTATTATAGTCTTGGAATAATCTCTATACTCTCAAACTAGCATCCGAATCATCCCCTTGAGGTCTATTCAGCAGAACTATCTGAGATTTCACATCTGAAGTGCTCGAAAAGTAGCAGATGTTTCACAAAATAAATAGCTAGCAATTTTTGGAAGCAACGCCAAGTTGACGACAAAGTCCTGCATAACTATTAGCTAGGTTGAAAACACTGGAATGTTTAGAATACATGACATATCAATTCTCACCTCACATGGTATGCAACAACACTGACAGCCTCATTAGGAGAAATGCTCTCACGAAATCAATGGAGTAAAGTGACAACACCAGAACATGGATTATGGGCATATAGTATTACAAAATATACCAGAAACTGTACAATTTTGTAATCCTAGAGCTGAAGTACTATTAATCCATAAAGGCATATGAAATTCGTAAGAAATTGGTTATTATTTCCACCCCCTCTCCGGTTACTTACAGTAGGGTGAGGACTGAGGACTCCTTTACTTGTGATTGCTAACAGGTAAGCCTGGAGCCTGCTTCGTTACACTTAAATTCAATGCTTTTACCTGGTTAGCTTAGCACATCTAATTAGACATATCTTTGTAAGAACATGCACAGCCTACAGAAGGATTTAAGTCGAACAATTTATGATTTGAGACTTGGGCAAAGGTTACTCTAAAGAGAAACAAGGGATATTACTGCAAATTTTTATGTAATAGATGATGACAGTTCTACACACCATGGTTATGCACTATCATACTTGTCCAACACAGAAAATTGTAGTAATACTTGTACAAAATTTTTATTCAAAGTAATTTATCTAAATTCTTTACAGGAATGCTAAGTTACTGACCCAAATATAGAGAAAAAAGAAATACATAAAGTGGAGAAGTATGAAGAGAAAATGGAAGGAGGAAGCTAAAAGACTGGACCACTGTTGCAAAACTCCTGTATAATTTGTGAATAATCCCGTAAATATGTAGTTGATTTTTTTATTTTTTTTTCCTTCTCAAAGACTTGAGTGAATTAGAATTTGTAACCTTCCAGGTAAACACGTATTCTTCAGAATCCAGATACATTCGATTCCATCGTATAAAGACAAAGCATCAAGCAAACCCGAGACTGCTGCGCTCTGCCTTCTTAAGACTTCTTTGAGTGATATTATGTGCTATTCCTTTATCCATGTTTAGTTCCTCCTTGAAACCACATTTATGATCCTATGAAATACTAAGCAGAGAAAAAGCCACCTTTATCATTGTCAAGCAATTTTCTTCAAGTTAAGAGGAGGCAAAAGAGGGAAGCAATCCACTTGCCTTTCCGTATATTGTCATTTGACCATGGACTTCGGACTAATAAATGCATATTTCACTACATAACACTCACAAAACACTTCGTTTTCAATCTTGCAGGCAGTGTTTCTCATTGTGTAAGAAGTTAAGACGTGAATATCATTACTTCAAGTATATATAACTTCTCACAGCCTTTTAACTGTCAATGTATGCAAATATTTAGAAATTTTTTTGTTAAATGAATTATGATAAGGATATTATGACTTCAATGTTAGTAATGTTTATTACGTTAATTACCAACAACAACATCGTGCGAGTTTTATCAAGCATTTTACATTGGATAGCAATTCTCAACAGAATACATCTAGAAAGAAAGGAATGAATCAAAGAAACAAGTTAATTAGGTGAAGCATAGCACAAGTCAAAAATTACCAGAACTGAAAAACGGACACAACTAGCAAGCGAAAAGGCAAACAAAATGTTGTTCGATAATTCCAACCAATTAAGATTTAGCTAAGCACTGTTTTAGTTAGGTTGGTCAAGATCAGTGTGTAATATCATAGAATGCGGTAAATAATTTACCGTATTCAAAAACAGTGAATAATACTCAGCTTTTATATGCGATGAACTATTTAGCGCTTATAGATGCGGTAAATTATTTATCATTATTATTTTTCTTCTTTTACACATCCTTCCATTGAGTCATATATATATTAAAGTTGGTTTACAAGTAAAGCAATTAATGATTTGCGCTTTTAAAAATGGGCATACTATTTGCAGCTTTTAAAAACGACACACTATATTTGCCGCTTTTATGGGAGCTAGTAAAAAAGTTTGAAAGCAGGCTTTAAGTGATAAACAGTTGAGAATTTTTTTGTTGTCAGCTCCGCCTTGGCACCCACATGGCTCTAAGTCTAATTTTACAAATAAAAATTTGAAAGGTCTAATTTTAGAATTATAAGTTGCAAGAAGACTAGCGTGCCAAAATCACCTCAGGTTCTGCAGAAGCCGAACCATCTCCTCTAATAACTTTCTGGTTCTAAAGACTAACACTTGGGTTTTATAGGGAAAAATCCCCCAAAATGGGATTGTAAGCTTTTTTGAAAAAAGTACACCCTATAAGTTGTCCCTCTATAGGGAAAAATCCCCCAAAATGGGATTGTAAGCTTTTATAGGGTTTAAAACCTAACATTCTCTTAGATGAACATTTTTTTCACTTCTCTTTTATTTTCCTTTTGCTTTGTTATCCCTTTTTGAACTTTGGGGTATTACAATTTTAGCCCAGAAAAAAAGAGAAAACGTTGATAAGACTAGAAATGAAGGAACTTTGGATAGATGGGGCAAAATGTACGTCTATTTTGATGGTATACAGATGGCATCTCTCCCCCAAAAAACTACTTAACCAAGTGAAACCTGGCTCAGCCCAAAAAAAAAAAAAAAAAAATGAGAGTGCAGCAAAGAAATTTCCTATGCAAAAAACATAAATTAATGTAGAATTTTCTTCCGATATGTGAAACCAACAGGAGGAAGAAAAAAAAAAAGCAAATATATATTTTCTTATCCTTTTCTGCTATTACATTATATCATTAGAATTTTATCTGACATATGTGATTCACAAGAAGCTCAATTGCCTTTGCTGAACATGGTTAGTCTGGCGTCCAGCTGTACGATCGGCGGATATGTTTCTTTGGTAGTGGGAATAACTCCAATGAAGTTGGAAACCCAGCAGGTTTCATTTGCAGAGGGAAGAACTCCATGAAGTCGGACTCCCATGACATTGAGGTACGTACACCAGACGGTAGCAGCAGATGACAACACTAACTTGAATTGTTGGTGAAGATCATATATAATTGACCACTGCTACCGCCTGATATGTCTCAACCAGATAATCTTGCGAGAGCCAAGCTCACTGCGGTGAAAAGAACGTACAGCCCAACAAGGAAGTATCCCCAGAATCTTGGTACCCGAAATCCATTCCATGTAATCACCAATAGCGAGCCCATCAAGCTGAAAAGTAGGAATACAAAAGCAACCACAATGCCAATGTTGAACTGGAGTTCATATGCTTTAGGGTATACTCTTGCTGTCTGTACCACGAATGCCGTTCCCAGCCCAACCAGCATGTTAAACATAGGGCCAGCAAAGCACCCAGCCATGGCCATCGCCGGCTGGCCAGCCTTGGCCAACGACACGTCAGCAACGAGGTCGCCCACTGAATTTCCCCATGCCAAGACTGTCAAGCCAAGGATCGCCGGCGGGAAATTCATGATGCTTCCGATTGCGGCAAGGCAGTTCAAGAGCTCCCCTGCCATTGTCGAGATCCAAAACACACTCATCATGAAAGAGATTAAGGTGATTGCTACTGTCCACTCTGTCTCCGGGGGTTCTTTCTCAAAAATGAAGTGAGATAGTGCGAGACAGAGGCTTACAAATAGGATAATAGACCAGAGTGGAAAGCGGGTCGATGGGAGAAAGAATACTATTTGGCTGTCCAATGCGACGAAAGAACTTAACGAATATAGAAGAACGAGAGGGCATAAGGCAATGTTAGCTGAGACGTAGAACCTGTTCCACTCAGCCCGTGATGACGACGGTATAGTAAGCTTGAGGAGGACTGTGATAGGAACTTCCCAAACTTTTGTTATCTAAGGTGTAACATGAAGAAAGTCATTGTCAATGCAATCTAACCGAATAATAGGACTTCTCTAGAAAGCTCTGTAAAGAACAAACTACAAATTAGTGGCATTGTTTAGTCTTCTGAATTCGCAAATATCAAGGCAAAAACACAGTATAGATAATCATTAAAATAATGGACCAATAACTACTGATGCACCATAGATTCACATCATTAATTAAAAGTAAAGATGGTCTAACTACTATTCACATTGCTGTGATTTTCAATGTGAGAAGATACCTGAATTCATTCCTATCAAAAAAAAAATCAGTGCCTATGTGTGTGTAGAAATGACTGATGTTATCTCTCCTCAACAGCATTGAATTATCAATACTCTGGTCTGAAGTCCAAAAAACTCTAGCATGCCTGGGTAATTATTATAGTCTTGGAATAATCTCTATACTCTCAAACTAGCATCCGAATCATCCCCTTGAGGTCTATTCAGCAGAACTATCTGAGATTTCACATCTGAAGTGCTCGAAAAGTAGCAGATGTTTCACAAAATAAATAGCTAGCAATTTTTGGAAGCAACGCCAAGTTGACGACAAAGTCCTGCATAACTATTAGCTAGGTTGAAAACACTGGAATGTTTAAAATACATGACATATCAATTCTCACCTCACATGGTATGCAACAACACTGACAGCCTCATTAGGAGAAATGCTCTCACGAAATCAATGGAGTAAAGTGACAACACCAGAACATGGATTATGGGCATATAGTATTACAAAATATACCAGAAACTGTACAATTTTGTAATCCTAGAGCTGAAGTACTATTAATCCATAAAGGCATATGAAATTCGTAAGAAATTGGTTATTATTTCCACCCCCTCTCCGGTTACTTACAGTAGGGTGAGGACTGAGGACTCCTTTACTTGTGATGGCTAACAGGTAAGCCTGGAGCCTGCTTCGTTACACTTAAATTCAATGCTTTTACCTGGTTAGCTTAGCACATCTAATTAGACATATCTTTGTAAGAACATGCACAGCCTACAGAAGGATTTAAGTCGAACAATTTATGATTTGAGACTTGGGCAAAGGTTACTCTAAAGAGAAACAAGGGATATTACTGCAAATTTTTATGTAATAGATGATGACAGTTCTACACACCATGGTTATGCACTATCATACTTGTCCAACACAGAAAATTGTAGTAATACTTGTACAAAATTTTTATTCAAAGTAATTTATCTAAATTCTTTACAGGAATGCTAAGTTACTGACCCAAATATAGAGAAAAAAGAAATACATAAAGTGGAGAAGTATGAAGAGAAAATGGAAGGAGGAAGCTAAAAGACTGGACCACTGTTGCAAAACTCCTGTATAATTTGTGAATAATCCCGTAAATATGTAGTTGATTTTTTTATTTTTTTTTCCTTCTCAAAGACTTGAGTGAATTAGAATTTGTAACCTTCCAGGTAAACACGTATTCTTCAGAATCCAGATACATTCGATTCCATCGTATAAAGACAAAGCATCAAGCAAACCCGAGACTGCTGCGCTCTGCCTTCTTAAGACTTCTTTGAGTGATATTATGTGCTATTCCTTTATCCATGTTTAGTTCCTCCTTGAAACCACATTTATGATCCTATGAAATACTAAGCAGAGAAAAAGCCACCTTTATCATTGTCAAGCAATTTTCTTCAAGTTAAGAGGAGGCAAAAGAGGGAAGCAATCCACTTGCCTTTCCGTATATTGTCATTTGACCATGGACTTCGGACTAATAAATGCATATTTCACTACATAACACTCACAAAACACTTCGTTTTCAATCTTGCAGGCAGTGTTTCTCATTGTGTAAGAAGTTAAGACGTGAATATCATTACTTCAAGTATATATAACTTCTCACAGCCTTTTAACTGTCAATGTATGCAAATATTTAGAAATTTTTTTGTTAAATGAATTATGATAAGGATATTATGACTTCAATGTTAGTAATGTTTATTACGTTAATTACCAACAAGAACATCGTGCGAGTTTTATCAAGCATTTTACATTGGATAGCAATTCTCAACAGAATACATCTAGAAAGAAAGGAATGAATCAAAGAAACAAGTTAATTAGGTGAAGCATAGCACAAGTCAAAAATTACCAGAACTGAAAAACGGACACAACTAGCAAGCGAAAAGGCAAACAAAATGTTGTTCGATAATTCCAACCAATTAAGATTTAGCTAAGCACTGTTTTAGTTAGGTTGGTCAAGATCAGTGTGTAATATCATAGAATTTTGTAACACTTTGTACCTCCTGCTATTAAAGTTTCTGTTTAAAGTAATAAATGTAACGGGTTTACTTAAGTCGATAATTTGGAGGTGCGGGTATTTTTCTGCGATAGAGCTCGGGAAACGGAGAACGGCAGTGCGATCGGATCCGGATTCCGACTTACGAAACTCCCGGAAAGGGGTAGAAAGTGATCGCAATGGCCAGGGGGTGCATCGAAATCCGCGTAAGTGATTTGGCACGCTTTCCGAGGAAAAAGAGGGATTTATCTTTAAAGAATTATCCCGAAGGATCTTATCTGAGGAATTAATTAATTGAGAAATTAATTAATTGAGGAATTAATTAATTGAGGAATTATCTCTAAGGATTTACCTCCAAGGATTAATTAAATAATTAATTAATTAGAGATTGAAATCCGACGTATGGATTCTCCGGAATAGGGTTTTGAGGATCGCGGTAACCGTAGTGTGCATCGGAATCCGTGCAAAAGATCGGACACGCTTTTCGAAGAGATAAGGAATTATCTGTTATGACTTAATAATTATTAATTAATTATTAATATCCGGATGTGGGTTTAATGTACGTACAAATTATATCTTTCCGGATAGAAAAGAGGAAACCCTAACCGGAGAGAAAAGAAAGAAAGAAAGAAAGAAAAGAGAAAAGGAAAAAGGCAAACCCTAACCGGAAGGAAACGAGGGGAAGGAACGAGCGAAAGAAAAGGGGAAAGGCGAAACCCTAATCGGAAGGAAACGGTGGGAAAGAAGGTGAAAGCCAAAGGACCCAAATCCTCCCGACGAACGTGCCGAAGCCGCGAGCGTGAACGGATCACCGTCTCCGACGATTAGAGGTAAACAAGATTTAATTTCGTAGAAGTTTCGCTCGGTTTTCGGTTTCGGTCTTTCGCGGAGTCATAAGAGTAGCCGGTTGCTACCCAACGCGTCGCGCCACGAAGCCCTAGGGCATCGCCGCCAATAGCGTAATACGCGCCGCGCGGGGACGGTGCCCGCGCGGCCGCGGCTCGAGCCGCGCGGGACCAAGATTCCCGCGTGGCCGCGGCTAGGGTAAGCACCGCGCGGGGCCGGTGCCCGCGCGGCCGCGGCAAGCGCCGCGCGGGAGAGCGCCCGCGCGGTCGAGGCACGCGCCGCGCGGGGCCCAAGCCCGCGCGGCCGCAGCCAGTGCCGCGCGGGCAGGCGCCCGCGCGGCTGGGGCGCGCGCTGCGCGGGGCCATGCCCGCGCGGCCGCGGCTAGTGCCGCGCGGGCGGGCGCCCGCGCGGCGGCGGTACATGCCGCGCGGGGCATTGCCCGCGCGGTTACGTTTTGCCGCGCGGGCGGGTGCCCGCGAGGCGGCGGCAGCGCGTGCCGCGCGGGGCTCATGCCCGCGCGGCCGCGGCTAATGCCGCGCGGGGTCGGTGCCCGCGCGGCCGCGGCTTGCGCCGTGCGGGGCTGAGGTCCGCACGGTTGCGGGAGGGACCGCGCGGGGTTGGTGCCCGCGCCGAGCTAGGGCCCGCGCGGTCACGGTAAACGCCGCGCGGGGCCGGTGCCCACGCGGCCGTTCGACCCGCAACACCGCGGGGCGGCCGCGTCGCTCGACGCGCGCGGGCGCCACCGCCGGGTCAAGTTGTCTTTAGTGTTTTTGAATTGTCGGGCTCGGTTTATCCACTATTATATTTCTGATCTGACCGCGGCTCTTTTGGGGACTACTTCTAGGTCCGGGCGTCGACAGAGAGCAAGGTTCGGTCTCCGGAGTGCAGTTTTCGCATAATCGAGGTGGGTAGGTGTTGGTTATTACCGGTGTAGTGTCATTTTCGAATACTCGTTTGATAAAGTAGATATGTTGATAGTTTGACTAACCCCATAGTATGTGAATCCCTTTTTATTTGTCAATAAAAGCGGCTGCGGTCGCAGGTGCGTTATACTGTTCTGACTAAAGCGGCTGAGGTCGCAAGGCAAAATAAAATACTCATATTGCTTGCACGCACACCGGCAGTTTGGCCACTGCAGAGGGTGTATTTTTCCGGAATATGGTAAGTCGTTTACCCGTGTACCCCACAAGGGGAGGTTAGTGGGGACCCCTCAAGGAGAGGCGGCTGCTACTTGGGCAGTCGAGGGGTTGGAGGCACCAAGAAGATGAGTACGGTATTGGGGTTGGGGCCCAAATTATTATGAATGCTGGGGTAGGTGCCCAGCGGGACTTTCAACGGGGATTCAGCGATACATGATGGGAAGGGGGAAAGTAAATGCTCCGGTGATTCGGTGTGTTCTTTTTGTTTTTGCATTTACAAATATATCTTTCTACTTTATCAGTCACTGACAACCCACACTGTGACAGGTTCGAGTAGGGGTCGAGTTCGGGACGACGGTGAGGCATCGGTTAGAGGACCCTAGCCATGAGGGCTAGTAAACGATACGTCATTTTATTTACTTTCGGTTATTTAATTACTGCGGTTAGTTAAACTGTGATAAATCGACTGTGGTCTCTGATGGATGTTGGAATGGTGTTTTCCTATAAACTATTTGGTAAATGTTAGGATGTGTAATTGCGGCTGATTTTCAAATGCAAACCCGGTTTCAAAAGTGATTTTCAAAGCGGGTGCCGTGTGGGCACCGATTTTAAAACCCGTGGATTTATCCTTTCAAGTTAAAGGCCGCTCAAAGAGTTTGCGAAAACGTTTTAGAAAACTGGGTGTCGAGTGGGCACCGATTTTCAAAACCCATGGGTTTATGCTATAGTCTTATAAGATAGCGGTGATGGTATGATTTGATATATTCTCTCCTCTTTGATTGCCATGATTCGAATGGTTAAAGTATTCGACTTGTTGGGAACGCCGTGCATATACAAAGGAGGCTCCGCCCGTTTGGGGAGTGAATTTGTATATGCGGCGGGTCTGATACGCGCCGGAGGCATGGTTCAATTAAATGTTTTAGAAAAAAAAAATGGGTACGTTTTCCGCTCTGTTAGAACCTCCGGGGCGTGACAGATTTTATGGTATCAGAGAAAACAACTTTAACCAAGGTGATCATGACCAACATCCACAGAATGTATTATCTCGAGTGACTAACCAAGTTGATAACCAAAGTATAGGTGTGTCACGTATTAGCATGAGCGCGGGGAAAAAGGGGATAGAGTCCCAGTATTTGTAGATCAAGGTGCTAGACCAATTAAGTTTAGGACTAACTTGGTTTCTTTGTATGCACGGTTAATGGCCCGAAACCGCTCTTCAATCGATGGTGCAGAAGAGGATGCGACGGTTCCGGCAACAGTGGAGAATCGGCTACTCCAACAACGGATTACACGACATGGCTTAGCTCTTTCTTTTTTTAGAAAAGACGAACCCCACACGGCTCGCCTTCACAAGGAAGGTCTACATAGAGACACTATTCGGGTAATACCGACGGTGGGTTTACCTGCTTACCGAGAAGTGATCGACAGGACCACTGTGGTGGGGCGGGAATTGGCCGTTTCACGCTCCTGGCAGAAGAATCATGAGCCTGCCGGGGGCCGAAACGACCCAAGCCATAACCCGGGAATGACTTTCCCAACGGGAGCCGACCACCCCAGTATCCGAAGACACCGCAAGGAACCTGAAACACATCAGACAAGGGAATCGATACGTTATGGAGTATCGACAAGAATATTAAAGGTTGGCCAAATGTGTTTCCTTTGTTATAAGGGATGAAGCTCACAAAGCCCGCCTCTTCGTAGACGGATTGCGGAGCAATATTTTCGAAGTTGTGCAAGCGGTGGGACTTCACACCTTCCAGAAAGTGGTGGATAGGGCCACCCTAGTGGAGCGCGGATTCGTGGTGACGCGCGCCCGACGAGAGGACTCGGAGTACAACAAGGACAAGAAACGACCCCAGCCCTTCTTCGGAGGGGGATTTTCTAGCAGGGACCGGCCTTACATCATCTACAGAGGAGCACCCCGGGGGGATTATTCGTTTTCGGAAGCACGACCATTGCTTTTGATGTGACAAACTGGGACAGTTCCGCTTTAACTGCCCCGAACCCGGGAACAAATCTTCGGAGTCGCGACGCGGATGAGAGGTCTTATGCGACGACACGACAAAGGACGCACTACCCGAGGGAAGTAGTAGCAGGAAAGACCCCTTACGAAGAGTAATGTTGGTCTTGACCCCAGGAGAACCCTTAGAAGCGGACATACTCAAGGCGGGTCAGCGTGGCATGCGATGCCAAGGCCGAGGGCGGCTCTGATCTGGAGTAGTGTTTGGCAGCTATCAACAAAGCTGGAGTACGGATGGACATCGACGAGGACGTCGATAACTTGGGTGGGGGAGTCTGTCACGTGTCGATCGTGTTGGTTCGACCGTGACATCCTTGGGGGCCACTTTTGGATGACATTTGGAAGGCATTTGGGTTGTCAGAGTGACGGGAGAGCGAAGTTGGGACAATCCGTCAGGGTTGAGCTGCGGGCGAACCAACGGAGGCAATTCCCTAGCAATGGCCCATGCCATGACCAAGGAAATGGTGCCGCATGCGGGGTTTCAAAACGTACCCCTCGGTGAGCACCTTTGTACCCTCGGGGTGCCAAAGGGGTGGATGCCTCGTGGGTTATATAGAGGAGGGGTTGGACACTTGCGAAGTGGCCCCGACTCCCCCGTTGGCCTATAGGACATAGGCCATCCCTTGGCGAGCGGAGTCGCCAAGCCTAAGTTCGTGTGAGCGGGATTTGATGGTCGTTGAGCACACGGGCTTAGGGTAATGCCAAAGACACGAGGTCGACGGCATTACGGAGCGGGGTTGGCCCAGAGGTTTTGCCTCTCGGTTCGCTTGCATTACCTTATGCCGTTTCGGATCTCTGTAGTGGAGCGAACGAGCGGATGAGGGACAGTCTTGCGAAGGTTGGTCCGCCTCAAGGGACAAGGCTTGCGAAGGCACGTATGTGCCGAGCGGGGATTCGTGAGGCGCGAGGCCTACGAAGTTTGCTAGGCGAAGGAACGGTCGGTCCGCCGTAATGGACAAGGCTCGCAAAGGCAGCGATGCCGAGCGGGGATTCGTGCGGCGCGAGGCCCACGAAGTAGGAGGAGACAATCGATGCTGGTTTTCGTAAAGTGAGCCATGGAGTGGACCGAGGGTGTTGGCGGCCAGGCACGGCCGTGCAATGGAGGTGCCGAATGGCTAGCGAAGCGGAGCGAGGCTGATTTGATTGTGAGCGACATCCGTCAAGCAACCTTGGATGCTGGGCCGAGTGTGTTGGCGGCCAAGCATGGTCGTGCAATGGAGGTGCCAGGGGGTTGGCGACGCGGGGAGAATGTCGCTAGGTTGGCAAACCCTTGCGAAGGGAACACACGCGGGGACAAGTAGTGTGGGGTATTCGGGAAGCGGACCTTGGACCGAATCGGGAGCGATGACGGAACTAGGTGGCCGGCGGAACGGGACATGCCCGACCTGACTATGGATCCTGTCGTGGGAATTGCGGGGCGCGCGGCGCCTTGGCAAGGCAATGGGCTGGCAGACGGGCGAGATACGTGGGACGGGTCGCTCGGTTAAGCAGACGAGCGGAACGCGCAAGGGCAACTCACTCGGGCCCATTCATATGGACTAAGTTGGGAGAACTTGTATTGTCCTGGATGCTTGCTTCGGAGGCAAAGGGACATTCGGTTGAGTAGCACTCTCGAGGAGAGTTTGTCCGGCTAGGCGGAATATACTCGGCTTGAAGGCCAGCCTCGGTGGCGGGGTTGTTTGTTCGGAACTCGCGGAGTTCGACAAAGGGTTCGACGTAAGGCGCGGCACCGGGCAGTCAGGCTCGTGGAGGAGCATGCTTGGTTAATGCTTGAGTTTGGATCCCGCTGTTTAAGTTCGAGGGCGTGTCCGTGGCAAGGGGACTCGGGAAGGCTGGCTCGGGTGTGCGACACTTGAGCGCCGCATGGGGTAATTTTAAGGCGAAAAAGCTAACCCCGTGACAAGGCGGGTCAGCTTCCTGCCTTGAGACAATAGGCCCAGGGGACTAGTAAGTTGAATTGGGTAAGCCCAATAAGTTGAGTGGGCTGCGGTCCATAATAGACCTAACGGCAAGAGGCCCAACCATAGACCCAACGACCAGGTGGGTTGAGTCCGATCGAGGTCTGTGGCGCTGTGTATGTACGCTTTAAGGGAATCTGTTGCGTACCTCTAAAAGCTCGAGCTTTTGGGGTTGATGGTTAGCACCCACGATCCGACACCCATGGCTTAGGGGTGTCACTGCTAAGAGAATTCGAGGGGATACTCGGAAAGGATGGGCTTACCGAGTAACAGGTGCTAGCCGATTGCGAGAAACCGAGCGTGCCATCGTGGGGCACACCCGTTCTATTCGTACGGAAGAAGGACGGGGGACTACGATTGTACATCGACAATCGGGGAATGGACAAGGTCATAGTAAAGGACCATACCCTCGCCTCGGATGGAGGACCTATTCGACCAACTACCAGGAGCGACGGCGTTTTCAAAGATTGATCTGCTGTCCGGCTATCGCCAGGTTAGAGTCCGGAGAGATGACATACCGAAACAGTCCTTCGAACTCGGTATGGTCATTACGAGTATACGGTTATACCGTTTGGACTCATTGTCGCTCCAGCGGTATTCATGAAAGTGATGAACAGGATCATGGAACCTTTCTTAGACCAGTGTGTAGTGGTCTTTATAGATGACATCCCGATCTACGCTCGCACGGACAAAGAGCACGAGGAACACTTGCGAGTGATCCTCCAGACCCTCCGGTACCAGAAAGTGTATGCCAAACTCAAAAGGGGTGAGTTCTGGCTCCGCGAGGTAGACTTGTTGGGGCACGTAGTCTCAGTGTCGGGAATGGTGGAGGACCCGACGAAGATAGAATCCGTGACCGACTGGGCTCGCCCGACCACGGTGACAGAAATCCGAAGTTTCCTCGGGCTAGCAGGATACTACCGACGCTTCGTGGAAGGCTTTTCAAAGATAGCCACTCCCCTTACTCGACTAACCCGAAAAGGGGAGAAATTCGTCTGGACGGCTCAATGCCAGAAGAGCTTCGAGGAGCTTAAGGACAGACGGGGAAACGGCATTGAGTGCCCTTACCCAACAGGATCAGTTAATTTCACAATTTTCGCAATTGAGGCTGGAGATAGTACCAGCAGGAGCAGTTGCGGAATTTCTGTCCTTGGTGGTGAAGCTTACGCTTATCGAGAGGACCTTGGAAGGCCAAACAACGGACACGCAACTACAGCTGTCGCGGGATAGAATATCCTCGGAGCAAGGTGGGGATTTTATGATTGGCACAGTAATGTGATAAGGTTCCGGGGACGAAATAAGGAATAAAATTCTAACGGAAGCGCATAAGGCCCCCTACACTGCGCATCCCGGAGGTACAAAGATGTGCAAAGACCTGAGGCAGACCTTTTGGTGGCCCAAATTGAAGAGTTATGTGGCGCAATTCGTGGCGCGATGTTCGGTGTACCAACAGGTGAAAGCGGAATATCAGCGACCGGCGGGAAAACTACAACCGTTGCCCATACCGGAGTGGAAATGGGAACGGATCACCATGGATTTTGTGACCGATTTTCCGCGATCGCAACAAGGACACGACGCAATATGGGTCATTGTGGACCGTCTGACGAAATCGGCCCACTTTATACCGATTCACACGACGTGGAGTAGAGACCGGCTGGCGCAGGCCTATATCGACGAGGTGGTAAGGTTGCATGGAGTACCGTCATCCATGACTTCGGACAGGGACACACGCTTCGTGTCAAACTTCTGGCGGAGTCTGCAGCAGGCATTGGGGACCAAGCTGCAGTTTAGCACGGCATTTCACCCGCAGACGGACGGGCAATCGGAACGAGTGATCCAGATTCTCGAAGATATGCTTCGAGCTTGTGTGCTAAGCCTGGGGGAGGGGTGGTCGCGCTACCTACCCCTTGTGGAATTTGCTTACAATAATAGCTATCAGGCTAGTATTCAGATGGCCCCGTACGAAGCCTTGTACGGACGCCGGTGTCGATCGCCCATTTGCTGGGACGATTTGGGAGAGAGGAAGCTCTTGAGGCCAGACCTCGTAGAGGAAACGGAAACAAAGGTGCGCCTTATCAGGCAGCGGTTGTTGACCGCCCAGAGCCGGCAGAAAAGTTACGCGGACCAGAGGCGACGGGAATTGGAATTTGCAGTAGGGGATCATGTGTAGCTACGCGTGTCACCGTCTAAGGGGACAAGACGGTTCGACATACGAGGGAAGTTGAGCCCATGGTATGTGGGATCGTTCGAGATCTTGGAGCGCGTGGGCCCAGTGGCATACCGGTTGGCCTTACCGCCAAATCTTGAACAGGTGCGTAATGTGTTGCATGTCTCGATGCTCCGGAAGTACCTCCCCGACCCGTCGCACGTCCTCAACACTCCGGCCGTCGAACTGCTGGAAGACTTGAGCTTCGAAGAAACGCCGATGCGGATCTTGGCAAGAGAATAAAATAACCTTCGAAACCGGACGATCCCCTACGTAAAGGTGCAATGGAGTAACCACGAGGAGCACGAGGCGACGTGGGAACTTGAAACGAAAATGAGAGAGTGTTACCCCGAGTTATTTAGCGAGGGTTGAGGTTAAGTTTCGAGGACGAAACTTCTTTTAAGAGGTGAGTGGTGTAATATCATAGAATTTTGTAACACTTTGTACCTCCTGCTATTAAAGTTTCTGTTTAAAGTAATAAATGTAACGGGTTTACTTAAGTCGATAATTTGGAGGTGTGGGTATTTTTCTGCGATAGAGCTCGGGAAACGGAGAACGGCAGTGCAATCGGATCCGGATTCCGACTTACGGAACTCCCGGAAAGGGGTAGAAAGTGATCGCAATGGCCAGGGGGTGCATCGAAATCCGCGTAAGTGATTTGGCACGCTTTCCGAGGAAAAAGAGGGATTTATCTTTAAAGAATTATCCCGAAGGATCTTATCTGAGGAATTAATTAATTGAGGAATTAATTAATTGAGGAATTAATTAATTGAGGAATTATCTCTAAGGATTTATCTCCAAGAATTAATTAAATAATTAATTAATTAGAGATTGAAATCCGACGTATGGATTCTCCGGAATAGGGTTTTGAGGATCACGGTAACCGTAGTGTGCATCGGAATCCGTGCAAAAAATCGGGCACGCTTTTCGAAGAGATAAGGAATTATCTCTTATGACTTAATAATTATTAATTAATTATTAATATCCGGATGTGGGTTTAATGTACGTACAAATTATCTCTTTCCGGATAGAAAAGAGGAAACCCTAACCGGAGAGAAAAGAAAAAGAAAGAAAGAAAAGAGAAAAGGAAAAAGGCAAACCCTAACCGAAAGGAAACGAGGGGAAGGAACGAGCGAAAGAAAAGGAGAAAGGCGAAACCCTAATCGGAAGGAAACGGTGGGAAAGAAGGTGAAAGCCAAAAAACCCAAATCCTCCCGACGAACGTGCCGAAGCCGGGAGCGTGAACGGATCACCGTCTCCGACGATTAGAGGTAAACAAGATTTAATTTCGTAGAAGTTTCGCTCGGTTTTCGGTTTCGGTCTTTCGCGGAGTCATAAGAGTAGCCGGTTGCTACCCACCGCGTCGCGCCGCGAAGCCCTAGGGCATCGCCGCCGCGACCATAATACGCGCCGCGCGGGGACGGTGCCCGCGCGGCCGCGGCCAGAGCCGCGCGGGACCAAGATTACCGCGTGGCCGGGGCTAGGGTAAGCGCCGCGCGGGGCCGGCGCCCGCGCAGCCGCGGCAAGTGCCCGCGCGGCCGCGGCAAGTGCCCGCGCGGCCGCGGCAAGCGCCGCGCGGGCGAGCGCCCGCGCGGTCGAGGCACGCGCCGCGCGGGGCCCAAGCCTGTGCGGCCGCAGCAAGTGCCGCGCGGGCAGGCGCCCGCGCGACTGGGGCGCGCGCCGCGCGGAGCCAAGCCCGCGCGGCCGCGGCTAGTGCCGCGCGGGCGGGCGCCCGCGCGGCGGCGATACATGCCGCGCGGGGCCTTGCCCGCGCGGCTACGTTTTGCCGCGAGGGCGGGTGCCCGCGCGGCGGCGGCAGCGCTTGCCGCGCGGGGCTCATGCCCGCGCGGCCGCGGCTAATGCCGCGCGGGCGGGCGCCCGCGCGGTTGCGGCGCGTGCCGCACGGGGTCGGTGCCCGCGCGGCCGCGACAAGGGCCGCGCGGGGTTGGTGCCCGCGCGGCCGCGGCTTGCGCCGTGCGGGGCTGAGGTCCGCACGGTTGCGGGAGGGACCGCGTGGGGTTGGTGCCCGCGCGGCCGCGGCTTGCGCCGTGCGGTGCTGAGGTCCGCACGGTTGCGGGAGGGACCGCGCGGGGTTGGTGCCCGCGCGGTCGCGGCTTGCGCCGTGCGGGGCTGAGGTCCGCACGGTTGCGGGAGGGACCGCGCGGGGTTGGTGCCCGCGCGGCCGCGGCTTGCACCGCGCAGAGCTTGGGCCCGCGCGGTCACGGCAAACGCCGCGCGGTGCCGGTGCCCACGCGGCCGTTCGACCCGCAACTCCGCGGGGCGGCCGCGTCGCTCGACGCGCGCGGGCGCCACCGCCGGGTCAAGTTGTCTTTAGTGTTTTTGAATTGTCGGGCTTGGTTTATCCACTATTATATTTCTGATCTGACCGCGGCTCTTTTGGGGACTACTTCTAGGTCCGGGCGTCGACAGAGAGCAAGGTTCGGTCTCCGGAGTGCAGTTTTCGCATAATCGAGGTGGGTAGGTGTTGGTTATTACCGGTGTAGTGTCGTTTTCGAATACTCGTTTGATAAAGTAGATATGTTGATAGTTTGACTAACCCCATAGCATGTGAATCCCTTTTTATTTGTCAATAAAAGCGGCTGCGGTCGCAGGTGCGTTATACTGTTCTGACTAAAGCGGCTGAGGTCGCAAGGCAAAATAAAATACTCATATTGCTTGCACGCACACCGGCAGTTTGGCCACTGCAGAGGGTGTATTTTTCCGGAAGATGGTAAGTCGTTTACCCGTGTACCCCACAAGGGGAGGTTAGTGGGGACCCCTCAAGGAGAGGCGGCTGCTACTTGGGCAGTCGAGGGGTTGGAGGCACCAAGAAGATGAGTACGGTATTGGGGTTGGAGCCCAAATTATTATGAATGCTGGGGTAGGTGCCCAGCGGGACTTTCAACAGGAATTCAGCAATACATGAGGGGGAGGGGGAAAGTAAATGCTCCGGTGATTCGGTGTGTTCTTTCTGTTTTTGCATTTACAAATATATCTTTCTACTTTATCAGTCACTGACAACCCACACTGTGACAGGCTCGAGTAGGGGTCGAGTTCGGGACGACGGTGAGGCATCCGTTAGAGGACCCTAGCCATGAGGGCTAGTAAACGATACGTCATTTTATTTACTTTCGGTTATTTAATTACTGCGGTTGGTTAAACTGTGATAAATCGACTGTGGTCTCTGATGGATGTTGGAATGGTGTTTTCCTATAAACTATTTGGTAAATGTTAGGATGTGTAATTGCGGCTGATTTCCAAATGCAAATCCGGTTTCAAAAGTGATTTTCATAGCGGGTGCCGTGTGGGCACCGATTTTAAAACCCGTGGATTTATCCTTTCAAGTTAAAGGCCGCTCAAAGAGTTTGTGAAAACGTTTTAGAAAACTGGGTGTCGAGTGGGCACCGATTTTCAAAACCCATGGGTTTATGCTATAGTCTTATAAGATAGCGGTGATGGTATGATTTGATATATTCTCTCCTCTTTGATTGCCATGATTGGAATGGTTAAAGTATTCGACTTGTTGGGAACGCCGTGCATATACAAAGGAGGCTCCGCCCGTTTGGGGAGTGAATTTGTATATGCGGCGGGTCTGATACGCGCCGGAGGCATGGTTCAATTAAATGTTTTAGAAAAAAAAAATGGGTACGTTTTCCGCTCTGTTAGAACCTCCGGGGCGTGACACAGTGTCTTAAATAGCGGCAGTATGTCCACCATAGCGGTCGCTATAGCGGATTTACTATGCTACCGCTACACTATAATGTTTAGAGCGCAGTTTAGCGGAGTGAATTTGTAATACTCGAGAAATTCGAGTTGTAAAAGTTAATAAAGAAAAGGAAAAAAATAAAAAGTGAAAGTCAAAATTTTGCATATATGGATGTATACATGGGAATGTTGTAAGTCAAGGTGCAAATTGCACAGTTTTCGGGAAAAACTGTCCCCCAGCTTGCAGATCCGGGTCTGATCTCGAAAAACTAAAATCGCCGGTAGAACCGTATGGTCGAATTGATTAAGAATGGTGCAAACCGATTTTCAATCTGACGGTCAGATCGTCTCGAAATCGGCAAAGAACGAAGCGGGGCCCACGACTTAAGTCGTGAATAGTAACCCCCTGAGTTAATTCCCTCGCCGGTCAACGTCGGCCGATCGACTATCTGGAGTCCGAAACTGACAATCCATATAGTCGATTTGAATGACTTCGACGTTCTGAGCGCAGTAGCGCTGTCAGAATTTATGTTCGACGAGCCGAAGTCCTCGAAAAGCGTGCCACACAATGTAACATCACTATATGTTATGGATTTTAAAATTATAAAGGATCGAAAGTGATAAACCAAAATCGCTACTCAATAGGTTTCGTCGAGCCGGACGTCGTGGTGGTGTTCGTTTTTCGGTT
The DNA here is from genome assembly GCA_029204045.2 of Tillandsia leiboldiana. NCBI lineage: Eukaryota > Viridiplantae > Streptophyta > Magnoliopsida > Poales > Bromeliaceae > Tillandsia > Tillandsia leiboldiana. Next base: position 13,527,629 of record CM055066.1, read on the forward strand.
TGACGACTCGGTTGTCTCGAAAAGCATGAAATACTAAAAAAATTGCAGTATTTCGCGAAGAATCCCAATATTTTATGGATCAAATGGCGAGAAAATTCTTAGAGAGGGTCTTCTATGCATAATGCTTGTACAGCGAAGGACCTATGCTTAAATACCAAGAGTTGAGGGGCTAAATTGCATCTTTTGCAATATAACAATCGGGTGGAACCCTAACCCCGAACCCTAGCCCCGCTCCTATGGAAACCACAGCCCCCACGATCCCATCTCTTTCTTCTCGGAGTTCCCGAGCCTAGCACTGCCAGCCGCCGCCGGCCAACGCCGGAGAAGCCGAGAAAAGCAAGAAAGAGATTTTGCTTTCGGGTTGGTTGGGAAGGAAGCAACCAAAGGGCTTGGGATCTCGTCTAATTCCATCTGGGAGCATCATTGGCCTCCAGAGAAGCAGATCGAGGAGCCTCAACGCCTGGCTCCGCCGCGCGCCACCGGAGCCACCATCTTTTCTTCCTCGGATCCGGCTAGGTAAGCCCTCTGGTTCCTTGGTTATTTTGGCAACCTAGACACTGGCAATCGGTTTCTGACATCGAGATGGTGCTCCAGGCCAAACCCCGAGGTCCAGAAGTTCGTGGTTGCCGGCGGGTTGAAGAATGGTCGCCGGAACCCTAATTTTTGGCCGTGATTTTCGTGCGACGTCTCCAAGGCTTCTGCGGGGAAACAAAGTTGATCAACTTCTTCTGCTGGACCCTAAGAGGACCTCCAAAAAGTTTGAAGCCATTTGGTGCGGTGTGGAGTGCGGCGGAGCAAACCCTAGCTTTCGGGTTATTGGTGTTGGCCGAGCAACGCCGCCCGTCGCCGTCTGTCGCTCCTCCGGCGCCGACCAACCTCTGGTAAGTCTTCCCTTGCCGAGAGCGCTCTTCTAGTCTATTTGCATGCGACCCATGCTGCGTGAATCCCAACTTGCCTAACGGGCCTCTAAAGCTCCTTCTTCCTCGGTCAGTGGAGCACAGGGAAGCTCCAAGCTTGCGCGGCTGAGGTGCATTCCACCTCTGGAGGTCCAAAGAGGGCTGTGCTCACCTTAGTTTGAAGCTTGACCGACATGAGTGAGGGTTCGGCCATTATGTGCTCCATCAAGAAAGGATTGGGGTCATCTTGCTCGAGCAAGCTTTCTAGCAGGCGTGCCATCTTCCAAAGGTGAGCCCCTGTATGTTTTTGATGTTTTCTTAATGCTGCTCATTCTAGTTTTGGCCCAGAATTGTTGGTTTTGAAAGTTCGTGAACCAACCTCTAAATGAGCTAGTTTGAGGTCAAGTTCTTGTAGCTAGCAACCTGAGGGCTTTTCTGTGGTCCAGAGATGAGCCTCTAGGTTATTGGAGGTACCTGAGCTTGATGCTCACATTTAAATTGGAGAAGACCCATTGTTAACACAAGTGTAGCCATCTTGAGCCCTCAATGCACAATGGTCATGGGCCAACTTGTGTTTTTATTGCCCAACTTGATTCCAAACTGTGAGCACGAAGTCCAGCACATCAAAATCTAGTTGCTGGTAAATTATTTTGGTTTAAAGATTCCTGGATTAAAAGTTATAGCTTAATTAGTGAGTTTCAATATGTTATTATGCAAATTTGAAAAGTCCAGGGATCTAAATGTAAATGTTACATGAGGAATTGTTGTAAACAGTATTTATATGATTTATGGACCCTTCGTTTGGGTTTCGAGGGTTTTCGTTGAGCGGGATTTGCTTAACGACCCGTAAATCGACAAAAGTGTCGATTTAACGGCGGGTTTCGCGCTAAACGCGCATTTCGAGGATTGTGGATGAATCATGTATTGACACGTGACGATATTGTAGGCCCCAATCGTCAGGAGCCAGCCCGTGATCCGTCCAGCGGATTTCGCGACCGTCTGCCTTGAGGTGGGTTATCTTCGGTCCGTGCTTTATCATTTCGGCCCTACGGGTACCGTAGTAAGACGGACCCTTTGGTTCTTAGCAGTTTTGATCCCACAGATGAACTTTTATCATGCTTTTATTTCCAGTAGTAGTTGTACATATCTGGACACATGCCATGCTTGTTTGGTCACTAGCTCCGTTCTATATCTTTCTCTATTCTTCACTGCATGTTTAGAATTAGGGTTACTGTTTCAGTATTTGGCATAATATAGTTCAGTATTTGTATCCCAGTGGGGATTTTCCTCGGCTTTTCGCCGACTGTCTGGTCTTTAGACCGTGGTTTGAGCATCAGCATTATGATCGCCGTTGAGCCAACTTTCAGTCACGCACACCAGCGGATTAGCTACCCGCAGTGGTGTTCTTTACCGGTAGAGAGGTCACATTGACCCGTGAGCCCGTTGGGGTTATGATAGCATACTGGTTTCCAGAGCAATATTAGCCTGAGGTCCTTGGGACCAACAGTGGCATAAGATTGGGTATACTTGTACTTCGAGTTTTGATGCATTACTTATTCACCTATCTTATGCTTGTTTGCTTATCTCACATGCTCAGTTGATTATCCGCATTTATTATTCCCAGCTTTTGTTTATCCGCTTATTATAGTATCCAGTAGGTACGACTTGCTATTTCTCAGCCCGTCGTGCCCACTGGGATACATGTATAGTGTATCTCACACCCCCTGGGTGACCATTTTTCAGATCAGTTGGGTGCTGGGATTCTGGGACGACCTGGTGAGCAGATGCGATAGAGTTGTCCCTGGTAGATCTTTGATTGTTATGATCTAGTATATTGATCTTGTTCTTTGGACTCTATGTGTATTTCTTGATCATCTTAGTTGTGGATATCTAGGACTGTGTTGGATGATTAGTTGTGGATATCTAGGACTGTGGACACATTATGTATTTATGAATTCTTGTGGTTGTAATAGAGTAGATGTTTATTTAATTTCCTGTTACTGCTTGTATCTACTCTGATGGATATACTCTTCGAGCCGAACATATATAGGGGAGACTCTGTCCGTTTGCACAGAGGCTTTTCTATATATATGGCGGTCTGTTCACGCCTTAGATTTCGAAATGTTTAACTCTGAATTAAAAAATAATAATAATAATTAGACCCTTTTTCTAAACTCGGGGCGTGACAAAATTTGTAGTAGCCGCTTTAGTGGCACTAGGCTTGCTAAAGCTGCTACTATAAAGCGGGGTCAAAGCGGGCGCTGTGGGCCCAAAAGCTTGGAAATTGAAATAAATCAAAAGGTCTTATTGGGTTAGGTTTTGAAGTTAAATAAAATGATCAAAACTCTATAAATAGATTGTAGTTTTTCAGCTTTTTGTCCTTTTGTTTTGCGAAGTCATAATATTTGTAGTTAGTTTTATAGATAATGACATTAAATATGTGTAGGCTTGCAACACTAGAAAAAGGTAATGGCTAGTTATCTTTTCTTCAAAATCAGATATAATTTTTATAAAGAATATAGATATATTAAGTAGTTTTTTGTGTGACCCGCTATGGGTTTGTAGCGCCAGCTATTTGCTTTCCACTATGAGAACTCCCTAACGCAATGTGGCTGCTATCCGCTATTTACAGCGTTGGTCAAGATAGTTCAAGCAGAAATAGTAAAACACATCATGTCAGCAAAACCTTGTAATAATAGGCCACATTAAGATTGAGAGCTTATAATATTTGTGATAGATCAATGGGAAAGTACTAATGTTTACTTAGCTACAATATCCTCATTTTTAATGCATATAGGAGAAAACAAATATCAATTGAAATGCGTAATCAATTAGTCTTGCAAGTTTTAATCTTTTCTTTCCTAGATACTGAAAGAATAGCTAGTGCAGGTTGCACAACTAGGGGAATCCTCTCACTAAAACTAGGCCAAATCGGAATGAAAACAGGCTAGAAGGTCTAGAACCCATGCAAAGCACCAACAGCAAGTTGCACAAACAAACAAAGCTAGGAATTATCATTTCAGAATAGGGGACTAGCATATTAAAAATCACTTAAAAGGCTAAATTCTATTGAACTCGATTAGCAAGTGGAGGAGGAAAAAATTTACAGACAAAGCCAAAAAAGGATGATTTCCAAAGTTCAGCTATGGAGAAAAAACATTGTAGGTGACTTATTAACGTTATTACATATTCAGTCACGAAAGACTTCATAACGTTCTCAAAGACCCTTGAATAATGACTCAACCAGTAAGTGTACAGAAATAAATTTCTTCTTTAACAATGGCTAAATCAGTCCCATCTACAGAAGACAATGTCATACTATTGCGAAATAAAGAGAACTAGATCATCTCGCATCAGTACCAACATATGGTTGATCCATGTTATGCTGCAAATTATTGACTTCAAAGTATTTTATAGTTGACATGTCCTAACAGTCGAAAACCCATAATGATGTTTCCTTCTACTCGTATTATAAAATATTCAATGAGAAACCATAATGAAATTTTATCATTTGGGCTCTTCTTTTCTTTTAATAAACAGGAGATGGTGAAATAATGACTTCACAAGAGAATGGTCTAATAAAATCCTTGTGAGATATCACATTTCGTCCATACAAATTATCACTAGATGACTGTTATGATCGCCTATTCGTATTAGAATTAGGGTTCATATTTTAATTTCTTCTTGCTTTAGAATTATTATTTACTTTGATTCGTATTATACTAATATTCCTATTCATATTATGGTTTCTAAATGCTTATAAATAAGAGGCTAAGCCCTCCTTTTTGGTTTTCGTCATTAATTTCATTAATAAAGAGAATTAAGATTTTTACCTCGTTAGTTCTCTTCTCCGATAACAAAGAGATTTCTACCAATTTGGTATCAAAGCCTTCGTGGAGCCCGAGTCTGAAGATTTTATCTTCTCCTTCGTGTTCACGTTTGATCTGAGATTAGGGTTTCTACCAAACTCATTGTCCTATCCTCTATCTTCATCGCGGCATTGAAAACCTATGGTTTTCTGCATCTCGGCAACATTCACTCTCTGCTAAATGGTCATTGTTGAGTCTCCTGGTTGCGGGAAGCCTTGCCCCACTCGTTAACCATGGTCCGAGCAATTCCTTTTCATCAAAGAGATTATATCTGGTTTTGATTCCTAACAAGTCCAATATTTGCAATTTGCAACTTAACAATCCTCTTAATAATTTCTCCAAGCCGCAACTTTTCCTACGTACATTTCTTTTGTGCGATACCGGTGGGTAATCGAACCTGAATCAAGCCCACCTGAGTCCACATAAGTAATTTCGACTCATTTTAATTAATTTTAGTCAATTTACTTTAAATTTTACACAGGGCACCAAAAAGAGATCTTAGAAAATATGTAGTTGTGCCACGAGATGACCAATGAAGCAATAACTGAAGAACCATAATGAGAAGAGATGAGCCATCAAATACAGGCTTTGGAGCAACGGCAAAGTTAACAAATTTAGGCCTTGCAAACCTCAATAGTGCAAATGATGCAGGAATTTAAAGCCATAAGCGCTAACTTTCTACCAAATGATGGTGCCTCAGCATCAGCAATAGAAATTCGCCAATGAGCAAATCCAGACAAAACCCAAATGGCTGATGCTAGGTTTGGAATTCATCTCGAAGCCGATCCAGCTACCCTGCTGACTACTCAACGACAAATAGAAAACCAAGCCCCCTCGGGCGACCAACAACGAGTGCTTAATTGAGATCAATATGAAGATGACGAAGAACCTAGAGGCTTTGTTGGAAGGCTACAAGGCTGCTAACAGCAGGAGCAGGAGGTAGGAGGTCGAGGTGGCATCGAAGCTCGAATCACTCAACTCGATCTCCAAGATTTAATGGTGATAATCCAATCATTTGGTTATTCAAAGAAGACCAGTCCTTCAACTATCACAGCATGGCTGACGATAGCAGGGTCAAATTAGCAGCAATTCACTTGGAAAGTGATGCAGTTCGCTGCTACATGTGGTATAAAGACCAATTAGATGTGATACCGTCTTGGCGACAATTTTCGCAGGCCCTCACTAAGCGATTTGATCCCTACAAGTATGAGAATTTTAATATAGCATTACATGATATTCAAGAAAAGGGTTCGATGCAGGATTATCAAGCAGAATTTGAACGATTGAGTAATATGTTGAGAGATTGGTCCCAAAGTACCCTCATTGGTTTATCGGCGGTTTACATGAAGATATTAAAATTCAGGTACAAGTAAAACAGCCAGAAGCTTTATTAGACCCAATTGATGAGGCACGAGTGGTAGAGCGGTTTGCACAACGGTAGGCCTACAGGTTGGAGTCATCTTTCCACTCAAGTAATCGGCAGTCCTCTTTTCGGCGCACATCTGAGCGACGGAATGAACAGAAGTTGTCAGTAGGTGAACCGAAAAAGCAACTGTGCAAATAAGCAAATTAACATAAGAACATATGTCCAAGGAAAGGCCTCTGCTATTACTATGATGAGCCAAGGACTCCAAGGACTTCAAGCCACAAGCGTCAGATGCAACACCTTTATGCCATCGAAGACGATCATGCCAATGAAAATGATTGCTCTGAGTATGATACGGATGATGACGAGCTAGTCATACAGGAGGAGACGATAGATGGAGTGTCTGACTTAGCACCACCAGAAATTTCTCTACATATGCTCTTGGGTATTACCGTTCCCCAAGCTATGATGGTGCAAAGAAGCATAAAAAATCAGCCAATCACTGCTTTAGTCGGCACTGGTTCCACACACAATTTTATTAACTTCATCATCCTCAAGCACTTGAAACTAAAAGCCTCACTGAACACTTCTTTTGATGTGATTATGGGAAACAACAAAAAATTAAAGTGTGAATCCAAGTGCCAGGAAGTTAACTTTCAACTTTAAGGCCTGAAATTCAATGCTGACTTACTAGTAATACCTCTTAAAGACACTGATGTTGTCTTGGGATTAGTGTGGCTCCGATCCCTTGGCAATGTGTCGTAGGATTTTAAGAGTATGAAGATGTGCTTCAAGCACAATGGTCATCCAGTTGAGTTAGAAGCTCAAGAACAAACGCAGAAAAAAGGTATACCCTTAAGGGTTGACTCTTTCTTCTTCTAGTGTTGTTTTCTTGCTTTTACAGGCAAATGAACCAACTCCTAAGGAGATTCAAAAAAAAGGCCTTCACATGAACTTAACATCTAAAGTTGAGTTGACAATGGAGTCTCATTCAGCGCTAGAAAATAGGGCCTTTGCTGAAATGCAAGAACTTTTATGAAAATTTGCTGCCGTTTGGTCTGAACCAAAGGGTATGAAAATTTGCTGCCGTTTGGTCTGAACCAAAGGGGCTTCTTCAGCTCTGAATGCATGATCACTGCATTCCAATTGTGTCAGGCGCGTCTCCGACAAATGTTAGGCCTTATCGGTACTCACATATTCAGAAGATGGAGATTGAAAAGCAAGTAAAGGAAATGCTTGCTTCTAGTACCATACAATTGAGTCATAGCCTTTATGCAGCACCGGTGCTACTAGTGAAGAAGAAGGATGGATCGTGGCGACTTTGCATCGACTAACAAAATTTGAACGAGATTACAAATAAAGACAAATATCCGATTCCGATTACCTTTATGAATTAAATGGAGCTCGCTACTTCTCCAAGCTTGACTTGCACACTAGATTTCATCAAATACGAGGGCAGCTAGATGACGTTCGTAAGATGACCTTAGAATGCATGATGGGCACAGAGTTTTTAATCATGCCTTTCAGCTTAACTAATGCTGAATCGACGTTTCAAAGCCTCACGAACAATGTTTTCCACCCTAATTTGAAGAAGAATATCTTAGTCTTCTTACTTATTTATAGCCGACCATAGGAGTATTTGGATCCTCTTTGGGCTACTCTGCAAATATTGCACAAGCACCAATTATATGTCAAGCAATTGAATAGCACTTTTGGTGATACTTTTGTTTCTTATCTTGGTCATATTATTGTTGTTGATGGTGTTTCTGCAAATCCTTATAGAGCCAATGGAGTGGCCGGTCCTGACGACGGTGCGAGCCTTTCTAGATTTCTTGGTCTTACCGAAAACTATCGCCGATTTGTCAGGAATTACGACACTCCTGTTGTGCCCTTGACAACGCGACTAAAGAATAATGCCTTTCAACGGAGTGAGGAGACCAATAGAGCTTTTGAGACAATAATGACAACTTCGCCTATACTCGCTTTATCGAATTTTGATAGCCCTTTTGTAGTGGAGACAAGCATGTCGGAAAAAGGCTTAGGAGTAGTGCTTTCACAATATAATCATCCTTTGGCTTATTACAATCAATCGCTGAAGGGACGAGTACGACTGCTGTCAACATATGAATGAGAAATGCTAGAGATTGTTTTGATCGTTAAGTGATAGCAATCGTACCTTCTCAGTTGACATTTCATTATACGCACCGTCCAGCAAAGCCTCAAATACCTATTGGAGCAACAACATGCTACTCCAGCATAACATCGGTTGGTTTCTAAACCATTGGGATATGATCATGAAATCCAATATATGAAAGGACAGGAGAATTTTGTTGCTGATGCGTTTCTCAGGCGCAATACCAACTCGGTCGAGCTCATGGTTGTAAGTTTTCCAACCTTTTCTTTCTTGGACGATATTGCTACTAAATATTTTCAGGACGAGGAGCTCCAGGAGCTTAAGAGCTAATTGGAAGATTCGGTGATCGCTCTAAAAGGATATGAGTTTTGAGATCTATTTATATCCTATCGCAGTCGCATTGTATTAGGCAAGGATTCGGTGTGGAAAGAAAAAGTCTTACACCACATTCACGAACACCATTTGCAGGTCATGGCAGATTTTCAAAAACCTTCAAATGACTCAGAGCAAGCTTCTATTGGCCGGGCATACGTATAAACATTAGAAAAAATATTTCCGTCTGTTAGAAAAATTAGTATGAGGCAGCTAAGCCTACATTCTTACTTCAACCCTTGCCGATTCCATAGCGTGTTTGGAAGGACATTTCAATGCATTTCATTAAGGGACTCCTAAAATCTCAAGGTAAGCCTGTGATTATAGTAGTCAATCGAATCACCAAATATGCATACTTCGTGGCTCTCACTCATCCATACACCGCGCGTAGTGTAGCACAAGCATTTGTCGACCATATTGCTAAGCTACACGACATTCCCAAGTCTAGTGTCTGATCGAGATCTAGTATTTCTCAGCAAGAGAATTTTGCTTTGCAAGGGACTAAATTTCGTATGAGTACATCTCGCCATTTCCAAACTGATGGCCGGATGTAGATACTAAATCGAAGCTTGGAGACTTATTTCAGGTGTTATGCAGCGGGCAACCTAAGAAATGGATTCAAGTTTTTCCATCGATGGACTGGTCTTACAAACCTCGTATACTTTGTTTGAGGTCCTCTACGGTCGACCTCCTTCGATTATTTCATCTTACATCATCGAATCACCTCTTGCAGATGCTGTGGATGCGAATCTAGTTGAGCAAGATGACCAAATGAGAGTGCTTAAAAAGCACCTTAGTGCAGCACAAAATTGTATAAAGCAGGCTTATGGCAGCAAGCACTGCAAGCACAAGTTTCATATTGGAGATTAGATGCTCCTGCGACATTACCCTGTACTAGCAATTGAGCATCCAACAGCAAAAATTTGAGAAGCTTTCTCCTAGATTTTATGAACCATTTCAGGTTACCGAGAATATTAGCACAATTTATCGATTGAAACTTTCTTTTGCGACGACTATTCACAACATTTTTCATTTTTCAAAACTTAAGCCATGTAATGGAGAACCCGATGCCACTACCGAGCTTCTCGTCAAACTTGAGGAGAATATGCCGATTACAATAAATATTTTGGCCAAGCAACGTCGTGGAGTCGATGGGAGAAGGAAGACGGAGATTCTAGTAAGATGGAATAAGGAATCGCGAGATGAAGCTACATGGGAGGATGAAGATGAGATGATACAAAAGCACCCTAAGCTCTCACCTTGCGATCAAGGCACAATTTTAAGAGGGAGGGAATTGTTACAATCACCTATTTGTATTATAATTAGTGTTCCTATTTTAATTCCTACTTTGTTTAGAATTATTATTAGTTATTTACTTTGATTCGTATTAGACTAGTATTTTTACTCAAAGTAGGGTTTCTAAATGCTTATAAATAAAAGGCTAACCCCTCCTTTTTGTTTTTATCGATTACTTTCATTAATAAAAAGAATTAGAGTTTATACCTCGTAGATTCTCTTCTCCGATAAAGAAGAGATTTCTACCAATAACATTCCTAATGAATTTCTGGATAAGATTATTTTTTATCTTACATAATCAAACATATCCATTTATTCCACCAGTTTGTCTTCTTTATTAAGGAATGATGCCAAAATTATGTAAATAATCAGAACTTGATACTATTAGGAAAATAATTTCTGAAGGAGTGCCTATTAGACTGATAAGAGAACAGTCTAGAATCTAGATCTTATATAGTTTATTGGCAGGTCACTTTTTTTTTCCCCAATCACTAGAATTAATAATGGGTAAACTCTGTATTGTTGCAACATAAGTTCGTAAGCTTCAGAAAATCTACTTTGGCCTCCAGATCAACGAAATTTGGAGGCAGTATATATAAGATGGAAACCAAATTGAACTTCATAATTTCAAGAACTAATAAATTGACAAAAAAAAAATAATGATTGGCTTTTATACGTAGTGTTCTGTATAGACTAATTAAAGCAGCACTTCAAAAGGTCAATATGAAAGTTTGGTGATAATGAAATTCCTAGGTTCCTACACAATTTGTATTTTGCTAACATCAAAACTACTCAAACTAAAGTACATACAAAATAGCAGTAAAGGAAAAAAGAAAAAAATATATATATGTTAAAAGGAATTGTCTTAGTTCGACGGAGATGAGCACAATAATGAAGATTCTGATTTCAAAGATACAAAGATACAAAAAGGATTTCATCTCAAATTTCAGACTTTTTTTCCAAATAACCCTTAAAATGTTATAATTGGGCAAATAACCTTACTAAAAGCATTTTTGGTAAAATATCCTTCCTTTTGACAACTCAGGTGGGATTTTTCTTTAAAATGCGATAAATCGTTCACTGCCTTCAAGAAGATGGCGAATAATTCACCGCCTTCATAAAAACAAAAGCGGTGAATCGTTCACCATCTTCTTGAAGGCGGTGAACAATTTACTGTCTTTAATAGGTTTAGGTTGTTACTGTTCGCTAACTAATATAAGACGGTTGTTAATAAAGCCGTGCCTGACCCATGCCCACATTCCCATTTTGCGCTCTCTCTCTCTTTCCTCTTATATTATTTAGCGAACAATAACAATTTAAACCTCTTAAAAATAGTGAATCGTTCACCGCCTTCAAGAAGACGGTGAACGATTCACCACTTTAGTAGGATTTTATGAAGACGATGAATCATTCGCCGTCTTCTTGAAGGCGATGAATGATTCACCGCATTTTAAAGAAAATTTCCATCCCGCAAGAGTTGGCAAAAGAAGAGTTATTTTGCCAAATATAAATATGTTTTTAGTAGGGTTATTTGCCCAATTATAAAATTTTTAAAGGTTATTTTGAAAAAAAAATCCTCATATTTCTATCCTTCCTTAAGAAAAAATAATATATCAATATAAATACAATGCCTAGCTAAACCAATAGCAAATATTTGGTGATAGTAATAGTGGATAAGGACATATAGTAAAGTTGTTCAAATTATTTTGACAATATATATGATAAAATAAAGGGCTTAACCATAACTCCATTTTTAACTAGATTTTCATGACTCAAAAAAAACTATCCATACCATGCGTTTGTTTCAATCTAGGTTGCATAGACACGGACACATGACATTGGACGTGACACAACTTGGACCCAACGACTCAGTAACTTTCAAAAATTTTGGGCACGGATGCAGCTAGTACATTTATGATAAATATAATATATAATTTATATTACTAAAAAAAATTCAAATTTGCTCAAAAAATTTTCCTTTTTATTCAAAAAGGACAAAAATACAACCAAAGCACCAACTCTTTAACATGAAAACATCCAAAATAAAGCATATTTAAAAAAGAAACACTAAAAAAAAAATAACCATAAATTGTAAAATCTTCAATGGGGGATGAATACTGCAGCAATGCAACTTCATAGGAAGGCTTACTACAAAGCAAGGATTTAAGTGCCATGGCATGGGGTCGTGCCGAAAACTCGCCGGTACGGTACGGCACGGTGCGTGCCGAGCCGTGCCGATGAGTGTCGGTCGCAAAAAATACATACGTGCTGACACATAATGGCATGAAATATTTATTTTCTTTAGCAATAAAATTTTCTAATTACTTATTATGTATCTTTATCAAATATTTTGAACTTTATTGAAAAATTTACGTAGTAATTTAAAGAAAAAAGGATTTTGAATTGTGCCATCGGCACGGGGACTGTATCGTGTCGATATCTTGTTGGCACGATACGGCACAGTGGATACGGTCCGTGCCAATGGATACTTAAATCCTTGCTACAAAGGAAGGGTTGTGGAGGTAGCCGTGGAGGAGAGGCAAAGATAGGACACTATCGCTAAAGAGGCAAAACTAAAAGCCCACTATAGACGCGATGCCTCCGTGGAGGAAAGCAGTTGAAGGGGTAGCGAGAACAGGTCTAACTATAATTAGAGTAGGTCCTAGGGCATCGAATAAATAATTCTCAGTCTAACAGTAATTAACATGTGTGCCAAATCTACACCAAGTCCGCGTCGAGTTCGTGACAAGTCCAAACCATATCCAAGCCACGTCTGTGACACCCCCAGGATTTGAAATAGTCCTATATATAAGGTATAGTAGGGCTAAACCTCTTAATCTACCTATAGCATTTTAGGCGGTGGCTAGACCCAGGAGGTTAAGAGGGTTGAGCTAGTCTAGGGCTAGAGTAGTTCTTGAATTGGCGACGCCCCCTGAGAAGCGTGCATGTCAAAATTGGTATCGAAGACAACAACCAACCGGAAGTGTGAGATGAGTCTCAGCTGAGCAAGAATTATATAGTGGGCGAGAACGCGGCTTTGCGACTGACGATTTTTGTGAGTGGAGCGCAACTCCTCACAACATAGGCTAAGGCTCGCCTAGTGCTTGTGAGTGTGCTGAAGCCTGACGAAGATGCCAAAACTTAACGGAGGGGAAGAATGTGAAACCCCTAGAATTTGAAATACTCATATATATAAGGTAAAGTAGAGCTAAACCTCTTAATCCGACTATAACATATTAGGTGGTGGTTAGGCCCAAAAGGTTAAGAGGGTTGAGCAAGTTTTGGAGTAGAGTGTTATACAATGGGAACCCCCCTAGGAAGTGGGTCGTCACAACGATCGACATTGAAATTTAAACAACAAAGTGAGACACCAAAATGACGCACGTCGTATGTGCGTCCACTCCAATTACAAGTGGAAGAGAGTTGGATGCTGATGTGGATGCTGATGCGGATATGCGTAGGTTCCAACATATGGTTGGCTAAGACCATTTTAATAAGAAATGGAGCATATTATGGTGTCACTGGAAGCAAGTCGCACGCATCTCCATATCATGTAACAAGAAACACACAGGTCGAACGAATATTCATACAGCAAAAACTGAATTGAAAATACATCCTACATCCATTGGCAAATAGGAGCAAAACATTTCACACTAGAGGAATAAAGTAGTCAGTCTCTCAAGAAACCTTAATCCCAATACACTTCGAATTTCACGTTCTTACAAGATGGCAATAATGGCATAACATTGTGAGGAAAAAACCATAATGCAGCAACTAATCCTAATACATATAGAAAGATCCTAATCCCCCGCTGGAGTAAAGAGCACAAAGATCTTCCCCAATTGGGGTAATCTTACTCTAATGTGGACGCAAGACAGTAGCGATCTGGTTATATCACTTACTAAATTTTTCAACCCGTTCACCAGTGTCTCCAATGTCACAAGAACCAATCACGTACATCATGGCAACCATACTATATTTTCAGAAGACAAATTTTAACTTTACTGCTTCTTGGTGCGATTATGATAAAAACTTTGAACATTTGGGAATTTCAGTGTAAGTATTTATCCTTCAACAGGCTTAATATGTGTTCAATAATATCAATAACACTGCCATGAAAGCATTAATTAACTGCGATAAGTTGATCCTGGATAATTTCCCCAAATCTTTACCCTCAAAAAGATAAGGTAACTACCTGAGGTGTTATACTAAGCTTGCATCTTATATAAGAAAGAGTATAATAACTCTAGAAGTTGCAAGCTTGAAGCGCAAACTCGAGTAGTAGTTATTAACGACGTCCTTTAGCACCTTGAGTATAGCACTTTAACCCAGTCTTCAATGTCACAAGAAAGTAATAATCTTAGTAGATAATTGTGTCGTTAAAGTGGCAACTTTTAAAATATAAACCCAGAATTTACTTTTAGTATTTATCCTGCCGCAAGCTTAAATTTGCTCATGCATGGCTATTACAACCGACCCAAAAATTTTAAAAAACTTCCTGAGCAAACTAAACGGGTGTTATCAGTTCTCAAGAGTAGATAAATTTCCAAGGTAGCTTGCATAACGCAAACAAGATCTCTCTCTACCCGTTATCTACTCTACATGATGAGGCAACCCAGGAATTTGTGCATAGAAAAGAACTTCATGAAATGTTCTTAACGAAACATAGAAACAGAACATACCTTTTTGATCAAGCCACAAAATCCCGGGTCTGATTTACGATCCTCTACCACTTGCTTTGATTCCAGCTCCAATGCATGGGGCAGAATCATGCTCTGCCCACGAGCCACTTTCTCATCCACCATCCTAGTCTGCACGTCCCTCTCCCTTCGATCATTACATTCCGCGGCCAAATCCATGTAGAATACGAAGCCGACAAAGAAGAGGTAGAAGAGAATAAACCCTACGGCCTGCCACAGGAAGATCTCGGCGCTAAGGTAGATGTAGAAGAAGGCGAAGGAGGCAACGAGGTAGAAGAAGACGTCACGAACGAAGGGGGCGGGGTCGAGGGGGAAGGGGGCGGCGCGGAGGGTGACGGCGCCGACGACGAAGGCGGAAACGAAGGTGCCAGCGGAGAGGATGGCGGCAAGGCCGGTGCGGGGGAGGCCGCCACGGAAGGCGGCGGCAGAGGCAAAGGCGTCGGGGGCGCCGTTGCCGAGGGAGAGGAGGGTGACGGCGGCCATGCTAGGGGAGAGGCGGAGGCGGGCGGCCAGCCGGGAGACGGCGGGTGAGAAGTGGAGGGAGGCGGCAGAGGCGAGGAGGCGGAAGTGGAGGAGGAGGAGGAGGGAGAGTGAGGGCAGCGAGAGGCGGAGGTCGCCAGAGAGCAGGCAGAAGTGGAGGGCGGCGTAGTTGAGCAGGCCAGGGGGGTCGCCGCCGCAGTGGGAGGCGGAGAAGGCGCAGCGCTCACCGGCAGGGACGCGGAGGACGGACGAGCAGACAGACGACGACGATGACGACGACCACCACTGGGATGAGAAGGACTGGGGGAGGAGGATGCGGCCGTGACGAGGAGATTTGGAGGAGGAGAAATGGACTAGGTGAAGGGGATGAGGAGGGGGGAAGAGGAGGAGGAAGAGAGTGTAGGACAGGAGGAGGAGGGAGATGGGAATCAGTTTTAGAGGGGAAGAAGAAGGAGGTGAGGAGAAAAAGGAGGCGGCGGCCATGCCATTCAAATGTTAAGACAGAAGGAGAAAAATGGCGAGTGAGGAGAGACTACAGGAAGGAATGGAGAAAGAGGAGGAGAGCGGCCACGGGCAGTGGATCTTCAAACACGGCGAGCGGCCACGGGCAGTGGATCTTCAAACACGGCGATAGGCACTGCGTCTTTTCTGCCTGAAAATTAATTTTCTGAATGTTTGATTTATCGTTTTACAGATCTGAATGAGAATAATTCCTTTCCGTTGAAGGGATAGGGTGTAAATGTACAACTCTAAGAGAGTGTACAAAAAGTATTTTTCTTTTCATGTTGGGTACGTTTGAATTCACTTAAGACTATGAAACAAAAAGTATTTTTCTTTTCTGAATGTTTGATTTATCGTTTTACAGATCTGAATGAGAATAATTCCTTTCCGTTGAAGGGATAGGGTGTAAATGTACAACTCTAAGAGAGTGTACAAAAGGTATTTTTCTTTTCATGTTGGGTACGTTTGAATTCACTTAAGACTATGAAATAAAAAATTCAAGTATTTTTTCTAGAAAAATAATTTTAAGTTCTTTGATGTTTGATTTGTATAAAAAGTAAAATAATTTTTGGATAATAATTATTTGGTTAGAAGAAAAATAAATAAAAAATATTTTTATTTTGTCTTTAATAAATAAAATTTTAATATTTTAATGTTAGAAAATATAATTAAAATAATAATTTATTTTTATATTATATATAATATAAATATTACTTATACAATATTAGTTAATGCAATTTTAATAAATTATATAAGTTGAATAGTAATTATAGATATATATATATATATATAGTCCGGCTATTATACTATCGATAGTACTAAATATTTGGTGCTATCAAGTTTTCTACCCTTAGATCAACCCCTTTAATTATTTTCATCCGTTAAATTTATTATTTCTCCAACCACCTATTAAACTCAAGGGGGCCACTATCATCTCGACCACATATCTTTTAATTCAACGGTTAAAAACTTAATAGCACCAATAATTTTATACTATTAATAGTATTCCAGCGGGGATTTTTTTTAAAATGACCCTCTAAAATTCCAATATTTGCCAAATAACCCTCCCAAATTTTTTTTTGCAAAACTAACCCTCCTTTTGCCAGCTGGGCGCCACGGAGGCTAGGCGAGCTGAAGGCGCTGAAGCGTTCAGCGTCTTCACAAAAACCCTGTGAAGACGCTGAACGCTTCAGCGCCTTCATGCTATATGTTGAAGGCGCTGTAGCGTTCAGCGTCTTCACAAAAAACCCTGTGAAGACGCTGAATGAATCAGCGCCTTCATGCTATATGTTGAATGCGCTGTTTCATTCAGCGCCTTCAGCACACACTATACGGCGTTGAGGACTTAGCCATTTTTCCTGAAAATTGGCTAAGTTCTTTTTACTTCTATAGGCGCTGAATGCGCTGATCTACTCAGCGTCTTTAATGTAAAACACCAAAGGCGCTGAGTTGCTCAGCGCCTTTAGTGATTTACACTAAAGGCGCTGAGTTGCTCATAGCGACTCAGCGCCTTCAGTGCAGAACACTAAAGGCGCTGAGCCATTCAGCGCCTTTAGCTGGACCCACAGCCATTACTTTAGTCCACTTTAAAAAAATCCCAAATTTGTACAACAAGTTGCAAGCAATGACAATTAACATTGAAAAAGCTAAAACAACATTCACAAACACCAAATGAAGGTCCAACAATTATTACATTCATAAATCAGAGTTGAGTAACATCAAAAAATGAACATTACAAAAATGTCTATAATACAACCTCAACCTCAAAAGCTCAATTTTGAGCACGTCCTCGACCTCGACGTCCTCGGCCACGCCAACGTCCACGCCCTCGCCCTCGCCCACGGGGAACAACAAGGTCGATAATAGGTATATCATCGAGATGCTCGACTGCTGCCAACTGATCGAGCTCCTCGATGATACCACCCTCATCCTGCTCGGCAATAGTCTGAACCTCATGTGGCGATGATGACGATGGACGACGGTGTGAATATGTAGAAGTAAATGAAGTCCGTGATACTGGTGGCGGGAGCGACGCTGACGTCGAAGGAAATGTCATCGGGGCCTGAATGGTAGGAGATGGAGATCGTGGCACCTGAAAGAGTGTAAACAGTTTTGTTAATTTGAAATTGAAAACTTAATTTGAATTCTATGCTAAATGGTACCTGATGACTCGAGGTCGCTCCCTCATGTGAAGGTCCGCCTGACTCTCTGACCGTAGGTTCAGATGGTACATGCTGTAGTACCATCTGAATATTATCGTTCATTTCTCTCAAAGTATGAAGAATAGTATGAGTCGGCGGTTGGTCCTGCAATAACTGGCCGACAATAGTATGAACATGTCGTAGTGTATCGGCCTGAATTTTAATTTAGAAATTAAAATTAAATTTATATGAGGAAAGTTGAACATGTTAAATTTATATATATAAATTATTATACCAGTCTTCTCTCGACATGCCCACGAGGATGAAAAGTCTGTGGATGACGCTGTACTGGATGAGATATCCATCGTCTCGTAATCATCCAGTACCACTGCATATATATGGATGCCGCTTGCAGTGGGTCCTCACCAGCAGCCGGGAGTTGATCAAAAATCTGATCTAGCCTCCCGGACCACCTCTCAATGTGGATAGCATGAAATGCGATTCAATCCTCATCCGGACGCCCACGTGATGTGATGCGTTGGATGGACTCCACATTGAGAGGTATATGCTGGAGAAGACCGAACTGCCGCAGGACTCGGTCCGGCACGTGCATCTCGACAATATGAAAGCAAATAAGGATTGTCCTTGCACGCCAGACCGCTGAGCCATGCACACAGAAATCTGGTAATGTATCTATAATCTGATCTGTGTACGGCATCCATATAACCTGTTAATGGACAAAATGATTAGTTAATATAGAAGTGTTGAAGCAAAATATACTTAAAGTATTCAATAAAACATCTACATACCTGCGCCTCTCGCTGCTGATCTAGTTCGTCTCTGTAAAACTCAATGTCACACGTCCTAACATTGGTTCCAAAACGTAGCCCTCCAGTGTTGCCCCATCTAGATTATAAAAAACATATATTAGTTTCAATTACAATTGAAATACAAAAATCTACTATATCAAATAAATATCTTACCAGCAACCCAGAGGTCGATCGACTATATCGGGCAGATCTAGGACGCCTGTAGGTCGGCCGATATGAATATGGTCCCAAGCCCATATCTATAAATTCACGCCAACGGGTTAATATAATAAATAAAATACACAATACCAATATATAAAGATAATACTGAAATCAAAAAATTAGATTTTATAGCTGCAATAGGGTCCGAAAACAGCAACATTCGGCCTTCCCGTTCAGCGCGGCATCTCCTAGCGCTCGATATAGATAGGCCAGAGTCGCAGCACCCCACGCATAAGCGCCGCAGATATCAAAGTCAGCTAAAAGTGGTAGCCACTTTAGATGAACTTTATATCCGCTGGGGTTTGGAAACAAACTACCCCCGATCTGATATAGAATGTAAGCACGGGCGGGAGCTACGACTGTTCCGGCAGGGGCATCTATGAAAATGCTGATATAACCAATCTAGAGATACCGTAGACCCCTTGATGTGAGTAGGTACCACCCCTGTAGTACCCGCTGGTTTAAAATGCTGTGGTTCTGTTCTTGGGTCTACTTTTGGGTTTTCTTTACTTCGCGTTTCGTTTCAGGGGTCCAGAGGGGGGACTAATAATTCTTTGTTTCCGGGCAGATCGTCGGGGCTCGCGAGTATTTTTAGTCAATAAAGCTCGCGAAACGGAGACCGCCGGCGAAATCGGTTTTGGATTCCGACTCCGGAATCTCCCAGAATAAATTCCAGAATGTGGCTAACGGTTCAGGCGATCAACGCGGGTTACCAGGCAGACCGGACCCCGGTTCGAACCCGACCTATTGTTTATTTTGACTTGAAACGGGTCCGTTCCCTTTTTCCCATTCTGACTGCTCGGGTTTTATATCTATCTCAACCTCCCTCACTCTAGGCGTACGACACCCCGAGCGCGGACGAGGAGCCATCACCCCCAACCCTACCCCCTTCCTCACCGATCGCGTGGAGGACCAAGGCGGAGCGATCGAGGAGAGGGAAGATCGCCGGCACGCCCTTCGTCACCGGGCACGCAAGAACGGGACGATCCTCCCCTCGATCAACCCTAATCGACGAAACCGAGGAGAGCATAATTTAGGGTTCTTGTTTTTGTATTTCTTGGCTTCTTGTTCTTGGCATACGGGGTCGGGGAAAGCGACGGCATCGCCGAAGTCCGGCGCAGGCGGGCGCGCGCGTGCAACCCGCATGCGGGCTGCACCCGCATGCGGGCGGCACGCCGTGGAGCCCGCACGGGGGCGGCCGCGCGTGCACCCCCGCATGCGGGCGGCACCCGCATGCGGGCGGCACCCGCATGCAGGCGGCGCGGCCACGCAGCCCGCGCGGGGCCGGCCGCGCGTGCACCCCAGCATGTGGGCGGCACTCGCATGCGGGTGGCGCGGCCACGCGGCCCGCGCGGGGCCGGGCGCGCACGCACCCGCGCGTGCGGGCAGCGCGCCCGCCCAGCCGCGCGGGACCTGGCGCGCGCACCCGCACGCGGGCAGCACCGCACGCGGGCAGCACCGCATGCGGGCGGCGCGGGGAGGGGGGCGCGGCCGTGGGCCGTCCGCGTCGTTGGCCTCGCCTGAGGACGTCGCCGTCTTCGCCGATCGGCAGGTTGTGCCCCACGATCGACCGGAAGAGACGGGCGTTCCGCAGTTCTTTTACCTGTTCAGAGTTGTGAGTTAGTGACTTCCGTACGGCAGGTTCGTGTAGGTCCGGGCGGACAGACCAAGACACGAAAGAACCTAGCATTTGATACGGAGCGCGACAACGAAAGGTGGGTTCCTTTGAGAGTAAGTATAGACTCGGTGTTCTTGGATAGTTACTAACTGCATATTATTGGTACTAATGCTGACGGTCTTTATGATTGCGATATTATCCTGTATCTTGGTCATTGTGCTCGTAGTTGCGACACGCGTACCCGCGGTCTGGCCACCCAAAGGGTGCTCTTTTCCGGGAAAGCGGTCTTCGACCCGTGTTAACCCACGAGGTGAGGTAGTGGGGGTCCCCGTAGGTGTGGGGTTTGAGGCATCAAAAGGGGGGGGAGAGGTGCGACCTGTCGGGATAGGTGTCCGACGAGGTCAGGTGCCCCAAGGTGTGAGCGGTGCGATCTGACGGGGTAGGTGCCCACGAGATCAAGGTGCGTAGGTGCTACAGGTATTACAGGTGTTGCAGGTGTTCGCGTGTTACTTTTCCAGTGAGTCGAGTGGTTGCTCCGGATAGTCTTACTGTTGGGTTTGGCATTCTTTCTTGCTTATTATTATTATCGCATGTCGCTGACTACCCACTCCGTGACAGGTTCTTCTAGGGGTGAGCGGTAGACGACGGTGAGGTCGAGGCAGGAGTGGTCGGGCAGTGAGGAGTCCTAGTCTGTATCTCCTTTACTTTTCCTTGCATTTCATTTGGTACTGTAGACTACGGTGTGGTTCGCGATACCCTCGTGGGGTCGGTGTGGATGTTGATTACTGGTATTCTGGATTTGAAATTATGGTTCTTTTATTACCCCCGTTCGGCCGTTTTCCAAAGCAAAACAACTAGGAAAAGAAAAAGAACTTCGAAAACTATCTTTCAAAACCTCGGGTCGTGTGGACCTGTTTTCCAAACCCTGTGGATTTATGGCATCTTTCCAAATTGTTTTCAAAACCATGGGTCGTGTGGACCTGTTTTCAAAACTGTGAGTTTTATCCTTTCAACTTGACTGGCGACGGGCATTGTATTAAGTCTGCATTGTTGGTTAAATATCGAACTGTTGTGATTAACTGAATGCTTGTGTTAAGATGTTGTAATAGCCGCGACGCCGTGCATATACAGAGGAGACTCTGCCCGATTTTCGAGTAAATCTGTATATACGGCGGGTCTGGGCACGTGCCGGGGAGGACCGAACTTTAAAAAAAAATTTAACAACTCTTCCTTTTCCGCTGAGCGAGACCCCCGGGGCGTGACAGATTAAGATGGTATCAGAGAGGTTTTCTTTTAATCACAACAGTTAAGGTCCAACATCCACGGTAATACCACACGTAGCTTCGAGTAAATGAAATGTGTAGGACATAGGGGTGTAGGACGTGAGTGATCGGGGGAGGGAGGGGGAAAGTGTAGTTTCTTCTCTCTCGATGCAGGGCTGTTGTTCTAGCAGGGACTAGGACTAATGTTTTGGTTGCATATGTGTACAGACGATGGTCCGAACCAGGGCGTCGGCCGGGGACGAGGGGGCAGATGCGACGGCATCGACGGCCGCGGAGAACCAACTCCCGCGGCAGCAACTGCGAGAGATGGCGGGACAATTGGCGACTCTCACCGATCATGTGCGTCAGTTGACGCAGCGGCTCCCGGCCGCGACGGCGACGGTCGCACCGGCCCCTCCACAGGGGCCAACTGCGCCAATAGCAGTACCGCAAGTGACGGGGACTGGGGCAGGAATGACCCCTCCACCGACAGCAGCGGCCGGGGTAGCATCAGCCCAGACGACGACGCCGGTAGCAGCACCCCCAGCAGCGTCCACGGGACCGGCTCCGGGGGCCCTCGGCGGGGGTACCTCGGGGGAGACTTTGGTGGCACCCGTTCCTATTGCGGCCGCCGCCGCCGCGGGAGAGGGGACAACTTCACTGACAGAGCGGGAGCGGGTACGAGCCAACCTGGCGGATTTCAAGAAATATGATCCACCCGTTTTCGAGGGAGAAACGACCGATCCTTGGGTCGTCGAGGACTGGGTAGGATCGATGGAAAAGCTGTTTGAAGACTTGCTCATGAAGGACTGTGAGCGGGTCCCCCTAGCGGTCCACTGCCTGGGGGGAAACGCCCGCTTATGGTGGAAGACGGTGCGTCCCGACCCAACCAAGAGCACCGTGCTTCCATCATGGACGACGTTTAAGCAGGAGCTGTTTGGGGCTTTCTTTACCAACAGCGTCAAAAAGAAACTGGAGGACGACTTGAATCACATCCAGCAGGGGAGCAAGACAGTTATGGAATATCAGCGTGGTTTTGTGCGATTGGCGAACTGCGTCCCTTTCGTCATAAGGGACGAAGCCCACAAGGCGCAACTTTTCGTGGATGGTTTACGGAGTGATATCTTCCAAGTGGTACAGGCAGCCGACTTGCACACGTTCCAACAAGTGGTCGACCGGGCCACTGTGGTCGAGCGCGGGTTCGCAGTTACACGTGCCAAGAGGGAGGCCCCGGTGCGGCACGAGGAAAAGAAGCGGCAACAACCGTACGTTGGGGGGGGTTCTTACAGTGGGAGCCGACCCCCCAAGCGGTGGAGACCACAGTCAGGAACCCGGAGCGCACCTGCAGGAGGACCGAGGCCGGGGGACAGGCCTTGTGTAATCTGCGGGGGGGCACATCAAGTGCTAGACTGCCCCCAGAGAGTCGATTATTGCTTCCGCTGCGGCAAGTAGGGGCACTTCCGCCGCAACTGCCCCCTAACCTTGGGACCAGCCTCCTCTACCGCATCCACGCCTTCTACATAGTTCTCAGGGCGGGGGAAAGCTCCTATGGGGTCGACCTCTAGGCCTCCGGCACCGCGACGCGAGGAGGCAAGGCAGCCTCAGGCGGGCGGGCGAGTTTATTCAATGACCCACCAAGAGGCGAACATGCCGGAGGACGTGCTTGCAGGTATTACTTCTGTTTCAAATTCCCGAGCTAGAACCCTCTTTGATACCGGAGCAACACACTCGTTCATTTCTTGTGATTACGTGTTTATGCATGACCTTGGGGAGACACCTCTCCAAAACCGAATGACGGTCCAGACGGCGGGTGGGACACTGGAGGCGACCAGCTTGGTGGCCACCTGCCCAATTATGCTAGGGCGACTGCCTTGCCCTTGGGATTTGGTGGTAATTCCCCTGAAGGAGTACGACATTGTATTGGGCATGGATTGGCTCTCGAGGTACCAAGCGCTTATCGACTGCGAGAAGCGGATGGTGCAACTTCAAGAACCAAGCTTCCCTAAAAATGCGTATCTGGCGTGCAAGAGCATCTCCTTCCCAGCGGTCATCTCGGCGGCACGAGCCAGGAGATTGGTAGAGGGTGGGTGCGTGGCCTACTTGGCGTCGGTGGACATGGCCACCCGACCCTCGGGGGCACCGTCAGACATCCCGGTAGTAAGGGATTTTCCCGATGTTTTCCCGACGGAACTACCCCGGATGCCCCCCGAGCGGGAGGTGGTGTTCCCAATTGAACTGCTACCGGGCACGCAGCCGATTACGAAGGCGCCGTACCGAATGGCTTTCGCGGAGTTGAAGGAGCTTAAGGCGCAACTGGAGGATCTCTTGGACAAAGGGTTCATCAGACCGAGTGTGTCACCCTGGGGCGCACCGGTACTCTTTGTGCGGAAGAAGGATGGAAGCCTATGACTCTGCATCGACTACAGAGGGATAAACAAAGTTACGGTGAAAAACAAGTACCCCCTGCCCAGAATCGACGACCTCTTCGACCAACTACGGGGAGCGACGGTCTTCTCAAAGATTGATCTGCAATCGGGCTACCACCAGCTTCGGGTTCGGAACGAGGATATTCCAAGGACCGCCTTCCGGACCCGGTATGGCCACTGCGAATTTACGGTTATGCCTTTCGGGCTTACGAACGCCCCCGCAGTCTTCATGGATATGATGAACCGAATTTTTAGGCCCTTCCTAGACCGGTTCGTAGTGGTCTTCATCGACGACATACTGATCTATTCACCCACTGACGAGGAGCATGAGCAACATCTGCAAATGATCCTCCAGACCCTCAGGGACCACGAGTTGTTCGCTAAGCTCAAGAAGTGCGAATTCTGGCTACGCGAGGTGGGCTTTTTAGGGCACGTGATCTCGGCAAAAGGAATCGACGTGGATCCCAAAAAGGTGGAATCCGTAACAGCCTGGCAGCCGCCAACTACGGTAACGGAGATCCACAGTTTCTTGGGCCTGGCTGGGTACTACCGACGCTTTGTCGAGGGCTTCTCGAAGATAGCCGCCCCTCTGAACCGGTTGACTAGGAAAGGAGAAAAGTTTGTGTGGTCGACACAATGCCAGGAGAGCTTCGAAGAACTCAAAAGAAGGCTAACCAGGGCACCAATTCTTGTACTACCAACACCCGGAGAGGACTATGAGGTGTACTGTGACGCATCTAGGATCGACCTTGGGGGTGTATTGATGCAACAGGGAAAAGTAATAGCCTATGCTTCCAGGCAGCTGAAAGATTACGAAAAGAATTAACCGATACACGATTTGGAACTGGCTGCAGTGGTCTTTGTTCTGAAGTTATGGAGACACTACCTCTTTGGTGTCCACTGTAACGTTTTCTCTAACCACCAAAGTCTTAAGTACCTGTTCACTCAAAAGGAACTAAACTTGCGGCAGAGGCGGTGGCTTGAACTATTGAAGGATTACGATCTAACAATCCAGTACCACCCCGGGAAAGCAAACGTAGTGGCAGACGCTTTGAGCAGGAAGGGGCAACCAGAAGAGACGACGGCACGCGCGATAACCGAGCAGAGCACCTTAATCGCGGAATTCTCACGATTGAAGTTGGAGGTGGTACCATTGGGCACGGTTGCACAACTGTTGGCTTTGGTGGTAAAGCCGACGCTATTCGAGAGAATTCGAGAGGGACAGCAGGCGGACTCGTACTTACAGCTCGTACGAGACAAGATCTCGCCGGATCAAGAAGGTGACTTTTCAGTGGAAGACGACGGCACTCTACGGTTCCGTGGGCGGATCTGCGTGCCGGATACCCCGGAATTGAAGGAGGAAATCCTAGCTGAGGCACACCGCGCCCCTTATGCGGCACATCCGGGGCGCACGAAGATGTACAGGGACCTCAAGCAGACTTTCTGGTGGCCCAAGCTGAAGGGGGATGTGACTCATCATGTTGCGCATTGCCTGGTTTGTCAGCAGATAAAGGCAGAGCATCAGCGGCCGGCGGGAAAGCTACAGCCCTTACCGGTGCTGGAGTGGAAGTGGGATAAGATCACCATGGACTTCGTCACTGGATTCCCACATTCACAGCAGGGGCACGACGCAATCTGGGTCATTGTTGACCGGCTAACCAAGTCAGCGTACTTCTTACCCATTCACACAACCTGGACCAGAGAGCGGTTGGCTCAAGTCTACCTCAACGAGATTGTGAGACTGCATGGAGTGCCGGCATCGATCACATCGGATAAAGACACACGCTTTGTTTCGAAGTTTTGGCAGAGCCTACAGCAAGCCTTGGGGACCAAACTACAGTTCAGCACGGCCTTCCACCCGCAGACGGACGGACAGTCGGAGCGAGTGATCCAGACACTGGAGGACCTGCTGCGAGCCTGTGTGCTAGACTGGGGGGTCGGTTGGGAGCGTTACCTACCCCTCGTCGAATTTGCCTACAACAACAGCTACCAGGCCAGCATCCAGATGGCACCCTACGAGGCCTTATACGGCAGACGCTGCCGATCCCCGATCTGTTGGGACGACTTAGGAGAACGGAAGTTCTTGGGACCCGACTTGGTGGAGGAAACTGAAGAGAAGGTACGCCTCATCAGGAAGCGCCTACTGACCGCCCAGAGTCAGCAAAAGAGCTACGCGGATCGGAGACGCCGCGACCTAGAATTCCAGGTGGGAGAACACGTGTTTCTGCGGGTCTCGCCGTCCAGAGGAATCAAGTGCTTCGGGCTCAAAGGCAAGCTGAGCCCACGGTTTGTGGGGCCGTTCGAGATCCTGGAGCGCATTGGCCCAGTGGCTTACCGCCTTGCCCTACCGCCGAACCTCAGCCGGGTCCACGACGTGTTCCACGTTTCGATGCTCAAGAAATACCTCCCCGACCCATCGCATGTCCTGGACGTCTCGACACTCGAACTGAAGGAGGACTTAAGCTTCGAGGAAACCCCGGTGCGAATCCTAGCAAGAGAGAGCAAGACGCTTCGAAACCGAGTCATCCCCTACGTGAAGGTGCTCTGGAGCAACCACGAGGAGCGGGAAGCGACGTGGGAGCTGGAGTCAAAGATGAGGGAGGGCTACCCCTATCTTTTCACCGCGGACCAGGATTGAGTTTCGGGGACGAAACTCATTTTTTAGAGGTGAGTGGTGTAGTACCCGCTAGTTTAAAATGCTGTGGTTCTGTTCTTCGGTCTACTTTTGGGTTTTCTTTACTCTGCGTTTCGTTTCAGGGGTCCGGAGGGGGGACTAATAATTCTTTGTTTCCGGGCAGATCGTCGGGACTCGCGAGTATTTTTAGTCAATAAAGCTCGCGAAACGGAGATCGCCGGCGAAATCGGTTTTGGATTCCGACTCCGGAATCTCCCAGAATAAATTCCAGAAGGTGGCTAACGGTTCAGGCGATCAACGCGGGTTACCAGGCAGACCGGACCCCGGTTCGAACCCGAACTATTGTTTATTTTGACTTGAAACGGGTCCGTTCCCTTTTTCCCATTCTGACTGCTCGGGTTTTATATCTATCTCAACCTCCCTCACTCTAGGCGTACGACACCCCGAGCGCGGACGAGGAGCCATCACCCCCAACCCTACCCCCTTCCTCACCGATTGCGTGGAGGACCAAGGCGGAGCGATAGAGGAGAGGGAAGATCGCCGGCACGCCCTTCGTCACCGGGCACGCAAGAACGGGACGATCCTCCCCTCGATCAACCCCAATCGACGAAACCGAGGTGAGCATAATTTAGGGTTCTTATTTTTGTATTTCTTGGCTTCTTGTTCTTGGCATACGGGGTGGGGGAAAGCGACGGCGTCGCCGGAGTCCGGCGCAGGCGGAGCCACGCATGCGGGCAACACCGCATGCGGGCGGCGCGGCCGCACGCGCCGCGCGCGCGCGCGTGCAACCCGCATGCGGGCTGCACCCGCATGCGGGCGGCACGCCGCTGAGCCCGCACGGGGGCGGCCGCGCGTGCACTCCCGCATGCGGGCGGCACCCGCATGCGGGCGGCGCGGCCACGCAGCCCGCGCGGGGCCGGCCGCGCGTGCACCCCCGCATGCGAGCGGCACCCGCATGCGGGTGGCGCGGCCACGCGGCCCGCGCGGGGCCGGGCGCGCACGCACCCGCGCGTGCGGGCAGCGTGCCCGCCCAGCCGCGCGGGGCCTGGCGCGCGCACCCGCACGCGGGCAGCACCGCACGCGGGCAGCACCGCATGCGGGCGGCGCGGGGAGGGGGGCGCGGCCGTGGGCCGTCCGCGTCGTTGGCCTCGCCCGAGGACGTCGCCGTCTTCGCCGATCGGCAGGTTGTGCCCCACGATCGACCGGAAGAGACGGGCGTTCCGCAGTTCTTTTACCTGTTCAGAGTTGTGAGTTACTGACTTCCGTACGGCAGGTTCGTGTAGGTCCGGGCGGACAGACCAAGACACGAAAGAACCTAGCATTTGATCAGGAGTGCGACAACGAAAGGTGGGTTCCTTTGAGACTAAGTATAGACTCGGTGTTCTTGGATAGTTACTAACTGCATATTATTGGTACTAATGCTGACGGTCTTTATGATTGCGATATTATCCTGTATCTTGGTCATTGTGCTCGTAGTTGCGACACGCGCACCCGCGGTCTGGCCACTGCAAAGGGTGCTCTTTTCCGGGAAAGCGGTCTTCGACCCGTGTTAACCCACGAGGTGAGGTAGTGGGGGCCCCTGTAGGTGTGGGGTTTGAGGCATCAAAAGGGGGGGGAGAGGTGCGACCTGTCGGGATAGGTGTCCGACGAGGTTAGGTGCCCCAAGGTGTGAGCGGTGCGATCTGACGGGGTAGGTGCCCAACGAGATCAAGGTGCGTAGGTGCTACAGGTATTACAGGTGTTGCAGGTGTTCGCGTGTTACTTTTCCAGTGAGTCGAGTGGTTGCTCCGGATAGTCTTACTGTTGGGTTTGGCATTCTTTTTTACTTATTATTATTATCGCATGTCGCTGACTACCCACTCCGTGACAAGTTCTTCTAGGGGTGAGCGGTAGACGACGGTGAGGTCGAGGCAGGAGTGGTCGGGCAGTGAGGAGCCCGAGTCTGTATCTCCTTTACTTTTCCTTGCATTTCATTTGGTACTGTAGACTACGGTGTGGTTCGCGATACCCTTGTGGGGTCGGTGTGGATGTTGATTACTGGTATTCTGGATTTGAAATTATGGTTCTTTTATTACCCCCGTTCGGCCGTTTTCCAAAGCAAAACAACTAGGAAAAGAAAAAGAACTTCGAAAACTATCTTTCAAAACCTCGGGTCGTGTGGACCTGTTTTCCAAACCCTGTGGATTTATGGCATCTTTCCAAATTGTTTTCAAAACCATGGGTCGTGTGGACCTGTTTTCAAAACTGTGAGTTTATCCTGTCAACTTGACTGGCGACGGGCATTGTATTAAGTCTGCATTGTTGGTTAAATATCGAACTGTTGTGATTAACTGAATGCTTGTGTTAAGATGTTGTAATAGCCGCGACGCCGTGCATATACAGAGGAGACTCTGCCCGATTTTCGAGTAAATCTGTATATGCGGCGGGTCTGGGCACGTGCCGGGGAGGACCGAACTTCAAAAAAAAATTTAACAACTCTTCCTTTTCCGCTGAGCGAGACCCCCGGGGCGTGACAACCCCCAATAAATCCATACATAGAGCACGCCAATCGTGAAGCGTGGGTCCCGAGACCGGCGCACCATGCACACGGAGACCCGAAATAACCGCCACATCCTATAGAATGACGGTCATCTCACCGTGGCGGAAGTGGAAGGTCTGGGTCTCCGGTCTCCACCTCTCGGCAAGGGCGCCCAGTAGAGCCTGATCCAGCACCAATCATCGCAGTCGTGATAACCCATAAAATCCTGCCTGGCGAAGTAGATCTATTACCGCTGGATGTTCAAGCTCCCACTGGTTCATCTTGCGCCCGTGCTCTGCGAACTAGACAGGACGATAACCCTGTGATGCAAAAAAAATATAGTTAGCTCTTACATGAATTCAACTTATTTATAATATTTTAAAAAATAAAAATTTATAGCTCTTACTGTCACGCCCCGGGGTCGAAACTGCGACCCGGGCTCGCCAACAGATCCACCATCTGTACGGAAACTGCCGCACAGACGAAGCGTCTACCCTGCAAGTCAGATCTATAGCTAAAAACATGTATCAGAGCTGAAACTAAAACCAAAAACTATAGAATAAAATTGAACATCTGGAAAAGTAAAATCTCCACTAGTACACAAATCCTCAAGGTACAAAGTCTCTCAGAATGTCCAGTACAAAAGTGAAAACATAAAATACACCGGGTACATCTACCTCAGACTCTCAATGCTGGTAAGGAACTAATCGGCCGCGTCCTCACCTCGATCTGCTGTCTCCGCGCAAACCAAGCCGGAACAGCTGCCTCAACCTATCACCGCAGCGGGTGTGAGATCTACTGCAGAAGGCATATCTCAGTGGGTACCGTCCCAATATCCACGGTATGCCCACTAAGTCTAATGGAGGCAAAACAGACAGGTATGCAGATAGATAGGTAGATAGATAAATAAGCTGAAGGAAAACTACAGCTAATATGTCTCAAACATAATGCTCAAAAGGAAAATCTATCATAAACATGCTATGCATACTCTCGCTACTGCTAAAATGCCTCAGTATCAATGCTCAAAGGAAAAACCATCTAAGAACATAATATGTGACCACCCGCTCATAACACCCAATCCCAAAGACTGCCACATAGGGTCCAGTCAAGCCTGCGCCTGTCGACTAGGAACGCACCTGCCCACTACCACACATCCCCATGAGGACGGGATTTACGTGGGGTGTCCTGTCCGACTATCTCAATCTCAATCAAGTAACCTCCTGGTAACTCGGCCAGGGGCCTCAACCACCTGGTAACTCGGCCAGGGGCAAGTAACCACCTGGTAACTCGGCCAGGGGCAAGTAACCACCTGGTAACTCGGCCAGGGGCAATAACCACCTGGTAACTCGGCCGGGGCAAGTAACCACCTGGTAACTCGGCCAGGGGCAAGTAACCACCTGGTAACTCGGCCAGGGGCAATAACCACCTGGTAACTCGGCCAGGGGCATCAACACATCTACGCATCCGGAGCGTGACCCGAGGGGAGCGACCCCAACGAGCTCAAGTATCACATCAGTCTCAACTGTCTCAATAAACGACATATGCAGGCTATGGTCCACGATCAAACAGATCGGCAACTCAATGCTCAAAAGTACAACTCAGTCGGAAAAGACTCCTCGACTCAAACAATAAAAACCCAAAACCTCACATGATCTGTCGGAGAACCCTCAACGACTCAATCTGATAATGCACAACTCATGGCTAAGTTGGGAAACATCCACGACTCGATCTGCCAGAACCCCAAACTCTCAAGCTAAGTCGGAGGTCCACCTCAACGACTAAATCGGAAAAACACAAACTAGAGCAATCACCCAATCCCCACAAGGAAGCTCATCTCACATGACACTAGAGCTCAACACACATGCTCTAAAAATCCACTCGGCCCCCCGGCACAAGTATACAAGCACCTTGAACCTATGCCATACCTTTGGCAACTCATAATTTAAAAACCATCTTTGAAATCATTGATTTTCCTTAAAAACGCGTTTCTCGATTTTTAGAACGGTTCAGGTGCAGTTATGATGCAAACAAAATATGAAACCTAGTGTCATATGATATCAGGAGTCTACTAAAAATAATTCGGGGTTCCAATAAATTTTACAGAAAATTCCAGGCAACTATCAGATGTAAAAACAGCGAAAGCGCCTAATAAACATGTTCAACTTGCATTCAATAGCATTAAGGGGCATTCCATAAATTTTGGAGAAATTCCAACCCACCTGGAACGCTTTCCGCAGGCAACGTTGAAGTTGGTGTGGTGCTGATACCTCGAATAGATGAAAATCCGAAAACCGCCGCGCGCGCTCGCACACTGCCGCGAATCACGAAAAAAACCCCGGAAGTTTGAATAATTCTTCTGAGTCCATTACACCAATCCGGCACGCAAACAATGCACTCCACACTAAAGGATTTCCTCCCCCTAGTTCCACACCTCGAGCCAACTGTACAACTCATCCCCACCGCGCACTCGATCCAAGCTCCACACGGCGCTTCGCCGAAAACCGCGCAAAAGACGCCGTCCTGTGAGAAAAAGGGGAAAAAACACGAAAATCCGTTAAAAACGGCCCACAAACGGACTCGCGACGCCCGGGCAACCACCAGCCCAAGCTGTGCGCGCACAGCCCACCGGCGCCGACTCCCCGCTCGCTCGCTCGCTGACCGCGCGCAGCAGCCGCGCCACCCGCGCGCTGCGCTGCCGTCGCCCGCGCGGCGCCCGAACTGCCACAGCCGCTGGCCGCGCCGCTGTTGCAGCCGCTGTCAGTCGCCAGCCGCTCGGCGCCCAGCGGCGAGGCTGCGCACTGCCCGCGCGGCACCTGGGCCTGCCGCGCGGCGCCCAGCGGCGCCCCAGCGCGCGCCCGCGCGGCACCTGGGCCTGCCACGCGGCGCATGGGCCCGCCGCGCGGCGGCCCAGCCCGCTCCGCGCGGTCCTCGCGCGGAAGCTGCCGCCCGCGCGGCGCCTGCGCAGCGCCGCTGCGCGCGCCCGCCCGCGCGCATGCTGCGCGCCTGCGCGTACGCTGTGCGCGCGCTGCGGCTCCCCGGCTGCTTGCTGGCAACAACCAAAGACAGCAAGCCCCCAACAGAGCAACACCCAAGCTTCCCCTCACCACTCTCACAGAAGAAAAAGAAAAAGAAAAAGAAAACAGACAGCACATACCTCTTGAGTCCGCCGCGCGCTCGCGCTGCTCAACGTGCTCCCACTCGGCCCCATGCAACAGACCACAAGTACCACCTCCTAAACTCTCTCCATCCATCTTCTTCCTTTTCTTTTCCCTCATTTTCTTCTTCCTCTGCTTCCATGCATTTCCTCTGCTTTGCTTGCTTGCAGGGAGAGAAGGTGACGAGGCAGCATTTAATTAGGGTGGGTGGCTAATTAATGAGGTGAAGAAAAAGACCCTTATGCCCCCAAGAGCAAAAAAATATCTAAACACACTTCTAAGAATAAAAATAAAATCCATATACCTCATCACTTCTCTTCTAACCTCCATTCATTACTTGGCTTCTTCACAGACTAAAATTCAACTTAATTAAATTAATTAATTATTCCATTTAAGCCAACTCCAAGTCACTTTTTGCCTTCGGGGCCTCCGCATAGATCCGAAACCTCCCGAACTCCGCTGTAAACTGAAAATACACATGTCCACAGCTTTTTCTCCTCAAAAAGCTCAACCGTGGAGTCGGTGTGCTCAAACCAAAAACCGGCTCCAAAACTGCCAGTTCCAAATCACTTTTTGCCTTCGGGTTTTCCGCGTCAGTCCAGAACCTCCCGAACCCCGCTGTAATCATAAAGTACACCTGTTCCAAGTGTTCCCAATATTTCTGTACCCCACTGTGAAGTCGAGGCTTCCCCGAAACCGGTCCTCTAACGGCGAGCAATGCCCGAAAAACCCCGAATCGACCTGGGGCTTCCGCGTTGATCCGAATCAACCCGAACTCAACTATAATCCAATATGGAACACGCTCGAGACGATTTCTCCACACCACGCCAACTTGTGAGGTCGGTGCACCATCCGAATTCCCGGTATTCTACACTCTCCCCTCCTTAAAAAGGGTTTCGTCATCGAAACCAGAATAAATCATAAGTTAGGAGGGTGTCTCAAACAACTGGGGATAGGAGATCCTCAACTCTCAAGTGGTCGTTCTCGCTCATCACGATGGCTCCACTGATCCTTCACTCAAGGTATGATCTGTCTGCACCAATCCTCAGCTTCACGAGCAAGAATTGGGATCAGCTGCTCCTAAAGTGGCACCCACTGATCGATCATCTCAATCCAAGGTACACTGCTCGCCTAAACAAGGCGTCCATGACCATAGAGTCATCGCCGGGATAATCACTGCATGATCAATCTTGCATCCCGAATACTCTGTCCACCGGCAAACATCCACCCAAGGCTGACATCATCTTCAGCTTCATGCTCTCGAAGCTACACTGGCACCACTTACTCTAAAAGCTTCGGTCTTCTGTCGCAATCGTAGGCCAAACTAAATCCCAACGGCATCACCTTTCGTTGGGTTCCCCGTCGCTCTTGCAGCTGTAAACACAAGGCTTAACCACAACCTTCCGGAGTCAAAATTCAAAACCTCTCAACTCAGCATACCACTCTTCTCTCTTAGAAGTTGCAGCACTATCCTCATGTGCTCCTCAAGCTCTATGTCACCTCGGAAATAAATCCAAATATCCACGACAGGTACCACTGCTAACCCGTCCAAACCCGGTTGGAACCTACAATTCCTCAAATCATGAAGGCGGCAGGGCATTAGCCAATCCACTTGACCTTGCTGTAAGCCCATAATGCCCCTATCGGTTCCTGAACACCATTAGGGCACAGCCCTCGGCTGTACGGTTCCAAAAAGCTATCAATCTCACAAAGGGCGTCTGCTAAAATACAAACCAAACCTGTCTGTGCTCGAACCATCATAAAACCCTCACTGTTGTGTACTCACAACGTGGCATCACTGCCGTGTACCAACGGCGTGGCATCACCCCTGTGTATCAACGGAGTGGCATCATACTCAAGCATCAATCTCTCGGATCTTCACTGTCGTATACCCATGAAGCGGTGCTGGGTCGCACAGACCTCTCGATCGTTAAATCCCACAGCTGCACTATCATCTCACACTCTCTATCTCGCAGGTGATACTCCAACAGGTGTTACCATAGTTGGCGCAGTTTCCATAACCACGTCAATCACTATCTCAAACTCAATCTCACTAAGCGGCGGCTTCAATATCAGATCAGGTAGACTTCCACCCGGGATCACACGGGCGATAGATATTCCTTAGTCTCGGTGCCGCCGTAAGCACCTCCTCTACGGTCGCTCGCAAGGCGACACGATCACGACCCAACCTCCGTCGTGCACCAGCTTCCTTTATAAACATACTCCTCCTGACCAGGTCCACGGAGGGTCATTGTCCTCTCTCGACAGTCTAAGATAGTATAAATTTGGGATAGCCACTCCCTATCCAACCTCAAAACAACATCTCTAAACTGATGTAGGACTGGTAACATTCATCCATGTGCTAAATGTGATCTGGAACCCGATCCTCACGTGCACAAGCCAACAGTCCTATCTCTGGCCCACACGAAGCTACCCCTGCTCTACTAAAACACACCAGCGGTGACGGCATCAACCATGCTCTAGATCCAATGACTAAAAGGAAGACCACCTCAGGTAAGATACAATCCACTATCCGGTGCCCCCTATCCGGCTGCACAAACTCATCTTCCGGATGCTGGGGCCATCACTCAAATCTGCCTCGGCATCACAGCTCTATCAGCCTATCAGTAAACTGGATGAACCTCCTCATCCCAAAGGGCAGTGGGGCGCCAACGCAAATGGCAATTCCATGAGGACAACTCTGAGACACCCCGCCTGAAAATATCCAGACACCACTGCTGGTGCCTCAGCTGTCGAGACCCTCCTGGTCTTTGTCTCCTCTGAGACTCCTGATCCTGAGACTGGAATCATGGCAACCTCTAATCCACTCGGCTGCCCCAAATCAGGCGATACCGGATGTCTCTCTCTGGAGCTAGTCCCTCGCTCTGCGTCTCTCTCGGACATGATCGCGGATCCCGGTCAATCCATCGAGCATGTACGGTGGTTGCAACCAAAATCGGCACTCGCCGAGAATGCACGAGGAGATAAATATATAGATGCAGTCCCTTCTCAAATATAAACAACCTCCAAGCCACAACCTAGGCGACGAGGGGTACACAGCTCAACCGTCGCAGATACTCGCTCCAGGTCATCAACTGCGCTCCCGGTGGTCCAACAGGACGAACTTGACGCCACCGACTCTCGGCATCCTTATCCAAAAGTACATGACCAAGCGTCCTGATGTTTCTCCTGGATGACCAAATCCTCGAACAGCTCTTCCATAGCAGCGATCCAGTTCTCGGCCTCCCAAGGCTCCAAACTCTAACCCGAAATCTGCATGGGATGGAACTGGATGAGGTACACAACCGATCGGCAATCTCTTGCTGCTCATGCACTATCCACAGTGCGATCTGGGTCGAGGTCGACGATGTCGCGGCCGGAGGTACTACTGGCGATACTCCGGGAGATGCTCTCGGTCCAAGCATGTGCATCACGCGCTCCATGCTCTCTTCCTGGCGCCGCATCGCCTCAAATATCAGGACTGCTTGGGCCTGAATCTCTCAGGCCTCTCTCGGCTTTATCCATTTAGCTTCCCGCTATACGAGCTCCTCATCCAAGGTCAAACACGCCCTCGCCGCTGCACGGCGTCTCGGAAGCATCAAATCACTGCAACAGAACAACCATTAGGACCAAAACTCTCTCGACCAAATCAAGCGAAAGTCTAAAACATGTTAACCCTTCTAAAGTATTATGTTGTCTGCAGCCAACATAATCATCTTTAGAGAAATAACATGTAAGATAACTCGCCCCAATCCCCTGGGGAGGTAAAAACTCAATCAGGACTCTCGCTAAAGTCACGTCTCTCACGACAGTCATCCTACTGTCCAACCAATAGCCTAGGGTCTCTAAGTCCTCAACGACCTATACACCTAGGCTCTGATACCACCTAAATCTGTCACGCCCCGTGTGACACCCCAGGAATTTGGATTAGTCCTTTATATAAATGATATAATAGGACTAAATCTCTAACCCGGCTATAGCATTTTGGATGGTAGCAAAATCCAAGAGGAACATGAGAGTTAAGCGTGCTAGAGCTAGAGTAGTTCTAGGATGGGTGACCCCCTGGGAAGTGGGGCGTCACAGTTGGTATCAGAGCCATTCACCAGCCGGAAATGTGAGATGAGTCTCGGCTGAGCCAGGGTTATATAACGGGTAGAGCGAGGCTCCCCGGCTAATGACCGTTGTGAGTGGAGTGCAGCTCCTCACAAGGTCGGCTAAGGCTAGCGAGATGAGTCTCACATCGCCTGGTACTTGTGAGTGTGCTTGAGCCTGACGTGGACGTCAGGGCTTAAAGGGGGGAAGAATGTGACACCCCCGGAATTTGGATTAGTCCTCTATATAAATGATATAATAGGACTAAATCTCTAACCCGGCTATAGCATTTTGGATGGTAGCAAAATCCAAGAGGAACATGAGAGTTAAGCGTGCTAGAGCTAGAGTAGTTCTAGGATGGGTGACCTCCTGGGAAGTGGGGCGTCACACCCCGGGGTCGAAACTGCGACCCGGGCTCGCCAACAGATCCGCCATCTGTACGAAAACTGCCGCACAGACGAAGCGTCTACCCTGCAAGTCAGATCTATAGCTAAAAACATGTATCAGAGCTGAAACTAAAACCAAAAGCTATAGAATAAAACTGAACATCTGGAAAAGTAAAATCTCCACTAGTACTCAAATCCTCAAGGTACAAAGTCTCTCAGAATGTCCAGTACAAAAGTGAAAACATAAAATACACCGGGTACATCTACCTCAGACTCTCAATGCTGGTAAGGAACTAATCGGCCGCGTCCTCACCTCGATCTGTTGTCTCCGCGCGAACCAAGCCGGAACAGCTGCCTCAACCTGTCACCGCAGCGGGTGTGAGATCTACTGCAGAAGGCAGATCTCAGTGGGTACCGTCCCAATATCCATGGTATGCCCACTAAGTCTACTGGAGGCAAAACAGACAGGTATGCAGATAGATAGGTAGATAGATAAATAAGCTGAAGGAAAACTACAGCTAATATGTCTCAAAAGGAAACTCTATCATAAACATGCTCTGCATACTCTCGCTACTACTAAAATGCCTTAGTATCAATGCTCAAAGGAAAAACCATCTAAGAACATAATATGTGACCACCCGCTCATAACACCCAATCCCAAAGACTGCCACATAGGGTCCAGTCAAGCCTGCGCCTGTCGACTAGGAACGCACCTGCCCACTACCACACATCCCCATGAGGACGGGATTTACGTGGGGCGTCCTGTCCGACTATCTCAATCTCAATCAAGTAACCTCCTGGTAACTCGGCCAGGGGCATCAACCACCTAGTAACTCGGCCAGGGGCAAGTAACCACCTGGTAACTCGGCCAGGGGCAATAACCACCTGGTAACTCGGCCAGGGGCAAGTAACCACATGGTAACTCGGCCAGGGGCAAGTAACCACCTGGTAACTCGGCCAGGGGCAATAACCACCTGATAACTCGGCCAGGGGCATCAACACATCTACGCATCCGGAGCATGACCCGAGGGGAGCGACCCCAACGAGCTCAAGTATCACATCAGTCTCAACTGTCTCAATAAACGGCATATGCAGGCTATGGTCCACGATCAAACAGATCGGCAACTCAATGCTCAGAAGTACAACTCAGTCGGAAAAGACTCCTCGACTCAAACAATAAAAGCCCAAAACCTCACATGATCTGTCGGAGAACCCTCAACGACTCAATCTGATAATGCACAACTCATGGCTAAGTCGGGAAACCTCCACGACTCGATCTGCCAGAACCCCAAACTCTCAAGCTAAGTCGGAGGTCCACCTCAACGACTAAATCGAAAAAACACAAACTAGAGCAATCACCCAATCCCCACAAGGAAGCTCATCTCACATGACACTAGAGCTCAACACACATGCTCTAAAAATCCACTCGGCCCCCCGGCACGAGTATACAAGCACCCTGAACCTATGCCATACCTTTGGAAACTCATAATTTAAAAACCATCTTTGAAATCATTGATTTTCCTTAAAATTGCGTTTCTCGATTTTTAGAACGGTTCAGGTGCAGTTATGATGCAAACAAAACATGAAACCTAGTGTCATATGATATCAGGAGTCTAGTAAAAATAATTCGGGGTTCCAATAAATTTTACAGAAAATTCCAGGCAACTATCAGATGTAAAAACAACGAAAACACCTAATAAACATGTTCAACTTGCATTCAATAGCATTAAGGGGCATTCCATAAATTTTGGAGAAATTCCAACCCACCTAGAACGCTTTCCGCAGGCAACGCTGAAGTTGGTGTAGTGCTGATACCTCGAACTGATGAAAATCCGAAAACCGCCGCGCGCTCTCGCACACTGCCGCGAAACACGAAAAAAACCCCGGAAGTTTGAATAATTCTTCTGAGTCCATTACACCAATCCGGCACGCAAACAATGCACTCCACACTAAAGGATTTCCTCCCCCTAGTTCCACACCTCGAGCCAACTGTACAACTCATCCCCACCGCGCACTCGATCCAAGCTCCACCCGGTGCTTCGCCGAAAACCGCGCAAAAGACGCCGTCCTGTGAGAAAAAGGGGAAAAAACACGAAAATCCGTTAAACACAGCCCACAAACAGACTCGCGACGCCCGGGCAACCACCAGCCCAAGCTGTGCGCGCACAGCCCACCGGCGCCGACTCCCCGCTCGCTCGCTCGCTGACCGCGCGCAGCAGCCGCGCCACCCGCGCGCTGCGCTGCCGTCGCTCGCGCGGCGCCCGAACTGCCACAGCCGCTGGCCACGCCGCTGTCAGTCGCCAGCCACTCGGCGCCCAGCGGCGAGGCTGCGCGCTGCCCGCGCGGCACCTGGGCCTGCCGCGCGGCGCCCAGCGGCGCCCCAGCGCGCGCCCGCGCGGCACCTGGGCTTGCCGCGCGGCGCATGGGCCCGCCGCGCGGTGGCCTAGCCCGCTCCGCGCGGTCCTCGGGCGGAAGCTACCGCCCACGCGGCGCGCGCCCGCCCGCGCGCATTCTGCGCGCCTGCGCGTACGCTGTGCGCGCGCTGCGGCTCCCCGGCTGCTTGCTGCCAACAACCAAAGACAGCAAGCCCCCAACAGAGCAACACCCAAGCTTCCCCTCACCACTCTCACAGAAGAAAAAGAAAAAGAAAACAGACAGCACATACCTCTTGAGTTCGCCGCGCGCTCGCGCCGCTCAACGTGCTCCCACTCGGCCCCATGTAACAGACCACAAGTACCAACTCCTAAACTCTCTCCATCCATCTTCTTCCTTTTCTTTTCCCTCATTTTCTTCTTCCTCTGCTTCCATGCATTTCCTCTGCTTTGCTTGCTTGCAGGGAGAGAAGGTGACGAGGCAGCATTTAATTAGGGTGGGTGGCTAATTAATGAGGTGAAGAAAAAGACCCTTATGCCCCCAAGAGCAAAAAAATATCTAAACACACTTCTAAGAATAAAAATAAAAT
The DNA here is from genome assembly GCA_029204045.2 of Tillandsia leiboldiana. Classification (NCBI taxonomy): domain Eukaryota; kingdom Viridiplantae; phylum Streptophyta; class Magnoliopsida; order Poales; family Bromeliaceae; genus Tillandsia; species Tillandsia leiboldiana. The sequence continues at coordinate 13,567,469 of CM055066.1, forward strand.
CCATATACCTCATCACTTCTCTTCTAACCTCCATTCATTACTTGGCTTTTTCACAGACTAAAATTCAACTTAATTAAATTAATTAATTATTCCATTTAAACCAACTCCAAGTCACCTTTTTGCCTTCGGGGCCTCCGCACGGATCCGAAACCTCCCGAACTCCGCTGTAAACTGAAAATACACATGTCCACAGCTTTTTCTCCTCAAAAAGCTTAACCGTGGAGTCGGTGTGCTCAAACCAAAAACCGGCTCCAAAACTGCCAGTTCCAACTCACTTTTTGCCTTCGGGTTTTTCGCGTCAGTCCGGAACCTCCCGAATCCCGCTGTAATCATAAATTACACATGTTCCAAGTGTTCCCAATATTTCTGTACCCCACTGTGAAGTCGAGGCTTCCCCGAAACCGGTCCTCTAACGGCGAGCAATGCCCGGAAAACCCCGAATCGACCTGGGGCTTCCGCGTTGATCCGAATCAACCCGAACTCAACTGTAATCCAATATGGAACACGCTCGAAACGATTTCTCCACACCACGCCAACTTGTGAGGTCGGTGCGCCATCCGAATTCCCGGTATTCTACACTTACCTCAGTCCTGATAAAGGCGGACCTATGGCGATGCTGGTCTACTAAGACAGACGCATCAACTGGCCCCACGTCCTCGTGATCTGCCATCTGCAATAAGCAATCTACTTATTAGTAACATCATAGCTAAAAATAATTAAATATTAAGACAAGATAAATATAATTGTGTAAATCATACGCCGGCGTCCTTGTTGCACTATTTCTGTATTTTGTGGACAAGTGCTCCTATAATGGCCTGCCTGCTTACAAATGGAGCATTTTCCTCGTCGGCCACCCCCATCGTCTATTATATTACGAATACGTGTAGATCGTGGACGACCTTTCTTCCTTCGTATAGGAGGCGGTACAATCGGGGGACCTTGGGGTCGTGGCCAGTGCCGTCTATCAGGAACAGGATGAAATTGTGGTGCGTACGCCGCACGATAGCAGTCTGTACTATACCAGGGTGAACAAAAATTCTGGTAGGCTAATCTCATATGTGATGTACTACAAACTGCTAAGACATGCGAGCAAGGTATTACTGTTAGATGAAATTCACAACATGAACATTCGACATTTGTTCCATTGACGATCACTTTGTAGTCGAAATCTCCAGTTTGAACTTCAAATTCTGTGAGTCCAAATCTTTCAACATGATGTGCCCGCACCGTATCTATATTTTGAGTAATCTTATTTTTTACTTTAGGGACAAAAGCGTCCGTCGAATGTTCACCGGCCGCACGGCGCTCGCAGAAATACTTATTAAGCTTATAAAAAGTAGCCGCAACAAAAGCCGTGATAGGCAAACCACGAGTGCCCTTAAGAACCCCATTTAACGATTCAGAAAGATTCATAGTTATCAATCCAAATCGGCGACCTCCATCAAATGCTCTTGCCCAGTACTCTTTATATCTGTCAAGATTATGGACCCACTCCCAAGCATCGTGATCCAACACCTCTAATTCTTCCTTCAGCTGATTATATGCCGTCGGTGTTGCAGCAATTCCGATCTGCCAGAATTTATCTAACAATATGGCGGTCTTGAAGCGCTTTTTCATGTTTGCTTTCATATGTCGAAGACACCAACGATGCGAGTGACCCCGTGTTGGAGGATAGATAGTAGCCACTATTTCCCTCAATCCAGAAAATCGATCAGATATAAAACAAATGGCTCTATCACGGGTAACATAGTGACGCAAGTTATGCAAAAACCATCGCCAACTCTCGGTATTCTCTCCCTCACAAATTGCAAATGCCAAAGGATATAATCCATCATTTGCATCTGCAGCCGTCGCTGTCAAAGCATGACCTTCGTATTTGCCGTACATATGTGTGGCATCAATACTCACCACCGGCCGACAATGTGCGAATCCATGGATCGAATGTCCAAATAACCAAAAAACACGACCAAAGGGAAAAATGCCATCAGCGGGCCACCTATGATCCAGACGCCATAAAGTACCATGATTAGAATTCTTTACCATAGAAAGGCAACGAGGCAAGTCAGTGTACGATTGCTCCCAGCTCCCGTAAATAATTTGTAATGCTTTACTCTTTGATTGCCAAGCCTTCCAATATGTTATGTCAGTATGGTACTCTGCTCGCACCATATCTCGAATTTCTTTTGGCGTCATATTAAGTCTAACCTTTAATGTCGGAAGAATCAATTAACATATAAGGGTCGAATTATAATTACGGTGCGCCGCATTCAGTATTGGAATTACACATGTGTGTGGACCAGCATATGTTTTTACCCTAAAATATGTCGTATCTTTGGGTACTGAAGCATGTAATCTCCAAGAACATCCCTCTACTAAGCATTTGACAGTGTAAGTCATTCTTGTAGATTTCAATACTTTCATTTGTACATTATGCTCAATATGCCACCGGTCTAGAGCATCCAATAAAGATGCCTTATCTTGAAAGGCACGCCCAACCCAACTCCCGTCGATGCTAGGGAGACCAGTATTGATTTGTCGAATATTAAGATCTATATGATCTACATCATACTGATTTATCCAATTAGTATCTGAAAGAAAACGTTCCGGATGATCAATAAATTCATTTTCCTCGTCAGGATTGTCTACGTAATCATTGCTGATTTGTGGGTTGTCCATTTGACTGTAAATTGTATTTGCAAGATCATTTAACCCTCCATCATGATTATCATCTATATCTGGAAATGAAACATCCAGTTCGTCATCCTGACTACTATTCTGATCATCATTGATTGGTGAATCCTCATGATTAATATCACTATTACCACCCCTGTCAACATTACAATCTCCTTCGTCGATATTATCACCTCCTTCCTCAACATTAGTATCAAATTCATTAATAACAGTTGGATTCCAATGTTCATAGGAATTAGATAACCTGCAAATTTGGTAAACCTAAAATTCCAACATTGCCATTAATTTAAAACTTAACATTTAATTTACATTTGTACTTACCCCCAATCAGAATGTTCTAGTTGTAAATGAGACATCCTTGGTTCTATACGGGAGGTCGTGCATTGTTCGCGTGATGTCGTGCAGTGTCCGCGTGAGGTCGTGGCTTGCGTGTGTATGGTCGTAGGTGGCACACATGTGGTCGTTGGTGGCACACTACTAAACGAGCAAGGTACAACACTCTCAATAGGGTCATACTCACTTTCTCTGCAATATATACAATGATTAAGTCCATTTAAAGAAGATTACAAATTACTAAATTATTAGGTTATTTTTCTAACCTTGTCATTCTGACACCACCTTCGTGTGGAATATTTTGATCACTCATTACATTAGCGGAAGGACCCAAATCAGTATAATTGTGGAGCATTCTCGTGTAATAACCTTGCGGTTCAAAATTATCCGACGGATGTAGCTCTTTCTCAATGTATACCGTCACAACACCATGATGTTCACATAATCCAATCATTCCCTCCAATGATTCATCATCTACTACTTCGTGAGCTAAATATCCACTACCGATCGTGGGGCAACTAATAGTAAATTTTAAACGAAATTGTTCTCTTGTACAATTTACTAAACGATACATTCTCGTCTCGAAACTAGTATATGTAGAATCAGAACGTATCACGATTAACTTTTTTTGACCGCCGATATATCGTGGACCATTCTCATCGATAACTAACTGTCCATCCCAATGAACACTTATGGGCATGCGACGATTAGCCATTTCAACTACAAAACAAAATTTAACCACTTCAAAATACTACTTTTAACTTTACAGTCGGAGACCGACAGTGAAACCTCTCACTTTGAGCGATCTCACAGTGAGGGGATCGCTCACTGTGACGGCGAAGCTCTCACTGTGAGGGGATCTCTCACAGTGAGCGATCTCACTGTGAGAGATCACTCTCTCACAGTGAAGCTCTCTCACTGTAAGGGGATCTCTCACAGTGAGCGATCTCTCACAGTGAGCGATCTCTCACTGTGAGCGATCTCTCACTGTGAGGGGATCTTTCACTGTGAGGGGATCTCTCACAGTGAGCGATCTCTCACTGTGAGAGATCACTCTCTCACAGTGAAGCTCTCTCACTGTGAGAGAGTGATCTCTCATAGTGAGAGAGCTTCACAGTGAAGCTCTCACAGTGAGAGAGCTTCACTGTGAGAGACACTCACAGTGAAGCTCTTACAGTGAAGCTCTCTCACTGTGAGAGATCAAGCTCTCTCACTGTGAGAGTGATCTCTCACAGTGAGAGAGCTTCACTGTGAGAGAGTGAGAGATCACTCTCTCACAGTGAAGCGAGATCACTGTGAGAGAGTGATCTCTCACAGTGAGAGATCACTTTCTCACAGTGAGAGAGAGAAAGAGAGAGAGAGAAGAGAGAGAGGGAGCGAGCTCACAGTGAGAGAAAGAGCGCGAGAGAGACGGCGACGGCGAAGGCGACGGCGAGAGGAGATCGGCACTGCGACGGCGAAGGCGACGGCGAGAGGAGATCGGCACTGCGACGGCGAAGGCGACGGCGATCTCACTGTGCTCGGGCCACTGCGATGCCGATCTCACTGTGCTCGGGGCACTGCGACGAAGAAGGCGACGGCGATCTCACTGTGCTCGGAGCTCTCTCTGTGCGGGAGGAGATCAGCACTGCGACGTCGAAGGCGACGGCGATCTCACTGTGCTCGGGCCACTGCGACGCCGATCTCACTGTGCTCGGGGCACTGCGACGAAGAAGGCGACGGCGATCTCACTGTGCTCGGAGCTCTCTCTGTGCGGGAGCGGCTCGTGCGGGATTGAAGATGAAGAGACACTGCTGCCCGCGCGGGTGGATATGGTGGTGAAGAAGGCGCTGAATCGATCAGCGCCTTTAACATTATAAGTTAAAGGCGCTGAATGGCTCAGCGCCTTTAGTGTTCTGCATTGAAGGCGCTGAGTCGCTCAGCGTCTTTAGTGTAAATCACTAAAGGCGCTGAGCAACTCAGCGCCTTTAGTGTAAATCACTAAAGGCGCTGAGCAACTCAGCGCCTTTGGTGTTTTACATTAAAGACGCTGAGTAGATCAGCGCATTCAGCGCCTATAGAAGTAAACAAAACTTAGCCAATTTTCGCGAAAAATGCCTAAGTCCTCAACGCCTTATAGTGTATGCTGAAGGCGCTGAATGGAACAACGCCTTCAACATATAGCATGAAGGCGCTGATTCATTCAGCGCCTTCACAGGATTTTTTGTGAAGACGCTGAATGAATCAGCGCCTTCATGCTAAATGCTGAAGGCGTTGAAGCGTTCAGCGTCTTCACAGGGTTTTTGTGAAGACGCTGAATGCTTCAGCGCCTTCAGCTCGCCTAGCCTTCGTGGCGCCCAGCTGGCAAAAGGAGGGTTAGTTTTGCAAAAAAAAATTGGGGAGGGTTATTTGGCAAATTTTCAAAAGTTGTAGGGTCGTTTTAAAAAAAATCCCATTCCAGCCTAGCTCTCTCTCTCTCTCTCTCTCTCTCTCTCTATATATATATATATATATATATATATATATATATATATATATAATGAATCTGGGGTTCTTCGGTGTTGATGTGTCGTGCTCTCGCAGATCCGTGGTTGCCCTCTTCCTCACACATGGCGTCATCCGTCTCGCGCTGAGCCCACTCTCTCCCCTTGCCTCTTTTCTTCCCTATCTCCGTACATTGTACATGTGCCTCCTCCCCCTTCGCTCGTGGGTCCCCATGGTCGCAGCAGAAGAGGACAGCGCCAGGCCCGCACTACAAAAAAATTATGATTTAGCGGCATCCTGTAATTGCCGCCTAAAGTTCAAAAAGTGCCGTCAAAACTATTAGTGGCATTTAGCAATTAGTGCCGCTTATACTCGTGTTGGTGAATCTTCTACCGGCATTTAATTAAATTGCCGGTAAAATTAAGTAATTAATAACATTAAATAAATGCCTAGATGTGGTTATTAGCGATATTATTAAATGCCAGTATTTTTTAATTATCTACAACACTAATAAATGCCGGTAATTATTAGTTTATTTATAATATTATACAAATGTTGGTAATCTATTGTTAATTCCGGCATTAATAAATGCTGCTAATTCTAAATATTTTTAAATAAATAAAAATAATATAAATTATAATTTGCACTATCATAAAATAATTAAATCTTATCAATTTCAAAAAATACAATTTCAATGGATAATATGAGATTTCAATATTTTCATATGACAAGTGACATAAATCGTACATAACAAAATAACAAAAATAATTTACTAAGCTCATTTTCAATTAAACAAACAATAAGTTAAAATCTTTAGTCCATTCAACATCCAAAAAAATAACAAACGACCACAAAATTTTCTAAACACAAAAGTACTAATACATACATAAATAACTGTCACGCCCCGAGTTTTGAAAAGCAGGCTAAATTTTTTTTTTTTTTATAAATCAGAGTTCGCAAACCAGGCGTAACAGACCGCCACATGTATAGTAAATTCCCTGCCCAACTGGACAGATCCTTTCCTATACATGCACGGCTAATCATAATCAGTCAATATCAGAGTAGTCTAAACTACGCATGCAAGACTAGTCAATTTATAATATTTAAACAGAAGTGCGGAAAATAAATATACTGACTACAAAGGGGTCGATACTATCGCAATCGTCTCACCAACGTGTCCCGACATCCCATCACCCAGCGACCTGAAAAACAGTCACCCAGGGGTGTGAGACACACCGGAGTGTATCCCAGTGGGCACGACGAGCCGAGAAATAGCTAATCGTACCTACTGGGTACAATAATCTGCGGATAGTAGATAAATCCATAGGTAAAGCTGAATACTGAATAATGTCTACTGATAATCAAGAAATCCACAGATAAGACTGAAATAGGCAGGTAATCAAGCATAAGGGAGCTGCAGATAATAAATGCTGGAAATCAGGATATAACTGTGCAGATATGGGTATAGAAATAAACAGCAGAACATGCTAGAATATCGAAATATCAGCTATGCATCAATAAAAGAACAGCAAATACTAACCGATGCCACTATTGGTCACGGGGACCTCAGGCGAAGATATCTATGCCAAGCCAACCACAATCATCCTGGATTCCACCTAGCCGAGCTGAACAACAAACCCCGTACCATTGATATAGCCAAGAGGATCCTCGTACCAAAAGGTACAGCCGAGAGTTTTCCTCATATCGGTACAACCAAGGGGCTCCCCGTACCCAGTGATACAACAAGAGGGGCGAGCTCACGGGTCAAGCAGACCCTTTACCGGTAAAGAACGCAATGTGGGGGATCAATCCCACGGCGTACGCGAACGAACAGCAGGTGTACAATCATCACAATGCAAATCTCACGGTCCACAGACCGAATAATCGGCAATATGCCGGAAATCCCCACAGGGATGCAGATGTCTATGTATCTCAGTCATATATCATGCAATCTAGAATACAAGAAATATGTATCTCTGAATAAAAGCAAATCTATGCCATGATCGAGCAAACATGATATATGTGTCCAATAGGAGCTAATGAACTATCATCTAACTAATGACCAATCAAGCAGGTATATGTGATATGTCTAAGGAGATCAGGGTCTATCAGGCAAGATCATAAATCATGCATATCGGAATATCAACAATAAATCGGCTGACAGGAATCAACAAGTGCCATCAAATCATGTAGATCTATATACTGAAAAAGCTGATGAACAGATATGTATATGGTATGTCTCATGAAGATCAAGGTCTATCAGAAATATAAAAACTGATAAACAGGTACGTAAGATATGTCTCACGTAGATCAAGATCTATCAGGACTAATCATAGGGCATGTCAATACAATCATCCAGGCTAATCTAGATAAAATCAACAGGTATATATGATGAGTCTAAAAGAATCAATGTCTATCAGGAGATCATGTGATATATATGCAGTCATCATAGGTCGTATCGGTATAATTCGCAGGCTGGTCAAAAAAACGGGTGTCCGACTGGACTAAAGCAACCAGAGGGCCGAATAGATAAAACCCGGACCGAAGATAACCCACCTGTATGTAGGCCGATCCAACGACTCCAACAGAGGCTCGTGGGCCGGAGTCAGACTGCAAGGACCTGAATCATAAAGTGCTAATCAGGAGTGACTTACTAGATAAACCACTAAAATCGACGCTCGCTCGGACTATAACCACTTTATCACTTCCGGCAGGGCCAATTTGGCTCCGGAAGCCACCGACAGGACACTGAAGTCACTGGAACTACCAGGACAATGTCGGGAATGGCCAGGGGCCACTATGGACAACCAGAAATCCATATCGAATCACGAGACTCGCGCCGAAACCGTAAAACCGGCAATTTTGCCAATTTACGGAACGGTATCCGATTTCCGCTCAACCGGAGTCTACGGAACTTAAGCAAAATGCCTAGTCGGTGTGTAATTACTGTCTAAAGACAGCCAGCGCGTTGCAATTGCATTTTAGTACCTAACATATCCTAAAATTGCATAAAAACAAAACCTTAAACACCGTTTTGTCTCGATCTCCCAATCCGGGAATCCAAAAGCTGCACCGTAAGTTCTGTCGAGTCCATTTCGACGAGACGAAGCCCGTGCTCACCATTTGGGAGCAGCACGAGACCCGAGAAAAACTTCGGGCCATGATTTTCCTCTCTAATATAGCCAAATAGCATTTTTGTTTCTCCGGCTCTTCAAAACCTATTTCTAACGCAAGCATCGCGTCCAGTGACCCCAAATTAGCTAGGGGCATGCTGTCGCGGCTTCGCAAACAGCCCGGAATAGCCTTTGGGCCAAACATTTAGCTTAAGGCTTGAACACACTACAACTTTAAATATACTTGTCCAAATTTAACAAAAATTAAAGCATTTGACTTCAGGCAACCCGAGGACAGCCAGGCTCACAATTGGGCAGCCCAGAATCTGCTGGATCAAAAGATCCAAGTACCTCGCTCTCTAACACTTCGACAATGCACCACCACACATCCACTCAGAACTAATTTGATCTGAAGTGAGCACTGAGCTCAGGGGATGATTTAACACAACTTTCATATTCATCTCGAACCCTAATTCCAAATTTTCCTTCTCTGTGGCATTTCATCAAGCACGTGGTGTGCACACTTCACACAACACCCACACACACCATGCCCGAGCTCCATCTCTGCACCCACTACATCTGGGGCTTTCCAACGTGGAAGGAAATGCTCATCCAAGTTGGAGGAATGTTTCTCAGCATTTTGGAGCAAGCCACAACCTTGGAGTGGCCGGAGCTCGGGAAGGAGATGATGCTTCATGGCATTGAAATTCGTGACCACTCCACCAAGACATCGGGGACTCAACCACTTGCACCAAAAATCTCCAAAACTCAAAGCAAGCCTACCTGAACCCGTGCCCGCGACGGGGCACGGCGGCGGCGCGGCGGGGGCCAAGCTCGGTTTGAGCTTCACCCACGTTAATGGCGGATTTTTCCAGAGGCTATATGGAGCCTTCCAAATTGGGTGGAATGTTTCTAATGAGTTCCAGGAAGCTTCTGGACCAATCCATCCCGGCCGGAGATGGCCGGGACGCCGGCAAAGGCTTCTTGGTTCATTCTCGGGTCAACCATGGCATCTTGATTTACCAGATGCATGGGAGCCATGCAAGTGCATGGTTGATATCCCCACACTCCCCGGAAGAGTTCTGGGCAGGTGGCTGGCGTCGGAAGGGCTCGCCGGCGCCGGAGAAAGGAGCTCGGCCAAAGGTGCAAGATACCCAAAATTAGGGTTCCAAACTGCGACGCGGTTTCTTGATCAAACTCCACCAAATTTGGTGGAGAGGATCAAAAGATCAAACAGTATTTTTCCATCATTTTACTTTCTTATTTGATCAAGTGGTTGCGTTCCTAAACCGAGGTGGAGCAAAATAGGGTTCCGGCGAGGACCTTTCTCCCGCCGGCAACCGGGACCATCCCAAGAACCGGGGCTCGACAGGGAGCTTCTACAGACTCCTTAGAGTCGACTTCCATTAACTTTAAACATTAAAAACTAAAGGGTGAGGAGCCTTACCTTCGCCGGAATCGGAGAAGATAAGATGAAGCCGGTTCTCCTCCTCTCCACTACGCGCGGCCACAGAAAACTCCAGAAACACAAGGGAACACCTCAGGATTTCCAGAACCCAACTTGGATCAAATTGGTTCAATCTTCTCCGACAACACCAATACCCGAGGGGAGAGCTTGTTTTCATGGGCTTCTCCGGCGATGAAGCGGCGGCCGGTGCGCTCCCACCGGGGAGTGCGGCAGAGAAGGGGGGAGGGTGGTTGCACAGGCGGCTAGGGCAAAGGTGCTCTGGGTTTAGGGTTTTTGGAAACCCTAGCTCGGATAGGTGTAATATATATAGGCATATGGTAGAATTGCACTTTAGTCCCTCTACTAATGATATTAAGGGCTGGGTCCCTTACAGAATTCAAGTCTCACACTTAAGTCCTCCACCATAAAGCGGCACGCACTTCGGAGCACAAAATCTAGGGTTTTCGCGCAAAAAAAACCGCATTTTTCACCTTATTTCACGCTTTTCGAGACAACCGGACTGTCAAACTGAAAATCTGACACCACCACGACGTCCGGCTCGACGAAACCTATCAGGTAGCGATTTTGGTTCGCTAAAAATTTGCTCTAAGATTTTTAAATTCCATCTGGTACTGTAAAATATACAGTTCAGCACGCTTTACGATGCTTTAGGGTTGTCAGACGGAAATTCCGTCAGCGCCATTGCGTTCAGATCGATGAAACCGTTCAAAATGACTACCTGGATCACTATGTTCAGAATCCGGACAGTGAATTGGTCAACGTTGATACCGCCGGAGTCCCGAAATTTGAGGTTACTGTTCATCTACAGTAATTCACTTAAGTGCACTGTGCACAGAGCACTGTTACATTGATCGCGAGATTCGTCCACTTCTTCGCTGATTTCTGGAAGATCCGACCGTCAGATCGAAAAGTGCTGAATATGAATCTCGCTCAGTTCGACAAGACGATCGCAATGGTGAATTTGGATTTCCAAGATCATGTCTGGATTGGAAAATAGCCTTTTGCCTCGTAAATCGTGCAACTTGCACACTGGCGATTGACCATATAGGCCAACAGGGGTCTTTTGAATTCAAAACCAGATCAAAATTCACTGTTAGACTATTTATTAAAAATAAGATATTTCGAGTTTCTACATCACTTACAACTTAAAAGAAGTTTCGTCCCTGAACTTACAACTTAAAAAAAAGTTTTATTCCCAGAGCTTACAACTAGAGTCATACCCTAGGGAATGCTCATATAGTTTATTCGAGGGCCACAAAATCAGTCGCAAGGTATCGACAACTCTAAGGCTACTCATTAAGACCCAATCTGATACTTCCCATTACAGGGCAGAGTATTTCCTCATTTCCTTCGACAGTACGTTGTCTGCAGCCAACGTGCTTACCAAAAGAAAAGTGAAATACCATAGATCTGTCGCCAACATCTAGTTGGGGACACAACTTCCATCAGAAGGTATATCACATACCTCCCAACCCAGTCTCCATGCTAACGACATCACCTTTATCAAGGATTACTACCACCTCGTGGTCATAAATATCACCCTGACTAACTCATAGGAGCGTCTACGTCGGTCCACAAAATTTGTGCAAAAGGTAGGGCCAATTTGAATCCATCCCAAAACAGGGTTACTATCGGGCCCATAGGCCACTGAATTATGACACGGGGATACTGAAGGATCAACAACTTGTTCAACCTCTGGGCAAACTGTGGGGCTGGTGCAATAATAGCAGTCATCTGCTGCTGCGCCATCAGCTAGACGTTTACGACAAGAACGAGAGTAAATCCTTCAACCACATGTACTGTAACTGATCTGAGCCCTCTGGCTCCACCAAAACATCAAGCCCACGGCCGAAACCATGACCGCGGCTAACCCCGTACTAACAACGATCCCCAAAACGAAGCACACCTAAGCTCCAAACCACTATGCCAAAACCCAGCGCTCTCTCGTGAACACAAGTCATCCTAGGGTTCGTTCTTAACCAAATACGTAGGTATCGTGTACCTATGCTCTGATACCATCTAATCTGTCACGCCCCGAGTTTTGAAAAGCAGGCTAAATTTTTTTTTTTTTTATAAATCAGAGTTCGCAAACCAGGCGTAACAGACCGCCACATGTATAGTAAATTCCCTGCCCAACTGGACAGATCCTTTCCTATACATGCACGGCTAATCATAATCAGTCAATATCAGAGTAGTCTAAACTACGCATGCAAGACTAGTCAATTTATATATTTAAACAGAAGTGCGGAAAATAAATATACTGACTACAAAGGGGTCGATACTATCGCAATCGTCTCACCAACGTGTCCCGACATCCCATCACCCAGCGACCTGAAAAACAGTCACCCAGGGGTGTGAGACACACCGGAGTGTATCCCAGTGGGCACGACAAGCCGAGAAATAGCTAATCGTACCTACTGGGTACAATAATCTGCGGATAGTAGATAAATCCATAGGTAAAGCTGAATACTGAATAATGTCTACTGATAATCAAGAAATCCACAGATAAGACTGAAATAGGCAGGTAATCAAGCATAAGGGAGCTGCAGATAATAAATGCTGGAAATCAGGATATAACTGTGCAGATATGGGTATAGAAATAAACAGCAGAACATGCTAGAATATCGAAATATCAGCTATGCATCAATAAAAGAACAGCAAATACTAACCGATGCCACTATTGGTCACGGGGACCTCAGGCGAAGATATCTATGCCAAGCCAACCACAATCATCCTGGATTCCACCTAGCCGAGCTGAACAACAAACCCCGTACCATTGATATAGCCAAGAGGATCCTCGTACCAAAAGGTACAGCCGAGAGTTTTCCTCATATCGGTACAACCAAGGGGCTCCCCGTACCCAGTGATACAACAAGAGGGGCGAGCTCACGGGTCAAGCAGACCCTTTACCGGTAAAGAACGCAATGTGGGGGATCAATCCCACGGCGTACGCGAACGAACAGCAGGTGTACAATCATCACAATGCAAATCTCACGGTCCACAGACCGAATAATCGGCAATATGCCGGAAATCCCCACAGGGATGCAGATGTCTATGTATCTCAGTCATATATCATGCAATCTAGAATACAAGAAATATGTATCTCTGAATAAAAGCAAATCTATGCCATGATCGAGCAAACATGATATATGTGTCCAATAGGAGCTAATGAACTATCATCTAACTAATGACCAATCAAGCAGGTATATGTGATATGTCTAAGGAGATCAGGGTCTATCAGGCAAGATCATAAATCATGCATATCGGAATATCAACAATAAATCGGCTGACAGGAATCAACAAGTGCCATCAAATCATGTAGATCTATATACTGAAAAAGCTGATGAACAGATATGTATATGGTATGTCTCATGAAGATCAAGGTCTATCAGAAATATAAAAACTGATAAACAGGTACGTAAGATATGTCTCACGTAGATCAAGATCTATCAGGACTAATCATAGGGCATGTCAATACAATCATCCAGGCTAATCTAGATAAAATCAACAGGTATATATGATGAGTCTAAAAGAATCAATGTCTATCAGGAGATCATGTGATATATATGCAGTCATCATAGGTCGTATCGGTATAATTCGCAGGCTGGTCAAAAAAACGGGTGTCCGACTGGACTAAAGCAACCAGAGGGCCGAATAGATAAAACCCGGACCGAAGATAACCCACCTGTATGTAGGCCGATCCAACGACTCCAACAGAGGCTCGTGGGCCGGAGTCAGACTGCAAGGACCTGAATCATAAAGTGCTAATCAGGAGTGACTTACTAGATAAACCACTAAAATCGACGCTCGCTCGGACTATAACCACTTTATCACTTCCGGCAGGGCCAATTTGGCTCCGGAAGCCACCGACAGGACACTGAAGTCACTGGAACTACCAGGACAATGTCGGGAATGGCCAGGGGCCACTATGGACAACCAGAAATCCATATCGAATCACGAGACTCGCGCCGAAACCGTAAAACCGGCAATTTTGCCAATTTACGGAACGGTATCCGATTTCCGCTCAACCGGAGTCTACGGAACTTAAGCAAAATGCCTAGTCGGTGTGTAATTACTGTCTAAAGACAGCCAGCGCGTTGCAATTGCATTTTAGTACCTAACATATCCTAAAATTGCATAAAAACAAAACCTTAAACACCGTTTTGTCTCGATCTCCCAATCCGGGAATCCAAAAGCTGCACCGTAAGTTCTGTCGAGTCCATTTCGACGAGACGAAGCCCGTGCTCACCATTTGGGAGCAGCACGAGACCCGAGAAAAACTTCGGGCCATGATTTTCCTCTCTAATATAGCCAAATAGCATTTTTGTTTCTCCGGCTCTTCAAAACCTATTTCTAACGCAAGCATCGCGTCCAGTGACCCCAAATTAGCTAGGGGCATGCTGTCGCGGCTTCGCAAACAGCCCGGAATAGCCTTTGGGCCAAACATTTAGCTTAAGGCTTGAACACACTACAACTTTAAATATACTTGTCCAAATTTAACAAAAATTAAAGCATTTGACTTCAGGCAACCCGAGGACAGCCAGGCTCACAATTGGGCAGCCCAGAATCTGCTGGATCAAAAGATCCAAGTACCTCGCTCTCTAACACTTCGACAATGCACCACCACACATCCACTCAGAACTAATTTGATCTGAAGTGAGCACTGAGCTCAGGGGATGATTTAACACAACTTTCATATTCATCTCGAACCCTAATTCCAAATTTCCTTCTCTGTGGCATTTCATCAAGCACGTGGTGTGCACACTTCACACAACACCCACACACACCATGCCCGAGCTCCATCTCTGCACCCACTACATCTGGGGCTTTCCAACGTGGAAGGAAATGCTCATCCAAGTTGGAGGAATGTTTCTCAGCATTTTGGAGCAAGCCACAACCTTGGAGTGGCCGGAGCTCGGGAAGGAGATGATGCTTCATGGCATTGAAATTCGTGACCACTCCACCAAGACATCGGGGACTCAACCACTTGCACCAAAAATCTCCAAAACTCAAAGCAAGCCTACCTGAACCCGTGCCCGCGACGGGGCACGGCGGCGGCGCGGCGGGGGCCAAGCTCGGTTTGAGCTTCACCCACGTTAATGGCGGATTTTTCCAGAGGCTATATGGAGCCTTCCAAATTGGGTGGAATGTTTCTAATGAGTTCCAGGAAGCTTCTGGACCAATCCATCCCGGCCGGAGATGGCCGGGACGCCGGCAAAGGCTTCTTGGTTCATTCTCGGGTCAACCATGGCATCTTGATTTACCAGATGCATGGGAGCCATGCAAGTGCATGGTTGATATCCCCACACTCCCCGGAAGAGTTCTGGGCAGGTGGCTGGCGTCGGAAGGGCTCGCCGGCGCCGGAGAAAGGAGCTCGGCCAAAGGTGCAAGATACCCAAAATTAGGGTTCCAAACTGCGACGCGGTTTCTTGATCAAACTCCACCAAATTTGGTGGAGAGGATCAAAAGATCAAACAGTATTTTTCCATCATTTTACTTTCTTATTTGATCAAGTGGTTGCGTTCCTAAACCGAGGTGGAGCAAAATAGGGTTCCGGCGAGGACCTTTCTCCCGCCGGCAACCGGGACCATCCCAAGAACCGGGGCTCGACAGGGAGCTTCTACAGACTCCTTAGAGTCGACTTCCATTAACTTTAAACATTAAAAACTAAAGGGTGAGGAGCCTTACCTTCGCCGGAATCGGAGAAGATAAGATGAAGCCGGTTCTCCTCCTCTCCACTACGCGCGGCCACAGAAAACTCCAGAAACACAAGGGAACACCTCAGGATTTCCAGAACCCAACTTGGATCAAATTGGTTCAATCTTCTCCGACAACACCAATACCCGAGGGGAGAGCTTGTTTTCATGGGCTTCTCCGGCGATGAAGCGGCGGCCGGTGCGCTCCCACCGGGGAGTGCGGCAGAGAAGGGGGGAGGGTGGTTGCACAGGCGGCTAGGGCAAAGGTGCTCTGGGTTTAGGGTTTTTGGAAACCCTAGCTCGGATAGGTGTAATATATATAGGCATATGGTAGAATTGCACTTTAGTCCCTCTACTAATGATATTAAGGGCTGGGTCCCTTATAGAATTCAAGTCTCACACTTAAGTCCTCCACCATAAAGCGGCACGCACTTCGGAGCACAAAATCTAGGGTTTTCGCGCAAAAAAAAACCGCATTTTTCACCTTATTTCACGCTTTTCGAGACAACCGGACTGTCAAACTGAAAATCTGACACCACCACGACGTCCGGCTCGACGAAACCTATCAGGTAGCGATTTTGGTTCGCTAAAAATTTGCTCTAAGATTTTTAAATTCCATCTGGTACTGTAAAATATACAGTTCAGCACGCTTTACGATGCTTTAGGGTTGTCAGACGGAAATTCCGTCAGCGCCATTGCGTTCAGATCGATGAAACCGTTCAAAATGACTACCTGGATCACTATGTTCAGAATCCGGACAGTGAATTGGTCAACGTTGATACCGCCGGAGTCCCGAAATTTGAGGTTACTGTTCATCTACAGTAATTCACTTAAGTGCACTGTGCACAGAGCACTGTTACATTGATCGCGAGATTCGTCCACTTCTTCGCTGATTTCTGGAAGATCCGACCGTCAGATCGAAAAGTGCTGAATATGAATCTCGCTCAGTTCGACAAGACGATCGCAATGGTGAATTTGGATTTCCAAGATCATGTCTGGATTGGAAAATAGCCTTTTTGCCTCGTAAATCGTGCAACTTGCACACTGGCGATTGACCATATAGGCCAACATGGGTCTTTTGAATTCAAAACCAGATCAAAATTCACTGTTAGACTATTTATTAAAAATAAGATATTTCGAGTTTCTACAATAACGCATCCAAATAGGTCACACGACATAAAGTTGTTTGTGAATATAACAAAACAGCTTAAAATTGTTTAAATTTTCTTGAATTCCAAATGTATCATTACTTGTGTTGAACCTGTCAAAAAAAGAACACGTTAAAAGTTAGTTTTAACGAGTCAAAAGTCTATATATTAAATAATAAAATTGACGAAAGGATAAAAATATAGGTCTTATACAAATGTAAAGGGCCAATCCACAGTTGCTCCAACAGCATCTCCAATTGTTTGAAAACCTCCATATGATCTTAATAATGGCTCGTTAGGCTCTATTGGAACATTTATTTGCACCTCCCAGCATTGTGATCCTAACTCGACACCACCTATTTTCGTAGTTGGATTTGTACTCAACAAAGAACTTTGCGCAACATACTTGTGAGGTTTTCTCAACCTCTTCAAATATACTTCAATTCCGCCCTAATATTGAGTAAAAATAAGTAAATACAGTTAAACTTTTAAAGTGTAAAAAGTAATTTGTATTAGTCTTTATATTGAAATAATATTAAATAATAACTAAAAAATAAAATAAAACTTGTGATTTATATATATTAGAAATAAGTAATAAGAAAATTCAGAATAAGAAATAGAAGGTAACCCCATTATCTAAAGTATGGACATCCTTTCTAACAATTTTTGCTCGATAACCCTGCATTCAAATATAGTATATATTGGATATCTATATTGATCTTAAGTACATATAAATTTATACAAAAAAATTAAGATAAATTAATTACAAAAAAACTACCTGATTTCGTGGTACTTCAAAGCTAGATTCAGAAGATTGGATTTCATTACTTGATCGGCGGTTCTTCAAAGAGAATGTTATTATTATTACCATTCTGCAAAAAAAAAAAAAATTAGATGATTTATCTCATTATAATTAGATGATTTAATTAAGAGTGCAGAAATTCTTTCACATTATTATCCCTATGTGAATTTCAATGTTCAAGAACCACACATCTAGACGGAGCTAGCGCAAAGGCTTGCTACAGCGACTCCCACGGGTATAGGCGCTCACCCTAATATGAGTTTGCTTACTGAATTGCTTATATATATATATATGTCACGCCCCGAGTTCGAAAATAGAGTCTAAATTTTTTTTTTTTTTTTTTATATATCAGAGTTAAAAGCAATCCAGGGCACGACAGACCGCCACATATATAGAAAATTCCCAATCCCCTTGGACTGAGCCTTTTCTATACATGCACGGCTAAGCACTTATAGCATATACCAGAGTAGTCTAAACTACGCACTAACTATAAAAGATTACAAAAGATTATTATTTAACCTTTACAGCAACTTATTCAATTACATTTTTACAACTGGTAAAATTTCAGCGGTTGCCAAGGGTCAAAGCTATCTCGACAACCTCACCAAACGTCCCGACATCCCAGCACCTGACCGACCCAGAAAAATGGTCACCCAGGGGGTGTGAGATACATCGACAGTGTATCCCAGTGGGCACGACGAGCCGAGAAATAGCTAATCGTACCTACTGGCATACAATAATTAGCGGATAGTAAAAGATCAGTAGGTAAGGCAGGTATAACAAGCTGATAACTGAGTAATCATGAATAGAGTGCTGAGCATAACAGGGTACTGAACTATCATAATAAGAGCATGCTGATATAGATACTGAATCAAGAACTGAGAAATCATAAGAGTATAATGACTGAGCATGCTAAGCAGGTAATCAATGCATCAATGGTAGAATAACCAAATACCCAATCGAAGCCACCATGTTGGTCAACAAGACCTCAGGGAAAAACGCCAAATAATCATGAATACAGTGCAGAACGTATCAGGGTATCGAAAACTAAAACAAGAGCATGCTAGTATAACGACTGAATCAAGAAACTGAGTAATCAATAGAGTACAATTACTAAGCATGCTAAGCAGGTAAACAATGCATCAATGGTAGAATAATCAAATACCCAATCAAAGCCACCAACCACAACCATACTGGATTCCACCTAGCCAAAGCTGAATAGCAACCCCGTACCATTGATATAGCCGCGAGGATCCTCGTACCTAACGGTACAGCCAAGAGTTTCCTCATATCGGTACAGCAAAGGGGCTCCCCCGTACCCAGTGATACAACAAAAGGGGGATAACTCACGGGTCAACCAGACCCTTTACCGGTAAAGAACGCAATGTGGGGGATCAATCCCACAGCGTACGCGAGCGAACAGCAGGTGCACAACGATCATAATGCTAATGCTCAAGCTCACGGTCCACAGACCGGGTAATCGACAAAATGCCGGAAATCCCCACAGGGATGCAATAACTGAAAGCCAATCTGATCTCATTGTCACGCCCCGAGTTTTGAAAAGCAGGCTAAATTTTTTTTTTTTATAAATCAGAGTTCGCAAACCAGGCGTAACAGACCGCCACATGTATAGTAAATTCCCTGCCCAACTAGACAGATCCTTTCCTATACATGCACGGCTAATCATAATCAGTCAATATCAGAGTAGTCTAAACTACGCATGCAAGACTAGTCAATTTATAATAATTAAACTGAAATACGGAAAATAAATATACTGACTACAAAGGGGTCGATACTATCGCAATCGTCTCACCAACGTGTCCCGACATCCCATCACCCAGCGACCTGAAAAACAGTCACCCATGGGGTGTGAGATACACCAGAGTGTATCCCAGTGGGCACGACGAGCCGAGAAATAGCTAATCGTACCTACTGGGTACAATAATCTGCGGATAGTAAGAATCATAGGGTAAAGCTGAACAATAAAGCAGATCTACTGATAATCAACAAAATCCACAGATAACTGAATAAGCAGGTAATCAAGGGTAATGAAACTGCAAGTAATAAATGCTGGAAATCAGGATATCACTGTGCAGATATGGGTATAGGAATAAACAGTAGAACATGCTAGAATATCGAAATGTCAGCTATGCATCAACAAAAGAACAGCAAATACTAACCGAAACCACTATTGGTCACGAGGACCTCAGGCGAAGATATCTATGCCAAGCCAACCACAATCATCCTGGATTCCACCTAGCAGAACTGAACCGCAAACCCCGTACCATTGATATAGCCGAGAGGATCCTCGTACCAAAAGGTACAGCCGAGAGGATTCTCATATCGGTACCGCCGAGGGGCTCCCCGTACCCAGTGATACAGCATGAGGGGCGAGCTCACGGGTCAAGCAGACCCTTTACCGGTAAAGAACGCAATGTGGGGGATCAATCCCACGGCGTACGCGAACGAACAGCAGGTGTACAATCATCACAATGCAAATCTCACGGTCCACAGACCGAATAATCGGCAATATGCCGGAAATCCCCACAGGGATGCAGATGTCTATGTATCTCAGTCATATATCATGCAATCTAGAATACAAGAAATATGTATCTCTGAATAAAAGCAAATCTATGCCATGATCGAGCAAACATGATATATGTGTCCAACAGGAGCTAATGAACTATCATCTAACTAATGACCAATCAAGCAGGTATATGTGATATGTCTAAGGAGATCAGGGTCTATCAGGCAAGATCATAAATCATGCATATCGGAATATCAACAATAAATCGGCTGACAGGAATCAACAAGTGCCATCAAATCATGTAGATCTATATACTAAAAAAGCTGATGAACAGATATGTATATGGTATGTCTCATGAAGATCAAGGTCTATCAGAAATATAAAAACTGATAAACAGGTACGTAAGATATGTCTCACGTAGATCAAGATCTATCAGGACTAATCATAGGGCATGTCAATACAATCATCCAGGCTAATCTAGATAAAATCAACAGGTATATATGATGAGTCTAAAAGAATCAATGTCTATCAGGAGATCATGTGATATATATGCAGTCATCATAGGTCGTATCGGTATAATTCGCAGGCTGGTCAAAAAAACGGGTGTCCGACTGGACTAAAGCAACCAGAGGGCCGAATAGATCAAACCCGGACCGAAGATAACCCACCTGGATGTAGGCGGTCCAACGACTCCAACAGAAGGCTCGTGGGCCGGAGTCAGACTGCAGGGACCTGAACAGAAACTAGAATTAAACCGGAATTCCCGAAAACCACTGAAGCTCACTAGATATGACCCGCCCAACTGTCTACAAATATCCGAATGCTACCAAACTCCCTCTGCTGTCCCTAAACAACACATTTTAGTTGTTCGGACAGACAGGGACTCAATCGTAAATATCTGTGTCGAAATGTTGCCATAATCACTTGCACGACTCCCGAAAAGCCGATTTTGGCTTCGGAGTCTCCCGACAGAAAACTAAAGTCGCTGGGCCAGCCAGGACAGTGTCGGGGATAACCAGGGGCAACTACAGACGACCAGATATCCATGTCGAATCACGAGACTCGCGCCGGAACCGTAAAACCGACAATTTTGCCAATTTACGGAACGGTATCAAATTTCCGCTCAACCGGAGTCTACGAAACTTAAGCGAAATGCTTAGTCGGTGTGTAATTACTGTCTGAAGACAGCCAGGACGTTACATTTGCGTTTAGGTCCCCGACGCATTTTAAAATTGCATAAAATGCTAATTCAACACCGTTTCGACTCGATCTCCCAATCCGGGAATCCAAAAGCTGCGCCGTAAGTTTCAGCGCATCCGTTACGACGAGACGAAGCCCGTGCTCATGGGCTTGGGCTGACACGAAGTCCGAGGGCAAAGTTGGCCCATAACCACTTAGAGTTCAACCCACTAATTTATTTATAACTTTTAACCTAGAGCATCATAAATCACAATATTTTACCAGTAACTATACTTCAATGTGCTGAACCTCGTGCTCATAATCCGGACTCGAATTGGGCAGCAAAAACCCAAGCTGACCCATAATTATTGTATATTAAAGCTTAATGTTGCAATAATTGTTCTTCAGTTGATTCTTTTCCACTTTTAATGTGAGCATCATGCTCAGGGGTCCTCAAATGTGTAGAGGCTCACCTCTGAGCCTCAGCAAATCCACCAAACACAAGTGAAGTAATGACATGATCCCACAAGGACTTGACTTCGGATATTTTATACATTCAGGATTTCTGGCAGCAATAAAGGTGAGCATCGCTTATAGGGCATCACAAAAACTTGGGGGCTCACCTGTGGGAGGTAGAAGCACTGTTGGCTCAGCTTCGGGAGCAAGGTGATCTCAACCTTCCATTGGTAGAGCTCGAGTTGGCCGAGCCCACTTGTCTCTCGGCCAAGCTTCCAACAAAGGTGAGCACCACCCTTCTTGAACCTTCAGAAGTGCAAGGGACCTCAGCCGTGAAAGCTTGGAAGCTCCTGTGCAATCCCAACCCGAGGAAGAAGAAGATAAAGCTTCAAGGGTTCATTAATGGCAACTTGGAAAGGAACCCGCATGGGTTGCATGCACTTGGTCCAAAGGAATTCTCATGATGTCAGGAGACTTACCCAAGATGGCCGGCGCCGGAGGAAGCGACGGCGACGATGGCCGGCGTTGCTCGGTTGCAAACGGGTGCAACTACCGGGAAAGAAATCCTGCCGTTAGAACTCGCATGCAAAATGTTGGAAAGCTTCCTAAGGATCATATTAGCTCACCTGGGTGGTTTCCCGGCGACGAGAAGCGCCGGCGACGCGCGGCGGCGGAGCTCGGGTGAAAGCACAACAAAACCCGAAGCTAGGGCTTCTTCGCCCGGCTCAGCCGTTCAACTGATCATCCCGAGACTTTGGGGGTAGCTAGAAGTCATCAAGGCGAAGAGGATCAACGGTTCCGATCTCAGTTTTAATGGTCGGAAAAATCGGGAACCGAGTTCGTCGGAAAATACAAGAAGATGAGTGCCTCCCGCGGCGGCGCACGGCGGCGGCTGGGGCCGGGGTCACCTCAGCCCGGTTGCGGCTCCACGAGGGAGTCCTCAGACATGGACTGGATGGATTAGCACCCACTCGATCACCCTCCTCAACGAGAACCCGAGATCAAGAAATGTTCTTGATCTTCTTCCTTCTCCGGCGATGAAGCGGCGGCCGGTGCGGGGCTCCCGTGGAGTGCGGCAGAGGAGGTGTAGAAGCGGTTGAAGCAGGCGGCTTGGGCAGCAGCTGGGAGCTTAGGGATTTAGAGGAACCCTAACCCGAATGCATAATATATAGTGTATATATGCAAAATTGCAATATAGTCCTTTATCACTTAATATTTTGCTATGAGCCCATTGCTGTAGAACACATTTGCTATAAGGACCTTCCTCTACAAGTTTGGTGCAAATCGATACCTAAAATATAGCATCAATACGCGAAATACTGTGATTTTTCTTCTATTTCCCGCTTTTCGAGACAACCGGACTGTCAAACTGAAAATCTGACACCGCCACGACGTCCGTCTCGACGAAACCTATTAGGTAGCAATTTTGGTTCGCCAAAATTTAGCTCCATAAATTTTAAATTCCATCTTATACTGTGCCGAAACACAGTTATCGTGCTTCTCGAGGCTCTAGGACCGTCAAACGGAAATTCCGTCAGCGCCATTGCGTCCAGAACGACAAAACTGTTCAAAATGACTACCTGGATCACTATGTTCGGATTCCGTTCAGTGAAATAGTGCTTGTTGCAATCGACCGAGTCAAAAACTCAGGGGCTACTGTTCATCTACAGTGCCAACTTAAGTGACACTGTGCGCAGAGGGCACTGTTACATTGGTCGCGTTTATTTGCCCACTTCTTCATCGATTTCTGGAAGATCCGACCGTCAGATCGAAAAGTGCTGAATATGAATCTCGCTCAGTTCGACGAGACGATCGCAACGGTCAATTCGGATTTCCAAGATCATGTCCGGATCGGAAAATAGCCTTTTTGTCTAGTGCATAGTGCGACTTGCCCACTGGCGATTGACCATATAGGTCAACAAAGGTCTTTTAAATTTAAAACCAGCTCAAAATTTCACTTTTAAATTGTTAATTAAAATAAAATATTTCGAGTTTCTACACTCATCTCATGTAATACTGAATGCAAGGAATAATGACTGTCGGTACAAGAGTAATATCCAAGATATACTGAGAAACATAGTAATATCTGATAGCTAGCTAGTGACCAATCAGGTATGGCAAAAGTCCAAGATATACTGAGAACATAGTAAATATCTGATAGCTAGCTAATGACCAATCAGGCATGGTAAAAGTCCAAGATATAAGATAGATGACCAATCCAACACGAAAAGTGTCCAAGTATAAACTAGATGACCAATCAGGCAGGATAAGTGTCTAGATATAATCAAGCATGATATAAAAATCTAGATATAAGCTAATAATAACCAATCAACGGAAAGAATGCTCAAATATAGAATCTGGGCTACCACAAGAACAGGGGTCCGACCAATTAAGGTACCCCAGAGGGCCGAAGAGATAAAGCCCGGACCGAAGATAAACCCACCTGTTTGCGGGCGATCTGACAACACCAACGGAATGCTCGAAGACTAGAGTCAAACCGTGCCAACCTGAATCAAAGATGTTGATCAGGGAACAACTCACACATACCCAAACCACAGACTCACTATTCTTACTTAAACCTGGATATTTTCTAGATTGACGCTAAATTTACCAAAATACCCCTCCCGAAAATTCATTTTAGATTCCCGGGAGATACGGGCATCAACCCTATGCCGCTGGCTCAACCAGATTCTACTGGGACACATCAGACAGCAAGGCGTAATCGCCGTAATTCCTCGAATTGCGTGATTAACACCGGGATGCCGTTAAACCGACGATTTTGCCGATTTACGGACCGATAATCAATTTATGCTCAACGAGAGCCGTTGGATCCCTAACGAAAAGCTTAGAGATAATGGACACACAGTCCAAGATAGCACGTGAGGTTACAATTGCGTTTAGACCCCTAGGGTTTCCAGAAATTGCACTTTTATGCATATTTGAGAGCTATTTTTTGCCCGTTCTAATTATCGGAACATCATTTTAACGAACCGTCACCTCCAATAGGTGGCCCTTGACTTGCTGGACACCGTGCTCACTATTTGGCAGCAGCACGGTACCCGAGAAAAACTTCGGGTCATAATTTACTTGCTAACATAGGCTAAATCGCATTATCCTTGCATTTTAATTTTTTTGACTCGACCAAACCAATTTCTGAGGCGAGCATCGCGTTCAGTGACCTCAAAATAGCCAGAAGCTCATTGCTGCGAAGTTGTTAAGTCGCTAAAATAGTCCCGGGGTCAATTGGACCCACATAAGCCACCATTTACTAAAACTTTACTTTCTGCTTATGCAAACAGCAAAGAAGCTTGATCATCATGCTCAGTACATCACAGGGGCTCAAGGGCTCACTCTAGTGCAGTCTTGTTCTTGCTGAATCAAAAGATCCAAGCCCTTGCTCTCGAATGGCTTAGTTGGCTCCACACATTGATCCACACAGTCAATCTTGGAATTGAAGTGAGCATCAAGCTCAGGGAATCATGTGGCGTCGAATGCTCACTTGCTGGATCATCAACAACTAGCCAGAATTAATTTGGGCTCTCTCGGGTATTTCCCCGAAGACTTGGTGTGTAACTTTGCACAACACACAACCCAACCCATCTACAATGGCAACTCCCCAACCGTGGGTTCTGGGTCTCAAGCAACATCACCAATAGCTTCTAGAGGTTAATTAGAGAAGGTCTGGGCAACTTGTAACCGCCGACGATCACCAGACGGCCAGCCACCATTGTTGAGCCCGAGCTCGGCCAACAATGGTGAAACCCTTTCTGGCATGCATGGACCACATCCAATAGCACCTAAAGGTGCTTCTCGACCCCACGAAGCTTACTGGACCCATGCCCGGCGATAGGACATGGCGGCGGCGGCGGCGGCGGTAGAGCAAGCTCGGCCCGAGCTTCCACCAACAATGGTGGAACTCCACCCGGGCTGCATGGATCACATGCAAATGCATGGATGGTCCCTAAATGGTCTCAGGAATCTTCTCGGCCAAGTGGCCGGAGGTAGGGAGCGACGCCGGCGCCGGAGCAAAGAGCTCGGCCGAAGCACAATAACCCAAAAACTAGGGTTACGATCTGCGACGCGTTCACTCGACCAAACTCCCTCAAATTTTGTGGAGATGATCTACAGGTCCTACAGTCCAAACCCACCATTTTGGTTCGGCGTTTGGGCCAGCGGTTGCGACACACTACCGAGGTGGAGCGTTTTAGGTTTCCGGCGAGAACCTTCCTCCCGCCGGCAACCGGGACCACCACAAGGACAAGGACTTGACGTGGAGTATCCTAAGAGCCTACAGAGACTACTTCCATGGGTCTCGGGTGCTACAACACAGAGGAGGAAGAAAGCTTACCTCGCCGGAGTTGGAGAAGAAGAGGAAGAAGCCGGTTCTTTTCCCCCCCGCGTCGCGCGTGCTCAGGTCTCCTCAAGCACACTCACCAGAAGCAAAGAGGTCCTCCAGAAAGCACAGGCTCGAGTTTGGGGTTCCTTGTGCACACCTCTCTCTTTCTCTCCCAAGCTCGGACCAAGCTTGTTGGTGGTGTCTCCTCGGCCAACCCCCACACCCAAGGCATTATGTGGAATGAAACAGAGAGTACAGGAATGCTTTGGAATCCTATTTGACCCCTTGTGCTCCCTCCATGAAGACAAAAAGCCATATATGATTTAATGCATAGTTTAGTGCAAATTTCGGTTTAGCCCTTCTACAACTAACTTTATGCCTTTAGGTCCTCACTGTAGCTCACAAATGTCACCAGGACCCTATACTTTAAGCCCTAAAACCTATGGTCCAAGAAAAGTATAAGTTTTTACAAAAATAATCGATTTTTCGACACTTTTTGCGCATATCGAGGCGAACGGTTCGTCGAATTGTGAAACGAACTTCGGCACGACGTCCGGCTCGTCGAGACCTATCAAATAGTGCCCTTGCTTGTTTGATTTGGTGCTCAAATAAAATCTCGGGCCATAATATACTGTAGGCTATACTGTGACGCACGCATTTCGATGCACCAGAATCGCCAAACGCGAATTCTGTCAGTGCCATTGCGCTCAGAATATTGAAATTAGCTAGAATTGACTACTCATACTGCTATGTTTGGGTTTTAGACAGTGAAACGGCCGACGTTGGTCGAGAGGGGAATTAAATCAGTGGTTACTATTCACAACTTAAGTTGTGGGGCCCGCTTCTTCTTTGCTATTTTTGAGGCGATCCGACCTTCGGATTGAAAACATGTAAATATCAATCTTTCTTGTTTCGACGAGACGGTCGCACTGGTGATCTCAGATTTTCAAGATCAGACTCCGATCAAAAGTCCATATTTTTAGGCCATATTTACACTATTAATAATCCATTTTTGCTAACCAAATAATCCAGAAAATTATTTAAAATTAATTTCAGTTTCAAAAATCATGGTTACTACATAACCCACCACTTATAAGAAGTTTCGTCCCCGAAACTTTAATTTAACCAAACTACCAGTAAGTCTTTAACAGATTCATAATATCTACAGTGACAATCAGTCACAAGATATCAACAACTTCCTCAAGCTTTTGGGCTAGCGGTGGGGCCGGTGCATTAATTACAGTCTGTCAGACGATTATGAAAAAAAAATGGTGAGCTGACCTTCAACCGCTATAATTGATCCGAGCCCTCTGGCTCCACTGAAATATCATGCCCACGACCCGCATTACGACCGCGGCTAACTCTACACCAACAGCGACCCCAAAGCCCAGAGCGCGTACGAACGCCACTAATAACCACAACAATGAGACTCAACTGTGTGTGAACACACCTGAGCTCCAATCCACTATGCCAATACCATGCGCTCTCTCGTGAATACAAGTCATCCTAGGGTTCGTTCCTAACCAAACCTAGGCATCGCCTTCCTATTGCTCTGATACCATAAAATCTGTCACGCCCCGAGTTCGAAAATAGAGTCTAATTTTTTATTTATTTTTTTTTTTTTATATATCAGAGTTAAAAGCAATCCAGGGCACGACAGACCGCCACATATATAGAAAATTCCCAATCCCCTTGGACTGAGCCTTTTCTATACATGCACGTCTAAGCACTTACAGCATATACCAGAGTAGTCTAAACTACGCACTAACTATAAAAGATTACAAAAGATTATTATTTAACCTTTACAACAACTTATTCAATTACATTTTTACAACTGTAAAATTTCAGCGGTTGCCAAGGGTCAAAGCTATCTCGATAACCTCACCAAACGTCCCGACATCCCAGCACCCGACCGACCTGAAAAAATGGTCACCAGGGGGTGTGAGATACATCGACAGTGTATCCCAGTGGGCACGACGAGCCGAGAAATAGCTAATCGTACCTACTGGCATACAATAATTAGCGGATAGTAAAAGATCAGTAGGTAAGGCAGGTATAACAAGCTGATAACTGAATAATCAAGAATAGAGTGCTGAGCATAACAGGGTACTGAACTATCATAATAAGAGCATGCTGATATAGATACTGAATCAAGAACTGAGAAATCATAAGAGTATAATGACTAAGCATGGTAAGCAGGTAATCAATGCATCAATGGTAGAATAAGCAAATACCCAATCGAAGCCACCATGTTGGTCAACAAGACCTCAGGGAAAAACGCCGAATAATCATGAATACAGTGCAGAGCGTATCAGGGTATCGAAAACTAAAACAAGAGCATGCTAGTATAACGACTGAATCAAGAAACTGAGTAATCAACAGAGTACAATTACTAAGCATGCTAAGCAGGTAAACAATGCATCAATGGTAGAATAATCAAATACCCAATCAAAGCCACCAACCACAACCATACTGGATTCCACCTAGCCAAAGCTGAACAGCAAACCTGTACCATTGTATAGCCGCGAGGATCCTCGTACCTAACGGTACAGCCAAGAGTTTCCTCATATAACTCCACCCGGGCTGCATGGATCACATGCAAATGCATTGCTGGTCCCTAAATGGTCTCAGGAATCTTCTCGGCCAAGTGGCCGGAGGTAGGGAGCGACGCCGGCGCCGGAGCAAAGAGCTCGGCCGAAGCACACAATAACCCAAAAACTAGGATTACGATCTGCGACGCGTTCACTCGACCAAACTCCCTCAAATTTTGTGGAGATGATCTACAGGTCCTACAGTCCAAACCCACCATTTTAGTTCGGCGTTTGGGCCAGCGGTTGCGACACACTACCGAGGTGGAGCGTTTTATGTTTCCGGCGAGAACCTTCCTCCCGCCGGCAACTGGGACCACCATAAGGACTAGGACTTGACGTGGAGTATCCTAAGAGCCTACAGAGACTACTTCCATGGGTCTCGGGTGCTACAACACAGAGGAGGAAGAAAGCTTACCTCGCCGGAGTTGGAGAAGAAGAGGAAGAAGCCGGTTCTTTTCCCCCCCGCGTCGCGCGTGCTCAGGTCTCCTCAAGCGCACTCACCAGAAGCAAAGAGGTCCTCCAGAAAGCACAGGCTCGAGTTTGGGGTTCCTTGTGCACACCTCTCTCTTTCTCTTCCAAGCTCGGACCAAGCTTGTTGGTGGTGTCTCCTCGGCCAACCCCCACACCCAAGGCATTATGTGGAATGAAACAGAGAGTACAGGAATGCTTTGGAATCCTACTTGACCCCTCGTGCTCCCTCCATGAAGACCAAAAGCCATATATGATTTAATGCATAATTTAGTGCAAATTTCGGTTTAGCCCTTCTACAACTAACCTTATGCCTTTAGGTCCTCACTGTAGCTCACAAATGTCACTAGGACCCTATACTTTAAGCCCTAAAACCTATGGTCCAAGAAAAGTATAAGTTTTTACAAAAATAATCGATTTTTCGACACTTTTTGCGCATATCGAGACGAACGGTTCGTCGAATTGTGAAATGAACTTCGGCACGACGTCCGGCTCGTCGAGACCTATCAAATAGTGCCCTTGCTTGTTTGATTTGGTGCTCGAATAAAATCTCGGGCCATAATATACTGTAGGTTATACTGTGATGCACGCATTTCGATGCACCAGAATCGCCAAACGCGAATTCTGTCAGTGCCATTACGCTCAGAATGTTGAAATTAGCTAGAATTGACTACTCATACTGCTATGTTTGGGTTTTAGACAGTGAAACGGCCGACGTTGGTCGAGAGGGGAATTAAATCAGTGGTTACTATTCACAACTTAAGTTGTGGGGCCCGCTTCTTCTTTGCTATTTTCGAGGCGATCCGACCGTCGGATTGAAAACATATAAATATCAATCTTTCTTATTTCGACGAGACGGTCGCACTGGTGATCTCAGATTTTCAAGATCAGACTCCGATCAAAAGTCCATATTTTTATATCATATTTACACTATTAATAATCTATTTTTGCTAACCAAATAATCCAGAAAATTATTTAAAATTAATTTCAGTTTCAAAAATCATGGTTACTACAATATATTCCTTTTTCTTCATAGTAAATGTCAATGAATTTTTAAATTAACTTGTTTAAAAAGTTTATTGATTTTATTTTAATTGACTCTTTTGCACATTTTCTGATTATATTTAGTAATAAAAAATTATAATGGGAGGAGGTCATGTTCATCCTCTTTTATACTTAAACACATAAATAAATGTGGGTTTCAACTATATTTTTTATTTAGCCTTCTATTATATATTATTTACTTTGTTGTATAATTATACGACCTAAAAATAATTAAATCTATTATCAAATAATAATTTTAAAATAAAAACTATAAATTTTTTTAAAAAAATTTAAATCAACCCATCTATTCCAAGGTAATAAAAGAAAACAAATAATTTTATAAAAAAAAATCTAAATTAACTTTCCTTTTTCTTGGTAGGGTCCTGCTTGTGGGGCTCCTTCTTGGTAGAAGACAAT
Source organism: Tillandsia leiboldiana (assembly GCA_029204045.2). NCBI lineage: Eukaryota > Viridiplantae > Streptophyta > Magnoliopsida > Poales > Bromeliaceae > Tillandsia > Tillandsia leiboldiana. The sequence goes on from CM055066.1 coordinate 13,598,201, forward strand.
GAAGAAAATCATTTTCTTACACCCTGCGATTGGAAGGTAGAAAGAGTAATTTTTTTTTTTTTTTTTTTTTTTTTTTTTTTTTTTTTTTTTTTTTTTTTTTTTATACTTGGAGAGAAGATAATAAAAAAATAAAAAAGAGAAAAAAAAAACCTAGAAAGAAGTTTTGCTTATGAGGAGAGGAAGACTAGGAGTCGTACGGCACAAGAGGAAGGAAGAAGGAGGCGGGATATGGAAAATTGATGAATAATCTCAGTTAGGCCCCTCAACTTATAATATACTTTAAAATAGTTCTTTTCTTTATTTTTTGTTGCTACTTTTTTAATTTTAACATGTAATTTATTATTTTAGTCTACAAATTTATTAAAAATTATTAATTAACTAGTGAAGTACCCGCGCTGCGCCGCGGATATATTTTTTTCAACAAATATTATTTTTTATTTCATACTTTTCGGTAATTATTACCTAATCTCCATACAGTTCACCAACACAGGTATAGGACAAAAGCAAGGTGAACACAAAGGAACATAAGCAAGCTAAGCAGAAATGATCATCATAGCAAGGAACTAAACTTACAAATAAATAGTCAAAGCATAATAGTAATCATTCATACAAAATAATCCCTCATACAAAATAATCTTTCCACAAAATAATTCTTCACAATCAAATCCACTTTACATTTGAACTTTACATTTGGGGACTACTGTAACATTAACTTTACATCTGGAAACTTACAAACTTACGAACTTACAAATAAATACTCAAAGGACAAAAATAATCATTAACACAAAATAATCCCTTACATAAAGTAATACTTCCACAAAAAAATTCTTCACAATGTAATCCACTTTACATTTGAAAACTATAGTAACATTTGGAAACTTACAAACTTACAAAAGAAATTAAATTTATAAATTGACAATAGAATTCACTTTACATTTGAAAAACCTCAGCAACATTTACAAATCATTTGCAAAGTGCGCTGACATTTACATTCGAAAACTGTAGAGGTTGGGCAATATATTTTAGGAATAAATGAAATTTTTTAGGATCATATGTAGGTTGGGCAACATATTTCTTTTGTATTCTTCAAGCAGGAACAGTTCAGCAGCATCAGAATCAACAGTAGCTGGGAGAAGAAGCAGCATCAGCAGTTGGAAGCACCAGTAGTTGCAGTGTAAGTAACCTGCAACGGTTGCTGCAGTTTTGGTAGCAGTAGTAGCAGCAGCAGAAACACATCGGACCAAAGGGGATAGTAACTCACTTGGAAGTTTTTTGATCATTTCTTCAATTCCATCATCATCTTCTTCTTCTCCTCCTCGTCCTTCTATTCTGTTAGCAGCAACAGGTAGAGAAGCACCCTGCAAACTAAGTTCAAATTGATTTAAGTCATTTCATCTAAAGTAATTTTGCAAATATAAGGATCAAACTTCAACATATTTGGAGATAACAGTTTATTGTTTAATTAGCCAATCTTGTGTAATAGAGAACGCAAGATAATTTTTCGACAGTTAAAAGAATACAGGAACTATATACATATAACCTTTTGTTTTGTTATAGCTTTCTTCAAGAACTATATACATATAACCTTCAATAATTAAAGTTGAACCAAACCCAAAGCATGTCGTATATTCAAACTTTTTTGTTTTAAAACATCAAGAATGATCGAAGAATACATTTTCTTTTGTTTTCTTATACAGGAGTTCTACCTCTTTTAACTATAAACAAAACCATTACTTGCACTATGTCTAGTAATATATTGCATGATCCAAACAAATTTTTTAAAGATAGATATAGCAAATTCAAAGTCTAATCTTATAAACACAATATATACTATTTGTCGCCAAAAGAATCAGCTCTAGTATTCAAAAGTTAATCTGAATTCCTGTTGTTTACATCCCGTTAATTTTCATTGTTTCCTGGCTCCTGTTTCGCAACCTTCGCTTAGTCTCTAAATAAAAGAGAAAATTCTAAAAGTAGTGGCACAAAATAAATGGATGATTAGACCACTCAAACAGAACAAAAAAAATCTCACAGTATGTAGGAAAACAGCAGGAAATAAAAACTAAAATTATAGAGTAATAGAGAAAGACAAACCAAAAATCAAACTAAAAAATATTTTGCTCAGAGCTCCCTCTTAATCAATCATTGTTAGATTCACGCTAAAACATTCTATTTAGCACTGGTGAATGATTTGAAGTCATAAGCTAGACACAAATATAGATCACACCACAAATGAGAGAACTGGCTGCCCACAAAGTAGGCCGTCCAAAGTTTACCTGATGTTACCCAAGAAGCCAAGAAGAAAAAGATTTTTTCTAATCATCGAGGAAAGTCCAACGAAGAAAGATGCTAAATTTTTGCGCAGATTAGGTAAGAAGAGAGATTGCTGATAATTATCGGAAAGAAACTGTCGACAGTTTTGACATTCAAGGGGAAGATCATCATAGCAAACATCTAAAATAAACAACGAAAAAGGAAGTTAAATGGGAAGTGATCTCAATCAAATGAATCTCACATTTTAGAGTAATTTAAGTACAGACTGAAGTGTTTAAAATTCATCAAGAGTCCAGAAAATGAAAGCAAGAGCGATGAAATTTAACCAAAAGTATTTAACTGCATCTTATGTCTAACCCAGCCGAAAATCAGATTCTCAAGAATGCACACAATCCAAAACACAAACAGCACAAAAATGGAAGTTAAATGGGAAGTGATCTCAATGTAATGCATCTCAGATTTTAGAATAATATGAATACAAAACTGAACCGTTTAAAGTCAACGAATAACTTTATTACAACTATAGTTTGAGTAGGAATTGCATACTATGTTTATACTTCAAACGACATTGCTCGCTACGCGTGTTGTTAAAACTGAAGAGTTCAAACTGGGTTACATGTAATAAAGGGATTCCTTCACTTTAAGGTAAAGTGATTCATTGGCTTTAAACACTTCATTACATACATCTCAAATTTTAGCACTTCAGTTTTGTTTAAAGTCAAGGAATCACTTCATTTTAGCATGTAAGATAGAAAACTGAAGAGTTCAAACCGGATTACATCCGTCTTACTTCAACAATGTACAGAATCCAAAGCATGAACAACACAAAACTGCGGCAACTTCAAATGACGAAAGATTCAGCAATATGTACGCTATTGGAACACTACTATGTAGGTTTGATCAGAAGAAAAGCAATATATGACACCAAAGGCAACCAAAGGCTACATTTGGCAATCAAAGGCAAAACATATGGTAGGCATTCAAAGTCATGAGTTAGGAACACCCAATTTACTTAAAATTATATCTTTCATAAAACCAAGTGCAACCATTTGAAACCACGGCTAACCACAATAAGAAAAGCTTTCTAATTAATACTAAAGAATTCCACTCATTACCTTTCATATAGAGGCAACCAGCTCAATTAGCTTGTGCGTAAACAGTTCTAAATAGTATAGAAGTCCTCGTGGAAAAAAATATACACGTACATATGTACAGTTGAGAATATAGTTCACATTTTCAAATTTTATTTCTCTAACCACATAACAAATGATGTGTTGCTCAAATAAATTACGTACCTCTGATGTCCACTGCTCAATTGCCGCTTCAAGACAATGAATCACGCAGTGTCCTTCGGCCTTGGAACTTATTGGATGCCCATCAATATGCCTGACGTAGTATTCCTGAAAACAAAACACACTCCAAATTCAGATACAAATTATAATTTCAAGCTCAAATTTACTGATCATTCAATACACAACATGTCACATCTGATAAGCTCCTTCAGTTGAAGTGCTCACCGTTCCGTGGAACACGACATATTTCATATCGGTGAGAGTACAAACCGTGTCGAACAAAAGCTTCGGTTGATCCTTTGAGTTCGTTATGATCACAGTATGATCCCTCTCGGCGCAATCCAACGCTAACACTTGAGGCCTAGCGGAGGAGCTCTTATCATATGCCTCACAAACCCTCTCGTAGTCCCTGTCATCGAACATCATCTAATGCAACCTCCTCTCAGTGTGAGTCAAGTCCATCGAGACCGAAGTTTTCGCGGCTTCAAATTCGCTATCCCCCTCGAGGATGTTTTTGAGGAGCCTTTTGATTGTCGAGAGCCTAGCATGGTGTTTTTTGATGAGCTCCACAGAGCGGTTATCGGTTACGTGCACAACGGCCGCAACCCCGGCATTGTGAGTCCACATGTCGGCGCTCACGACGCTGCAGTGGAGATCGGTTAGCACGGCGGTTATGTCGGAGAATAGGCCAGGCCGGGCGGCTTGATCGACGTGTATTCCGTCGAGGGTATCACGCTGACCGAGTTACGGATTGCAGGAAAGAAGTAAGAATCCGATTCCAACATGAATTGAGATGTGCTTAGATTATTACTCATCACTCAAATATGTTGCAAGCAAACGTTGGTAAATTAGCTACCTCTTGTATTTGAGAAATGATTGCTTCGTCCCAAATTTTTCGCCCTTCATAATTGCCGGATGTATAAAGTATGTCTAGTGCAAGACATTAATTGCTATGCTCTTAAGCTAGTCTTTTTAATGATCAGAAGCCAAGCTCTGGAGATTAAGGAAAGCTACTTATTTCATGCCTACCTTGTGCCAAGGATGAGCTTTTATCTAAGGAAACCTAAAGTCCGTGTAGTTAGGATTCATACAACGAATTTCCTCACGAGTTGGAGTACCAAGAACCTGTAGGTGAATATGTAATTATACTTTCTCTTATCCAATCAGGAAAATTACAAAAAAAAAATGGCATATTATGCTATACCTTGATTATCTCAACAAGCCGATCAACAACACTTTCTCTAGGAAAGAGTGGCAGATGAATGTAATACAAACAAAGTAACATACATGTAAGCTTCAAAAACCAAACTTGCATAGTCAAGAAGATAAAGCTAAGAACAGAATAAGCAAAAACACAAACCTGTCCAAGAAGTAACTCAGCAAGAACACATCCTGCTGACCATATATCAATAGATGTAGTATATTCAGTTGCACCAAATATGAGCTCTGGAGCTTGGTAATAGCGAGAGCATATGTATGATATGTTTGCCTCACCAATCTACCAATCAAATTCCACCAGAAAAACTACCTTCACCTAGATAGCATAAAAATAAAAATATAAGAAAGATTTAATGGAGAATCATAAGTGTAGTTAGCAAATCAACAACGAAATAAATTAATTGCGATATTTCTGTAATTAATCACACAAATCAAAGAATAAAACAAAAAATTATAGAGAAAATAGAGCAAAATTCATATTAACTCCCTTTCTAAACCCAAAAAAAGGAAAAAAGAAAACGAAAAAGAGGGATCAATAAAATGAAAAGGATGATAGAGATCTACAAATGTTCAAGCTGTCGGAGGACTCGCGGAGGGGCGTTGGGATGCAGCGGCTTCAGGCTTGCGGAGGGGCGAAGGGGCTGCATGCGCGAGGGCTGCAAGCTCAGGACACCTTTACCAAGATAGTCAGATCCTCCATCTCTTAGTTCCAATGCTTCATAAATCCCTGTATAGTAAAATAGAATTCAACTATTTTAGTTTCCAAAACTAAAAATTAGATGCCTGAATTTCAAACATTCTGATTATGATTCTTCCTATATATAACTAATAAGATAACTCCATGATGAGTGAATGACCGTTTTTAAGAGGTTATTTATCAAAAAGGCTGAAAGAGAAAATATGCTGATGATGGCAATTGCTTCACAGCACACTATTCTCCTCTTCTTTCTCACAAAAGCAAAACGATAAACTTTTGCATTTCTTAACATACACACAGATTGTTTTCGGAAACAAAACAAGACTTTAAAGTTGAAAACTACAATTCCCATCTCATAGAGACCTTTAAAAAAAAGAGATTTCCACAACTAAAAGAGCATTGAAAAGCTTTGATTAACTAATAAGTAACCAAATCATCAAAATTAATAAAAATAGGAAAATTTAGTGTAGATAGAGAAATTCTATACCAGTTGATGCACCACTGGGCACTGCGGCTCTGGCGAAGATGCCGTCATCGATGGAAACATCCACCTGCAGTGTATTAATTGTTCAAATTATCACTAACATTTATTACACAAGCAATCCACAAATCTAAAAAATCAAAGCCCGCCTAATAAGTAATCAATCTGATTTATTTAAAAACAAAACAAAACAAAACCATATCTTTAATGCAATCAAATCAGAGATAGGAAAAGAAAGTGATAAAAAGGAGGCAAATTTGGTGAGTACTAATTCATTTGTTTCAACAATGTCGCTGAGTAGATCATAAACAAAACAAACGCAGAAAATTAACAGAGGCTTTCACTATAAACAAGTCGAAAACATCGATCACCTAACTCCATACCAGATCAAAAAAAAATTGACGGGTGAAATTTACCCCACCCCAGGATGGGGTGGGGTGTAAGATGTACACCCCCAAGGGGGTGTACACTTAGTTTTTCCATATATATATATATATATATATATATATATATATATATATATATATATATATATATATATATATATATATATATATATATATATATATATATATATATATATATTTGAAAATTTAATGAGAAAAAATTAATTATAATTGGACTGAGTGAGTGGTGCAACTCTAATTTCTATTTTAAATATGAATATATAAATATATTAAATAGATAATAATAATAATAATATAGAAGAAGAAGAGGAAGAAGAATTAATTAATAGATGATGATGTTTTTCAAAAAAGTTTAACAGAAATTAAAAAAAAAAAAATTATAGTTACCCCGCAGCCGGTGTCGAGGGTTGTCCTGACGGAGCCATCGGCGATGGGGACGGCCCTTGCGATGTCGTCGATGTAGCGGTCGGCGCCGTAGGAGAACATGGTGCCGCCGCCGGGGAACCGGAGCACCTCGCCCTCGGCCCTGATCCAGTTCTGCCCGCCCTTCTCCTCGACCAGCTCGGTGTGCGGCGCGTTGGCGAACCACGCGTCATCGCGGCTCTCGGGCCACCGGAACGGCGTCCGGTACCCGCCGGGGGCCGGGATCAGACATCTCATTCCCGGCTCCGACTGCGGCGGGCAGTGCCGCTCCCGGTACTCGAGCCGCTGGCGCGGGAACTTGAGGGCGAGTCGCTGCCCCTCGCACGGGGTGTGCTCGGAGAACTTGGCATCACAGGCGGGGAATTGGCCACGGGGCGGAGAATCGGAATCGGGATCGGGATCGGGATCTGGATCTGGATCTGGGGCGGAGTGGTGGAGGGAGAAGTCGAGGGTGGTGGTGTTGGAGGAGGAGAATGAGAGAGAGAGAGAGAGAGAGAGAGAGAGAGAGAGAGAGAGAGAGAGAGCAAACTCTGCAGACACCCCATGTGCAAACACGTGAATAGAAGGTAGTAGAAGGTAGTGGAAGGAAGGCACGTGTGTGCAAATGCGGGCAAAGAGAGAAAACAAAGGAAATTGAAAGAGGACGCACGGAGCAAGGGACGCACGCCACGTCGGCTCGGAACGCCTGGGAAGGCTCCACGCGGGCTCGGAAGAACTGAGGATTTATAATCTTTATTGATGATTGAACCATCTTTAATATTTTTATGTTTTATTGAATAAAATTAAACCACTGAAAAATAAATAGGAAATAAAATCATTAAGCTTATTAAAATTTAAAATTAAACTAAATAAGTAATTTACATAAAATTTATAATCTACAAGTAAAAAATTAAAATAAAATTGCATTTATAAACAACCATATAAAATCAAAATTATATCAAATTATAAATATTATATAAATTTTAATTAATAAAATTGTAAGAAAATAACCGCACATATAAATGAGGATTTAAGATTTAAATGAGTGGAGAGAATCTGCAGGTGTGTGGGGCAAGAATAAATCTAATATTAATTATTTATATCTTAAATAATGATTTAAGATTTTTTACCAACATTTACTTTTAAATGCTAGTAATTAAAGTTTCTTAGTGGCATTAAAAGTAACTGCCGGTATTTAAACTATCTTTTACCGGCATTTAAAAATAAATATTGCTAAATATTCTTATTCACCAACAATAATTTGTAAATATCGATAAATGATATATTTAGCAACAATTTTTAATAAATGCCAGTATATTTTGTATTTAGCAATATTTACTTAAATATTGCAACAAATAGTGCCACTGTATGTCAAATTTCTAGTAGTGGCGATCATACGGCATGCCCTTGGCTTGGTGTGCACACCGCGTGGTGCGCGCGATGTTGTTCTGGCTTCGTTCTTTCTCCCTCCTTCTTCTCCTTCCTTCCCTCTTGTGGCCTAATCCTTCTTCCTGTGTTTGCTGCTTGCTGATGGTGAGTCGCCCATGAGCGTGCTCTGGTTATTCGCGTATTCTTTTGTTACAAAAAATTCAAGTATGAAACAAAAAATTCAAGTATTTTTTTGTAGAAAAATAATTTTAAGTTCTTTGATGTTTGATTTGTATGAAAAGTAAAATAATTTTCGGATAATAATTATTTGGTTAGAAGAAAAATACATAAAAAGTATTTTTATTTTGTCTTTTATAAATAAATTTTTAATATTTTAATGTTAGAAAATATAATTAAAATAATAATTTATTTTTATATTATATATAATATAAATATTACTTATACAATATTAGTTAGAATGCAATTTTAATAAATTATATAAGTTTAATAGTAATTATATATATATATATATATATATATATATATAGTCCGATTACTATACTATCGATAGTACCAAACATTTGGTGCTATCAAGTTTTCTACCCTTAGATCAACCCCTTTAATTATTTTCATCCGTTAGATTTGCTATTTCCCCAACCACCTATTAAACCCAAGGGGCCCACTATCGATAGTACCAAACATTTGGTGCTATCAAGTTTTCTACCCTTAGATCAACCCCTTTAATTATTTTCATCCGTTAGATTTGCTATTTTCCCAACCACCTATTAAACCCAAGGGGCCCACTATCATCTCAACCACACATCTTTTAATTCAACGGTTAAAAACTTAATAGCACCAATAATTTTGTACTATTAATAATATTCCAGCCTAGCTATATATATATATATATATATATATATATATATATATATATATATATATACAAACATTAATTTCTCGGTTCTAACTGTACACGTGGCGGCTTCTGCTGCATTTGACTGAGGTGTCTTTTTTTTACGCTTCGTTTGCTCCGAAGCTATCACCGAACCGCGTGGAAATTTTTTTTTCTTCCTTTTTTATTCCGTTTCCTCCGAACCTCTTCCCGAACCTGCTCCGCGCCTCTTCTCTTCGGAACCCTACCCACTCACCCACGTCCAATCACCTGCTTTTTCTCTCTCCTCCCTGTTTCTCTTCCCGAAGCCTACCTCCTCTCCCAGCTTTCTCCCTTCTCTCTCCCAGCCTTCTTCCCTCTCTATTCTCTCTCTACACCTAACCTTCTCTCCCCTCTTTCTCTCTCTCATTTATACGCTTCGCCCGCGTGGTGCTTAGCTGCCGCAGGATCACGGCCGAGGTGACGGCGCCGCCGCCGCGCTCCGACGCGATCGTGGCCATGGCGTCGTCGTTGGAGAGTGAGTTTGCGGCGGTGGAGCGCGCGCGCCTCGAGCGGTTCCTGCGTTCCCGGAGCCTCTGGGACGCCCGCGTCGCCGCGCGCGTCAGGGAGCGGCTCGCCGCGCGCCTCCGCGACCTCGGCAGCGCCCGCGTCCGCGTCGACCTCGACGAGGAGCTCGCCCGCCCCCCTCACCACCGCCGCCCCCTCTCCTCCCTCTTCCTCTCCGTCCAGCGCTCCGGCATCTGCAAAATGAGAAATTTTTTTAAAATATATTTAAAATAAAATATTTATTTTATTTATTTTTCTGGTGTGTAGATAGGCAGTGTGAAAGGAAGAGAGATCCAAAGGATTATCAACTTCTCTATGCCATGAAGAGCATTTGCCAAGCAAAAAGGCCTGAAGTAATTAAAGCATATCATATTACCATTCCTCCTTTTTCATAAATTAATTATATAAAGTAAATAAAATAACTATTTATTTAATTTATTTGTGATTAGCTTGATTGGTAATTCTAAATATTTAGTTAATAAAATATCTAGAAAATTCTAGCTGAGGTGAACGGTCAAAATTAACTGTACGAAGATGTTCCTTTTAATAGAAACAGATTCAAAAATATATATTAAAAAAATATTAAATAAAGAGCCTTCCTTATAATATAAGTAGCAGTTCCGAAGTTCATTGTGTATAATTTATCAACAACATCATTTATCCAAGAACCCTAATTTGTAGTTTAACCCGATTACTATTTCTTGATCTGAAGGGAAAATAATGTGAAACAATCCAGAAACATAAATAATCTGGGTGTAAAACTGTATTTTTGGTAATTAATTAATGTGTCCGATTCGTTTATTTTTTATTTTTTTTAACGAAAAAAAGATAGTATATTATTCGCTGCAGTCAAATTTTTAAACTTGGTCAACTAAGTGAGAAATATAATATATTAGGCATTGAATTTGACACTTCGGATTTTCGCCCACAATTATCGAGTTTTTTTTATATATATTTTTATATTTTTATTTTTACCTATTAATGAAAATATATGATATAAAAATGTTTTATTTAATTTTAAAGTAAAAAAGTAGAAGCTTTAGGGCAGGGCAAATTTGTGTTACTTACAATAAATTAAAAAATTTCGATCCATTGGAATATTATAACAGTTATTTTCATGCAATGTCTTCTTATAAATTCCTCTTCTTTCATCCAGGTGATACAGGGAGAGGATTACATTTCTTTGAGCTTTTTATGTGGACGGAAGTCAAAAGTTGCATATGTATCTGATGTTTCACTATTTCCTACTAGCACTGAGTATGGTAAGGAATTTATTTTTATGGTTACAGCTATTTTAAATATTTTAGAGTGTATCAAATTATTTATTAGATTATAACAAATTTGCTATAATAACTACTCTCTGTTCCTAATATATATATATATATACATATAATTTTTTAAGATGAAGTTAATTATAAAAATTTCGATTATGATTTAAAAATAAAAATATAAAATATTATACATAAGATTAGATAAATATTTTATATTAGTCAAAATTTATATCTTTATCAAATAAAATTAATTATGGAAATTTTAATTAAGATTAGATAATTATTTTTTAAAAAAATATACAAATATTATTATACGTATAAGATTAGATAATTATTTTATATCAGATTAGATTTAAGTATTTAAGTATATCATTTTATTGATGTGATGTTCTCAAAAAAATAATAATTTTTAAAAAAATTTGAGCAAATTTATTTAAATATTTTATTTCATTTCATTCATGTTCCAAAAAAATTATAATTTACTAAAAATTTTTAGCAAATTTTATATTAAATTATGGTTTAATATATATATATATATATATATATATATATATATAAAATAGAAAATTTCTTAAAAACATCACATCAATATGATGTTCCCAATAAAAAAATATTACATATAGTATAATATATAGTATAATATATTTTAAACCATCACATCATTAAAAATTTTTTGGAAATTACTACATCAAATAAAAATATTACATATAGTATAATATTATTATAATTATGGTTTAAATTATGTGATGTTCTCAATAGAAAATTTTTGGGAACATCACATCAATGAAATTTTTTATTATAGTTATAATTAATTATCGCAGATTTGCTAGCTGTTCTTTTTTTTTTATTTCTAAAATTTCTATAAATATAATATTTAAATATTTAATTTGGTTAATTCATTTATTCTCTCAAATTATGGTAGATTTTCGATTTTGACAAATTATATCATAAATACTCTCTTTTTCTGTGCCAAACATTTGTATATTTTACAAGATTTTCTATTGTAGTTACTCTTTCTTTTTTTCCCTAAGATTTATCGATTTCCACAAATTGACATAGTAATAATAATTAATAGTTAAATATGTGATTTGTAGTTACATATCAATAATTAAAATATTATTATTATATAACATACCAAATCCCCTAACATCACATCTCTCTAAGTTAGTAATTATGAGAGAAAATCCTAACATCACATCATACTAAAGATTACTAATTATGATAGAAAATCTACTCATATCTAATATCACATCGTTAATATTTAATTGAATATTTAGATTAAATATATGATTTAATCCAATTGATGTCGTTTTTCTAAAAATGATCATTTCCCAAAGATTTTGAATAAATTTGAACAGGTTTGTCATATTATATTATATATAAGTTTATAAGTATATAAAAGATTTGGTAAAATTAATAGTTACATTAAAATATTATTATATATCATCTAAGGTGTAGGAATAAATTAGTAAATTAACATTTACATTAAAATATTATTATATATCACCTACGGTGTAGGAATAAATTAGTTAAATATCTAATATGTATTATTTTATATCACTTAAGCTTTATCAATTAATATTTTGCAATAAATATATTATATATAATATAAGATAAAATTTTGTAATAGATTTTATTACAAAATATTACAAAATATTAGTGAACACCTCCTTAATCCCCTATTATTTTGAATAAAATATTACGATAATACGAATAGATTTTATTACAAAATATTTAAATATATACTACAAAATATTTAAAATATATTTAGAATATATACTACTTAATATATTAAAATAAAATATAATATATAATACAAAATATTTAAATAATTTATTTAAATATTTAATAAATATTTTAGAATTGGTTCATAATCTACCGGGTGCATCCAATATTTTTTTGGACAAATCTGAATAATCTCATTGCCCCTTTACTTAAAGAGCTACGTGGTATAATGTGCAAGATTTGATCTCATTTAAGGTTGATGTGATATTAATAGATTTGTTTGCTATCATTTGGAGTATATCTTTTTAGGATATTCATAAGATTTGCATAAGATTTGCTATCATCATGTTGTCATTTGAGGGTGATGTGATGTGATGTGATATTTATAGATTTGGTATATTATGATGTAAATCTATTAATAAGATTTGCTAATATTTCACCAACTCATTCCATCCCATCATGTATAATAGTATAGTAAATCTCATAATATCTAAATATAAAAAAAAATATTTATTCTTTTAATTTTTACTTTTTTACCATATATCATATATAATTATAAAACTTGTGTGTAATATTATTAATAGATTTTTCATCTCATAGTTACTATTTTTTGAGAATGATGCGACATTAGAAGATTTTCTACAAAATTGTGCCAATCTCATAATATCTAAATATAAAACTCTTTCCAACAGATGTTGTGATCCATAGGATATATCTTTTTTAGGATATATCCATAAGATTTGCTATCATGTGATGCGCCGCTTTCCAACAGATGTTGTGATCCATTGGATATACATACTTTTTAGGATATACATAAGATTTTTGTATGATGTTGTGATGTGATGTACATAAGATTTTTGTTTGAGGTTATATATCTTTTTAGAATATCTATAAGATTTGCTATGATGTTGTGATGTGATGTAGTATTTGTAGATTTGTTATCATTAAAGGATATATTATGATATGATGTAAATCTACTCATAAGATTTGCTATTATTTCACTTAGTTATTCCATCACATCATGTAATAAAATCTATTCGTATTATCGTAATATTTTATTCAAAATAATAGGGGATTAAGGAGGTGTTCACTAATTCGTACCCCTCTTATAATATTATAGTAAATCTCATAATATCTAAATGTAATAATTGTATACATTTTTAAAATTTCCATTTTTCATCATATACATTTCTATATTTACAATTCATTCCATCTCATAATTACTAAGTTCGAGAATGATGTGACATTACGAGATTTGAAAGTGATGTATGTATATTCATAATTATTAGGTTTGATTATGATGTGATGTTAGAATATTTGTTATGATATTGTACTGGAAAATGTGCCAGATTTGTATATTTACAATTTATTCCATCTCATAATTACTAAGTTCGAGAATGATGCGACATTAGGAGATTTGAAAGTGATGTTTGTATATTCATAATTATATTAGGTTTGATTGTGATGTGATGTTAGAATATTTGTTATGATGTTGTACTGAAAAATTTGCCAGATTCTTTTACCTACCATACCTACTCCTTTATTCATATGCTTTTCCTATAAATATATTCATTGATTGTGTACTATGTACACAATCAAACCTAATATAATTAAAAATAAATCAAAGGACATGGATAACGGAAAAAAACATTGTAAATTTTAAATTTCAAAATTATAATTTAAATCTTAATATTTTAAATTATATATCGTAAATTTTATAAGTTACGATATTTTTTTATATTTTTATTCAGATTTAAAGTAGATTTTTAGTTTGTCATAATTTAACAACCACTAATATTTAGTGCTCCACGTTGGCCTTGGTTTGGAAGATCACATCACAATCATTTTCAAATATCCTAAAAATGATCGTTTCCCAAAAATTTTGATTTTGTTAGATTATAGTAAATTTGTTATTAAATTAAATATATATAATTTGATTTCATTGATGTTAAATATAATATTTAAATATATGATTTGATTTGACTGATGTTTTTTTTTTCTAAAAATAATGAATCCTCAAAGATTTTAAATAGATTTGTATAGTTTTATTAGATTACAGTAGATTTGCTATCATATTAAATATATGATTCGATTTTGTTTTCCTAAAAATGGGTATTCTCCAAATATTTTCAACAGATTTTGACAGTTTTGTTACATTATGATAGATTTTGCTATCATAAGTACCATTTTCCTCTTCCCAAAATTTTTGTATTTTCTCACATTATAACAGATTTACTGCCGAAATTAATATATGCAAATTTTTGTATAGATTTTAAAATAAAAAAATAAAAATATGATATATAATATTTAAATATGTGAATTGTATTAGTTAAAGATATGAATTAACAAGATTTCGTGGATTTTGATGTTTTAGGAATAAAATATATTATAATATATAATATTTTTGTAAGATGAAATTAATTATAAAATTTCAAATAAGATTTTAAAAGAAATATACTATATATATCACATTTGCTATTATAGTTAGTCTTTTTTCTGTTCCTAAGATTTTTCGATTTTTAAGAGATTTTGTCATTACTGTCAGTATTTTCCAGATTTGTTATCATAACCTCTCTCTTTTTCTTTAGAAATAAAAAAATATCTTTATATACAAGATTTTCTAAGATTAATATAGATATGATTTCATTAATGTGGTATTTCAAAAAAAAATGATTTCCGAAAAATTTTCGAGAGATTTGTTATCATAACACTTCTCTTTTTCTGTGCCTACCATAGCTAGATTTTCACATATTTCCCATTATGGTTACTTTTTTTTCTAATTCTAAAATTTTTATAAATGGGAAATTTAGAAATGAATAAATATATCTTATATATAAGATTATCTAAAATTAATATTTTCATATGTGATGTGATTTGATTGATGTGGTATTTTTAAAAAGTTGATTCTCAACAAAATTTTAAGAGATTTTATCATAATCCCTCTCTTTTTCTTTAAAAATAAATAAATATCTAAAGAAGAAAATAAATATATTATATACAAAATTTTTTAAGATTAATATTTCAATATGTGATGTGATTTGATTGATGTGATATTTCAAAAAAAATTGAATTTCGAAAGATTTTCAAAAAATTTTATCATTACTACCCGTATTTTGCAGAAATAAATAAATATCTTATATACAAGATTTTCTAAAATTAATATTTTAATATGTGATATGTGATGTGATTTGATTGATGTGATGTTTTCAAAAAAGTTAAATAAATATCTTATATATAAAATTTTCTAAAATTAATATTTCAACTATCTTTTCTTTAGAAATAAATAAATATCTTATATACAAGATTTTTTAAGATTAATATTTCAATATGTGATGTGATGTGATTTGATTAATATCATATTTTCAAAAAAGTTGAAGCAAGCCCATGAGAGAGCAAATGAAGAATTACCGGTGGTCCTTCATACAGTTTATCTTTTTAATATTAAGTTTTTCTTCAAAACTAATTTAAATTAAATGTAATATGCCAAACTATTTCTAACTTTCAAATATAATAAATTATATCTAATATCTAATTATTTTTTAATTACCGCAGCGAAGCGCGGGTGTTTGACGATTATCTATACCATATTATGAATTCTCATATTTTTAAGGTGACGTGGCGCATTCTCCATAGTTTAGAATATTTTAAATTTTTTTTTTTCACAATAATTATCTACTCTCTCTCTCTCAATCTCTCACCTCCTGTCTTCTCTTCTTCTCTAACATCCGTCCCTTCACCTCTAATTTAATAATAATCTCCACCACATACATTATTAAATTATTGTTGCATGCATTAATTAATTTAATAATAATCTCCACCACATACATTATTAAATTATTGTGGTGGTGGTGACGTTTGATGTTTCAAGAAATCATAATTGTCATTTAATAAATTAATTAAGCATGGTGTTAATTTACATTTTCTTCTTATATGCCATCCGCTTCCCCCAACTCTCTACAACCCTACCTCCTCTTTTTCTTTGTGAAGTTTTTATAGACCCCGTACAAGATGTTTTGACGGCGTGGTCGTAGCGGTGGTGGAGGCGGTGAACGTGATGGCGGTGGAAACCAAGACGGTGATGGAGGAGCCAGGAACGTAGGCAATGATTATGGAGATCGATGTGGCGGTGGTAGCATGCGCAGTGGTAGCAGTGGTTGAATCAAGAGTTTTAGTGGTTGGTTTTGGACTCTGCTGGGATGATCTTGGTGGAGTTTTTCGCGCCCTGTTGTTGACATTGCCCCGCCATAGAACGTGGGAGCGTACTGCCGTTGTCTTCAAATGCGTCGTCACCTCGAGAGATAAAAATCACCGCCCCTTTCTTTTGATTCTTTGTGAGCGATCCTTTACATAAACATTATGCAATTTTATTTTTATTTTTTTGCCTGAGGAATCTATATCAGATTTTTTTTATTTGATGTTGCTGTAAACCCTAATGCAACTTTTTTATCTAATACTTTATTTTATTACTTACTATGTACGTATTTTAATTTTTTATGAATTTTATTTTATTTTTTTATCGAAATCGTTGGCTATTTATTACAACGATTTATCTTTTGTCTGCTGATGCATTTCTCTAATTTTCCGGTAAATCGTAATTCAACACATAATTCTATTATTGCTAAAGGGCGAGATCCTGATGAGTGCCATAAATTTGTCGTAGCATAATTTCATTCCGTAATTTGATATTGAATTGATCTATATCGAGATTTTTGAATAATGTATTTATATTGTTGTAATAAATTTAGTATAAATTTAGCTATAATAATATATGTCCGCTGCATTGCGCGGATCCCTACACTAGTATATGTATAAGTATAATGTCTGTTAACTATAGAATATTTTTGTTGGGCGTATTTGCTCTTTAAGTTAATTTTTCAATCATTTTATTCATCAAACATAATTTTTATTTATTTATTTACTTATCTTTTAATTTATTTAGAATAATTTTTTATTTTATTTAGAATTTCATGTGACACAAAATTTTTCAATAGTTAGAAAAATTTAGAATTCATTTAACTTTTTAAAAAATAAAAATATTTAAAATCAAAAATAAAAAAAATATTAGGCCGCCATGAGCCCGGCACGGACCGAACCGGGATTGGACTATAATCAAATCGGGAATGGACCTGATTTGAACCAAAATTATAAAAAATTTGATAGTCGATTTAAACTAATGTATAGTTTCCGTAAGTTCATGCATTCTTATTTATTTTTATTTTAAAATATTTATCTTTTAAGTATTCAATTTAATTATTCGTATTTAAATTATATAAAATTAAATTCATACTTTTTAATAAATGCAAATTCATAATTTTGAAAAAAAAAAATCAACTATTATATTTTATTAAAAAAAATCAATCATATCTTAATTTGAATATTTTGGTAGACAGAAGCAAGATGTAAATATATGTTTTAAAATAAATATATCAAAAGTTTAATTCATATTTAATCGGGAATCCAACACAGAGCGGTGGAAAGGAGGGGCCGATTAATTTTGATACATTTAATTTTATTTGAATTTTTTTTTATTTACTTATTGGGTTATCGGGTAAATTGGGTTAAAGGCGCGGCCCGTCCCGGCCCGGCGCGGCGCGGCCCGGCCCGGCCCGCCGCGGCCCGTCCCGGCCCGGCGCGGCGCGGCCCGGCCCGGCCCGCCGCGGCCCGGCCCAGTCCGGCCCAGCGAGGCGAGGCCCGGCCCAGTCCGGCTCCGCCGGAGCAGCCTGGTCCGGCCCAGCGAGGCGAGGCCCGGTCCGGCCCGGCCCCGTCGAGGCCCGGTCCGGCCCGGCCCGGCGAGGCCCGGTCCGGCCCGGCGCGGCCCAGCGCAGCCCGCCGCCGCGTAGTGCATCCCGGCGCGGCCCGGCCCGGCCCAGCGCGGCCCGGTCCTGTACGTTGCGGCACGGGCCGGACCGGCGCGGCCCTTCGAGGCCCGGCCCGGCCCGGCCCGGCCCGGCCCGGCGCAGCCTGGCGAGGCCCGGCCTGGCCCGGCCCGGCGAGGCCCGGCACGGCCCGGCCCGGCCCGGCCCGCGAGGCCCGGCCCGGCCCGTGGCGCCCACGTGGCTGCCACATGGCGCCCGCGTGGCCGCCGTGTGGCGCCCGCGTGGCCGCCGCGTGGCGCCCGCGTGGCCGCCGCGTGGCGCCCGCGTGGCGCCCGCGTGGCCGCCGCAAGGCCGCCGCGTGGCGCCCGCGTGGCGCCCGCGTGGCGGCCGCGTGGCGCCCGCGTGGCCGCCGCGTGGCGCCCGCGTGGCCGCCCACGTGGCCGCCGCGTGGCGCCCGCGTGGCTGCCGCGTGGCGCACGCGTGGCGCACGCGTGGCGCACGCGTGGCGCCCGCGTGGCTCACGCGTGGCGCACGCGTGGCGCCCGCGTGGCGCACGCGTGGCGCCCGCGTGGCGGCCGCGTGGCGCCACGCGTGGCGGCCGCGTGGCGCACGCGTGGCTGCCGCGTGGCCGTCGCGTGGCGCACGCGTGGCCGCCATCTCGCCACACCGGCCCATGTGGCTAGGCCGCCAGACCGGCCCATGGCTAGGCCGCCGTCCTAGGCCCGGCTGACCCGCACAGACCGCAACGGGCCAAGCCCGCCCGCACAAACTCTGCCAGGCGAAGCCGGGCCGCACAGACAGTGGAGAAGTAGGCTGGGCCGGGCTGCACATACTGCTCCGGGCCGAGCCAAGGCTGAACACTGGGCGGGGCCTGCAATGGATGCCCAGCTGGAGTGGGCCGGGCCGAGAAAAGAATAAGGGTTTTAGTTTTTAATTTTAAATTTGTGAATAGAGCAGCAGCCTTGCCCAGATAAAGCTCAGTCCTTTATATATATAATCTGGGGTTCTTCGGTGTTGACGTGTCGTGCTCTCGCGGATTCGTGGTTGCCCTCTTCCTCACACATGGCGTCATCCGTCTCGCGCTGAGCCCTCTCTCTCCCCTTGCCCCTTTTCTTCCCTATCTTCGTACATTGTACATGTGCCTCCTCCCCCTTCGCTCGTGGGTCCCCATGGTCGCAGCAGAAGAGGACAGCGCCAGGCCCGCGATCATACGGCATGCCCTTGGCTTGGTGTGCACACCGCGTGGTGCGCGCGATGTTGTTCTGGCTTCGTTCTTCCTCCTTCTTTCTCCTCCTTCCTTTCCCTCTTGTGGCCTAATCCTTCTTCCTGTATTTGCTACTTGCTGATGGTGAGTCGCCCATGAGCGTGCTCCGGTTATTCGCGGCGCTACTTCTTATGGCGATTTCGTCGAACACCTCGTGGGCGAAGGAGGAGGTCGGCATCGCGTACAATAGCCGCTCGCTAATCGTTAACGGAAGGAGGGAGTTGTTCTTCTCGGGATCCATCCATTACCCTCGAAGCCCTCCTGAGGTGATCTCATCTCTCTCTCTCTCTCTATATTTCTTTCTAGGATTAAAATGTATATATTGTCCCTGTACTATCCCGATATGCGAATTGGTCCTGTAATTTTGAGGTGAATATTTTGGTTCTTAAAATTTGTTTGCTATAAATGGGGGAAGACCTGTGGGCATAGATGTCAAGGTCGATGCTCCATCCATCTCAAAAAAATTGTGTGGGATTTGTGAGCAAAATCTGTGAGCAGATATGTGAGCAAAATTTGTGCTCCATACATCTCAAAAAAATTATGTTGGATTTCTCTTCCAAAATCTGTGAGCAGATTTGTGAGCAAAATTTGTGCTCCATTCATCGAAAAAAACTGTGCAGGATTTCTCTTTCCTTCGATCAATCCGTGCCGTGGTGTGTTGTACTGTCCTCTACTTGGGAGGGTTGGTTATCTGCCTCCATTTTGTCTGCCACGGTGTGCTAGTGAGTTGATGCCTAATCACTATGTTTAATCCCCCTGAAACTTTTATAAGTAATGCACATAAGGCATTAGGATTTGCTGTTTTAACTTTCACTTGCATGTGATTTGACTCGCTTTTTATATTATCTCATTAAATGGCCATGTGCGGCCACATGTTTCTAAAAACAAAACTTCTTGCAAACATTAGTTAGTATGCATTTTGCTTGGTGTATCCAAAACAGTCATACATATGTTAATATTTTGAGGAGGTTTCCTTTTGCTCCATTTTTTTTTCCTTTTTTATAGTTGTATCAAATTTATTTGTTGCATGTTTTATTGAGTCGTGTAGCATAGAAGGATAATGCTAAATAAAATTGTAGATTCTAGTTCCTTCAAAAAATTGAGAAGTGTTTTTTGTTTTGCAGGTTAGACCCCTAAAAAGAGAAAATTAAATTAGGAAAACCCCTAAATTGTGACATTGTAGATTTAGGAAAATCCCTAAATTAAAATTTTTTTATTTAATCCCGTGTTCATCTAAAAAAAGAGGACAAATATGACAATGCAGATTTTGAGGACAAAAATTTTACTACAGATTTCACTCTGAGATTCATGTGAGAACCTAATATAGATTTTCGGGAGCCACACAATTCTTTCGCTCTAAGGTTCATATGTATTACATTTTTAAAAAAATTTGAGGAACTACGCAATTCTTTCACCCTGAGGTTCATGTGATAACCTAATGCAGATTTCATCCTAATCCAATGTTCATGTAAAGAAGAGGACAAATGTGATAATATAGATTTTAAGGACAAAAATCCCAATGCAGATTTTGCTCTGAGGTTCATGCGAGAACCTAATGTAGATTTTGAGGAATCACACAATGCTTTCACTCTGAGGTTCATGTGTATTACATTGTTTTTTAGTTTGAACCTTCATGTATGCTTCTTTGTTTTTTTTCCCACCTATACGAATCAACATTTTTCCGCCTATATGAATCGGTGTGTTTATTCTTTGCAATGTCCAGGTGATAATTCGGAGGAAGTGAAGGCAAGGCTGAAGTATTGGGCTCAATCGGTGGCATGCACAATTAAACTATGAAACTGATCGCGCCTAATAAAGTAAATGCATTAATTTCTACATCAGAATGAGGTAAAACATAAAGAACTAAGATGATCACACAGAGTAAAAAGTAGTATGTTCTTCGGTTTATTTTTTTATATGGCAATGATGATAATGCAGAAGAAACCAACTTTGATGGCCTATTGTTTGGGCAATCAGTTGGAGATGATTGTTGAGTATGCTGAAGCTTATTTACTCACAAACTACTTTTTGGGATAATCTATATTCTTCACTACTCTGTGGTTGCTCTTTTTCGTTTGCATCTTTTTTGCCTCCCGCTTTCCTATGGTGTACATGATGTCCCGCATCTCGCGCTGATCCCCCTCTCTCCCCTTGCCCCCTTTCTTTCCTATTTAGCCTTCAATAGCCTGCTCTTTAAGCAACCAGTTGGAAGTAATTAGTGGTTTTATTAGGGCCAATTCCGTGGAAAATTAGTTATGCTTCTAGACTCGCATGATTACCTGCATATTTTATGAGCCCAAAAAAAAGAATTAAAAAATGACCACTTCATGTGGGTTAGTATGTTCTTTTTTTTTTTGTTTAAGTGTTCTTATTCTATAGTCTATTCTTTAGGTCCCGTTTGGTTCGAATATAAATTTAAGAGATATAAATTTTTTTATACCTGGGATAGCTTGCTATTCCGGGATAATTAAGTATAAAAGTTAAATTGCGTTTGGTTTAAAAGTCCGTATTCTCTGGAATAGATAAAATTGTATTTGGTTAAAATTATGGAATAGTAGAGAATAGTGAAAAAAAATGATAGAATTTTTATCAAAATACCAAATTTACCCTTAGTATATAGAAAAATTGATTTAAATATTATAGTAAATTTGAAGCAATTTAATTATAATTAATAAATTATATTTTACCTAAACAAATAATATTTCATATTTTATAGTATATTTTAGTAAATAATAATTAGTAAATAAATTTATAATGTAATCTAACATTTAACTTTACCAAAGTTTTAAAAATAAAATTATTTTGAGTGGACCATATAAGAGTAAGTAACAATAAAATTGTAGATTGCACTTGTAATTACATTCTATTCAGGCATAATAAGGTTTTCAAGTTTAGATAACAATGAAAAATATAGTCTTCACATAGCCTCAAGTTCAAAGTAAAGCAAGAAATAAATAAAAATCACATAGCCTCATATTATAAGTAATAAAAGAAAAGCAAGAAATAAATGAAAATCATATAGCCTCAAATTCATATAGCCTTAGATTGGAAGGTAAGCTAAAGTAAAGAACAAAAAATCCAAATTTAGATAGATACAGGTTGGAAGTTAAGCTGCAAATATTAAAAATCTCATTCCCTGTCCTTGAGGGATAAACCCTATTCTGGGGGGGGGGGCATGGGATAAAGCTTAACGGGTTATCCTAGGATAACCCGTTAAGCAAGTGTTAATTTAAACCTATATCCTAGGGTAAATTTTACACTTGTTTGGCAAGAATTGTGGGATAAAGAAGGATTATTCTCCCTTTATCCCACAACCAAACAGGGCCTAAGCAAACAGTTGGAGGTATTTCAAGTTCAGTTACTATGCGACCAATATGGTAATGTGGCCGCCCTGCGCAGTCGAGACTATAGTGTGCAAAGGCGGCATCAAAAGGCAAGCTTTGTTTAACTCTTTTTCTTTTCTTTTTTTTGCCTATTAAGTTTCCGGGGTGAGGAGGTTTATATTTCGATCACAAAATATATGATCACAAGTTGAGCCACGAACATCAAATGCCATCGACATGTTAACACAGATAAATACTGGATTAGGATGAAATCTGCATTAGGCTTACATGCCATCTCTTGAGGTTATGAGTATATACATGCTACTGCAAAGAACGCATTAGGTTCTTTATCAAAACTAAGATGAGATCTAGAGTGTCATGTATATACCTCACTGTTTCTTTAAGTGGTTTCAAGTGTCTCTGCCTCATGATTTCTCCTGTATTAATTAGTCTGCTCTTTCATACTTCCTCCTGTTTGCGGCTTTCTATCATTTTGTGCCGCCGTATGTCCTCGCCGCCCCTTTTGTCTTGCTGGACTAGCGGTGGCAGATTACCTGGTGTTTCTGTTACTTACTTACCTTGAATATATATATATATATATATATATATATATATATATATATATATATATATATATATATATATAGTTGGCCTACACATTCTGTACGTAGGAATTACGTCGTTCCACTCTTTGACTATGTTTTCTTTTTAGTTAATTAATTAATGAGTGAAGCTAAAGACCTAATTACACCACTATCAACAAAATCAAGATTCGACCTAGCCATGCTTGGGTTCGGTTCAATTTTAATTGTTGACAGTCATATTCATATAGTTCTTGAGGGAAGTTATAACAAAACAAAATGAGTGTTCTTCGCTTTTTAAAACTGACAAGTTTGAATATACGACATTTTTTATCAGCTTTAACTTTACATATTGAAGGTCATATATATATATATATATAGTTCTTGGGAGAAGCTATAATAAAACAAAAGAGATGCGCTCAAAAGAATTGGCATTAAATTGACCACTTTGATGTCAAAACTTAGTTGCATTCTCTATAACAAAACAAAAGAGATATGCTCAAGAGAATTGCCATTAAATTAACAACTATCATGACAAACTTTAGTCCCATTATTGGTTGTGATGATTCTGCCTATTCTATGCCGCGATTGTTTTCAACTGATTAAGTAGAAAGTATTAATTATATTATTGGGTTTGTGCGAGTTGTTATTGTTTGCAACTGGTTAAGGAGGAAGTATTAATTAATATAATTGGGTTTAATCCTGCATTGCAAGAAATGTTCTCTTTTACATAACATCCTGCACTTACGTAGGTTGATTGCTTTGTATTAAATGTTGCAAAAGTTGTGCAAACTCTTGCTCCAATTGTTTAGGATTTTGGATTGTACGTCTTTGATTATTCTTCTTTTGCTTGATGTTGGCTGTGAGTTGGTGTGCTTCATCATCTAAGCTATAGTTTGTGATATATGTGTGTTAAATAATTTTTGTAAAGTGCCTTTGGATATGCCTGTGCTTGCCGGATCAAAAAAAAAAAAACTTTAGATGTGCTTACTATATTTCATTATATGCTCTAATTAGTGAGTAAAGTGCATGTTTAAATGGCTCAGGGTTCTAAGGTAGAAGCTCATTAAATATAAAATATCTTATAATTTCTTGGCTGATTTGTTTTCTCTTACATATTAAATGTATGTATTTCATTATATCCTTTAATTAGTGAGTAAACTCCATGTTTCAGTGGTTCCGGAATCTAAAGCCATAAATACTAAAATGCCAGATCTAAGGAACTATAACTGTGTAGGTGATTTAGGATTTTAAAGTCAAAATTGTCATTCTATTTTTTAACCCTATAAAAGAGCTAGCTTTTTCCTCTCCCTGCAAAAAAAGAACGCAACTTTTTGTTGCGCCTCATGTTCTCGCACATTATTCCAATTGATTCTTCCAGGTTTGCAATTTCCTATTGTGATTTGCTTCATAAATTTTTTGAAGGGAAGTTTGGCTACTCATCTTCGATTGATTCTTTTCTTCTTCAATTTTTTCTTAACTTTTGTTGTCGAGATGGCAGTTGTACAACTTTCTTATAGTAGATTACCCTAAACCCTAAACCCTAAACCCTAAACCCTAAACTTTCTTATAGTAGATTACCACATACACGTAATATTCTATTCAGCTAAAATAACAGATGGAATAGAGGACCCGTAGAAATTAGGACCAGAATAGAGGACCCGTAGAAATTAGGACCACAAAAAATATAAGTTTTTAAATCTACATTCTCTGGAAATAGGAAACAACTTGCCTAGATAGTTTGTGAGTAGCAAACAAGTCTTAGGACATTTACTGATGCTTAAGCTTGCGATCATATTAGAGATCATATTAGAGCATACATGACGCCATTTGATTATTCTTCTTTTGCTTAATGTTGGCTGTGAGTTAGTGTGCATCATCATCTAAGCTATAGTTTGCGATATATGTGGGTTAAATATTTTTTGTAAAGTGCCTTTGGATATGCCTATGCTTGCCGGATCAAAAAAAAAAAAAAAAAAAACTTTAGAACTGCTTACTATATTTCATTATATGCACTAATTAGTGAGTAAAGTGCATGTTTAAATTTGACGTGAATTGTTTGCTGCGCAACTTCTGTATATGATTGTGTAAATACTTTGTGATTTATAAGAATTCCTTCAAAAGAACATTATATATAAAAAAAAAAATACCGTTTAATTTACCTAATTACCGTTTAATTTCCCTAATTATTTTATATTCGCGATGAAGCGCGGGTTTGTCTCTAGTATATATATATATATATATATATATATATATATATATATATATATATATATATATATATATATATATATATATATATATATATATATATATATATATATATATATATATAGGGGCAATTTCCTACATATCCCTAAAAATTTTCCTGTTTTCAGATTTACCCCTCTTAGAAGGCTAATATTAAAACTACCCTTCTTACGTTCCAACTTCTTTCCAAAATACCCCTGAAGTTAAACTCGGTTAGTGTACCGTTTGGAACTGCCGTTATCTGTGTGTAATTTACTATTTTGCCATTTCAAATATACTCTAAACCCTAAATCCCTAAATCCTAAAACCCTAAACCCTAAACCCCAAAACCCTAAACCCTAAACCCTAAAACCCTAAAAAACCCTAAACCCTAAACCCTAAACCCTAAACCCTAGAACCCTAAAAAATCCCCTAAACTCTAAAACCCTAAACCCTAAACTCTAAAACCCTAAAAAATCCTAAACTACCAGGGCAAAATAGATATATTTGAGTTTTCAACTCCGATTATTATTTAACTCTAGTTTAACCCTAGTTAAAAGGGAAACGGTAGGGATATTTTTAATAACGGTGGAACGTATGAAGGGTATATTGGAAAGAAAAAAATAAAGGGTATATTGGAAAGAAAAAAATAAGAAGGGTAAATCAGATATTTCTTCATATTTCAGGGGTACACAGGCAATTATCCCATATATATATATATATATATATATATATATATATATATATATATATATATATATATATATATATATATATATATATATATTAGAGCTTATATACTTTCAAAAGCACAATCCCAATTATGCTTATAATTTTTTTACCATTAGATTTGCATTGAGATCCGTGCTATTGCATTTTCTCTTTCTCTCTTTTTAGTTGACTTTATAATAGCATGGATCTCAATGCAAATCCAATGGTAAAAAAATTATAAGCATATTTAGACTTGTACTCTTGAGAGTATATAAGCCCTACTATATATATGTCACGCCCCAGGCTGCAGCAGAAGCTTACCCGGCACGTGCACAGACCCGCCGTGTGCACAAGGTACCCCCGGTACACACAAGGCGTCTACAACAACAAAGTGGAAAGGAAGCAATAGACACATCCTACTAGTAATCAGAGCACAACACAACTAAATCATGCACAAAAAAGAAGAGTAGATAACAACTATCATACAAGAAGTTAAAATCCAAAATACAAAAGTGGTCTTCTCAATTACAACCTATCTTTGATACATTGGTGGTCTCTATAACAAAAATACACCCACACATCTCCCACAAAAACAAATGGAAAGGTGCCTTGTGACCACTTCGAGTGGCGCGACAGGGACAAGCTAGCTATGCGACGACCCCTTGCCACGATCCCGAGCCCCTCCCGCTGAGGATGGCTCTGAAAAACAACAACCCAAATGGGGTGAGAACTATTAGACAATAGTTCCCAGTGGGTAAGCCGCCGAGAGAAGCGAAATACACCACTAGGTCAACTGAGGCATAAGATAGTATAACTGCTGAAATAAAGTGCAGATAATAAACAACTGAAGTAAAGTAAAGTACTCTACTACTATCATGCCTCCATGCTCATGTACAAAGTGATGATGATAAGAATCTATCATGTTATCATAATGTCTAACTACAATGAGTAGTATTATTTATGTGGTGTCCAATGTCAAGTTTGCTATCATGTATGTCCAACTACCATGAATGTATCATCTATGTGATATTCAATGACATAATCATTTCCTCTTGAAGACTTTTTTTGAGTCTAAGCTTGAGCCACGCCTCATGGTCCCGTGGTGGCACCCCCCAAGGAGCTATGCCAATCCAACGGCGTCCCAATCGGCACCCAATCCCGCACGGCGATCATGGTGTCGCAAATGGCCAACTCCGGAGTGCCGGCTTGGAGGGAGCGACCCTACCAAGCATGTGCGAATGAGCACAAACGGCAAGCAAGCAAGTCTCGATCATCGTGTCTAAAACACGGAATAGCAATCATCGTGTCTAAAACACGGAATAGCAATCATCGTGTCTAAAACACGGAATAGCATCATCGACCTTTAGGTCGGGGTATAGTATCTCAAGTGTCAATGTTTCATATACAATATTAGCATTATCTTGCATAATGAAAGAGTAGAACATTTACAAGTTGTCCTCATGTCTCAAACATGGAATCTCACTATTTCATCTTGATTGTACAAGTTTAGAAGTTTTCTACTTGTATCTCACTACCCTAGATGGCACTAATATCATAATGTCCATTTATATATGATCATGTGCATAGCATGTCCCAATAATTCTATAGCAGGTATAGTTATTCTCTATCCATATCCAAAAGCTTAAGTTCACAAAAATTTCTATTCAATCCCCCCTTAAAGTGCTCATGCACCTACAATGTTTACCTCTACTACATAGAGTATGAAATTATCTACACATGAAGGGGTTCAAATGCATGATCATAAATCATGATAAATCAAACGATGCATGTTTAATATAACAATGATGCCCTAAAAGTCTATGGAAGACATAGGGGGAGTTCACCCATTTCGGTGAGGTCAAACCCACCGGATAGTTGCCAAATCCTTGTGAAAGATCCCAACCAAGAAGCCCACACTTCCTCTTATGCCCTAAGAGAAGTTTCCAATGGGTTAAAACATCACAAAACCCTAATCACAAAATCCCTTAAAAATCATAAGGAAAAATAGGTGGAAAATACCTTAGGTTGAGAGATTTTGCTAAATCTTGAAATCCAAACAAGAAAAGCTTCAAAACCAACCCACAAGAGTGTTCTACACCCATCAATTCCACCCCAAAAGCTAGAAATCAAAAAGCCCCAAATAAACCCTAGTTTTCCAAAAACTAGGTTTTCCTACAAAAATCCCAAAAGAAAAGGGAAAAGAAGTGTTCCAAACCTCTTTAAGCTCAAATCCCACTTTGGAATGCAAAGGATAGAAACTAGATCCCCAAACTTCCTTCTCCTTCAAGCCCTTACCTTTCTTCAAGCTCTTGAAGCAAGCTCCAATGGTGGAGAAGAGAAGGATGAAGAAGAACCCAAGTGGAGAGATGTGTTGGAGAAGGAAATCTAAGAAGAACTCTCCCTCTCTCTCTCTCTCTAACACTCTTTTGCACTCTTCAAATGAGAAGAAAAGAGAAGATAAAGAGGGTTAAAAACCCTAAAGAAACAAAATCCCACAAGCCCCCTGCAAGAAATGTAATTACATTTCTTACTGTGCTGCCCAGACCAAAACGGTCCGGACTGCCCCAATACGGTCCGGACCCTGAAGGTGGAATTTCCCAGATTCGCGCGGACAGTCCGGACTGTCCCCGGATGGTCCGGACCCCGAAGCCAAAAACCTCAAATTTTCAAATTTTTCAAAAATTTCCGATTTGCGCCCAAACTCTCCGGAAACCTTCTAGAACCTTCCGAAAGCTTACAAAAACATTCGAAGGGTATCATTCAACCCTTCGCACACTCAAACTTCGCACTTTGCTAAAGTTCAGTGTACTACAATATATATATACAGAGTCCGGTTGGAATACTATCGATAGCATCAAGCAATTGGTGCTACCAAGTTTCTAACTCTTGCATGAAAGGATGTGCGGTTGGGATTACTAAAAAATTGGTAGCACCAATGACTTGGTGCTATCGATAGTATTCCAGCCTAGTTCTATTGTCACGCCCGGAGTTTCAAAACAGCGGTCTAAAAATATATATATATATATATATATATATATATATATATATATATATATATATATATATATATATATATATATATATATATATATATATATATATATATATATATATATATATATATATATATATATATATATATATATATTATCAGAAGTTCAACAGTTGAAAACATGGCGTGAACAGACAGCCACACATATAGAAAATTCTCTGAACAAACGGACAAAGTCTTCCCTATATGTGCTCGGCTAGACGAGTACAATAAATCAGAGTAGATCCAAGCAGTAAATTGGAAACTTAAGTAGTCACCTACTCTATTACATCCACAAATCTTACAAGACTTCCACCTTTTTCTTGATTAATAGTATAGTTTTTATTTAGTTTTCATTCTAATCTTCTTCATGCTCAATCTCAACCTATTTGTTAGTATGTGTAATCTATATTGTTAACCTATGTGTGCCTATCCGATTTGGTTGTTTATTATTTTAGGTTCCGTTCATCAGATCGTTAATTTGTGTTTTGTATTTATTTTTCTTAGTAGCTCATAGAGAATCGTAATTTTTATTTTAGGTTCCGGTGATTGACTCTCTATGCATTCTCGACCGGATAGCTTCTTTAAGTTAAGCGACCGGACGCCCATTAGTTTCTTTGCGATATAGTATAGGAAAATACTCTGATTATAAGAAAATTTTTATTTTGTAGATTTTAAAACTAAAGATTAAGCATATCATTACATATTTTTGAAAATTGAGCTTTAAATTTGATTAAAAGTTTCATTTAGTAAAAAATATTTCTGAAATTGATAATTTGTTATGTAAATTAGTAACTGGGTAAGTATTTTAAATTATAATGTCTCTTGGTATTTTTCTATACTAATGTTGGTCATGGTGATATGTACTCTATTGTAGAAGTTAGCTTCGTTTCTGTATTGTGCCTTTGGGTGCATGCGCTTTTAAGCGTGTCACACCCCGAGTTTGAAAACCGGTCAAATTTTTTTTTTTTTGAAATCAGAGTATAAACTGAAACTAGGGCATGAACAGATCGCCACATGCATAGGAAATCCTCTGTCCACTCGGACAGAGTCTCCCCTATAAATGCACGGCTAGGCATGTCACGCCCCGGGGTCGAAACTGCGACCCGAGCTCGCCAACAGATCCGCCACCTATGCCAAACCCCGCATAGGCGAAGCGTCCTACCTGCAAGAAAAGTACTACAACTAAACAGATATCAGAGTTATAAATAAAATCTGCTGTAAAACTAAAACCAACCACTGTACAACTGGAAATAATAACAATGTCCATCTCCCAAAATGATAATCATACAATATCCTCAAATACAAAACCCAGAACTCAACAGGGAGGTATGACAAATAAAACATCAGTGTATAGGCTCTCAATACAAGTAATAACCTCACTACAATAATCTCTCAAAAGCAGAAATAAACTGATCTACTGACTATACTCAGGATCTCCAATGTAGGGGTACCGCTTGTGAGGACCTGGATCCCTACGACGAGATTACTGGTTGATCAGCAGCTCCTGAAGGCATATGTGGCGTGTCGGTGGCGTTTGTACACCAATTGGACACTAGTGATGGACTCGGTGTGTTAAATGGATCACGAGAGTAGTCAGATGACCCCGTCGAATGCTTAGAAGTGGTTTTGCGCGCAATGGGTATTAAAATTGGGCTCAGCGCGAAGTTTGGACAAAAGAACACCTTTCCGGATGCCTTCGGCAATTTTTAGAGTTGGAATTTGGCAGATCGGACAGCGGATTTGGATTCAGCGCGCGAAAACGATGAAAATGGACTACTTGTATTTTTCGGAGTCCGGATGCAAAGGCGCGTTTTTCGAGGCATGTGGGGCATTGTTCCGGCCGGCGGGCAGCGCCGGCGGCGGCGCAACCGCGGGCAGCGCGGCGGGCAGAGGCGCGGGCCGCCCGGTCCACGCGGCGGGCTTGCACCGGGGGCTGGACGCGTGGCGGCTCGGGAGTGGGCCGGTCCGCGGGGCGCGGTCTACGGAGAGCGCGGGGTGTATGGTGCACCGGGGGTGGACACGTGGCAGCTGGCTACGGGTTCGGTGCATCAGCGTGCGTGCACCGGGCGCGGCGAATGGACAGGCAGACACGTGGCGACTCCCTATTGGTCGGGTACTGTGCAGGGCAGGTGGGCAGGTGGCCGTACACGCGCGGGGAAGGCGCGCGACGTGCGCGGGGCAGACACGGTCGGCGCCACGTGGCGCGACCGCAGCGGCCGGCGCCGCTGTGCGCTGTGCGGCGTGCCACGTGGCAAACAAGGATTGGCTGGCGCCGGTGTTTCCTGTTCTGGGGACACATCGGGTATTTTCCGAAATGTTTTTATGGTTTTGGCTCTTTGATGCTATCCGAGAAGGGATTCATGGAGGATTTTCGAGCCCTCTGCTCATAGGGGGCTGAGAAGGAGAATTGATCTCCAAGCAGAGAGGATTGCACCTGTCGATTCCTGGATTTTTTGACGGCACGCATTTCAAGATTTATATTTTACCGGCACGGCGCGACGTTTCTTCTTCGGTGTTCTCCTCCGTCGCATTTTGGTGCACGAGCTCCCCCGGCTTACTCCGACCTTCGTTTTCGGTGATTCTTGCGCCATTGGAATGGCAACAGACAGATCTACGATCTTGTTTTTTCTTGCTTCCCCTCATTTCGCACTTTTCGAGGAGTTTTTCCAAGCTTTCTGTGACCCTCTTTCCTGTAATTGAGACTTGGACAGCGGCTCGATGTTTTGGCGATATCTCCGCAACCGGGCATCGGATTGGGACGCTCCTGTCCACTTTTTGCATCTACTCGCCGAGAGAATTATCATCGTATTTTTCTGGGATTTTTTTGGAAATTGCCCGAAGGTATAATTTTCTTGTTCTTCTGTGCAATGTGATACCGTTGTGTATGTTGTGGAGTTTCGCACTCATCGCGTTGTGGAATTTGTAACTCGGCCTACGGGGCTCGGAATTGGACGTGCAGGTACCCGTTTCGAAGGTCTCGACGCGAGGATCACAGTAGTATTTTCGTTGGATTTTTCAGAGGCCGTTCTGCAGGTGAAAATTGTACAACTTCGGGACTGGTTTCAGCAGATGGTGTATACTTGGATATTTTGGAATAAAAGTGTAACTTTGGACCTTTTTGTTGTACCCAGGAGGGTTCGCGAGTGTTTTTAGAACACTGCTAGGAGCCGAGGTTTGCGCGACATGTACCGTAGATACGCGTTCAGCGTATTGTGCGTGCAAGTGGCCACGCTCTTCACCGACCCCAGGTTTGCCTTGGTTTGAGCTCTTCAGGTGGGTAAGCTTAATATCAGTAACTGTATAAGGCAATGATTATGTTATGGCAAATATAAGTTCACTTGTGGGGATGTCACCCCTCTATGACTGACAGCAGGCATATTTGATGTACAACCGATATGAGCGAAAGGTAAGCAAGGAATGACCTACTTGGGTGAGATTGGTATACCATAGTAGGAATACTTTAGCATGCTTTGCTAATATATGTTTCACCCACTTTTATCGTTTCTGAGGACAAAAGCATGCTTGTATGGACATGTAGTTAGGCCCCCTTTTATTGCTACACTACTTATTGGAACTTGACTTAGGAGAAACCTGCTTTTCCTTTCTCCTTCTTTGTTAGTCAGGTGGTCAGTGTTGCTCGGGTTCGAGCAGGGGTCTGGGTAGTGTAGTCGGGACATGGTGTCTAGGACAGGTTGGATTAGTTGTGGGGCTTTGCGGCAACCGCGGATATTGGGCGGTTGACTGGATATTTATTTACGCACCAGATTGGGTATCTGAATTCTCTAGTGGACAGAGTTTCCCACTATTGAGGACTTTTGCATCCGATTGAGGTCGGGTCTTTCTTTAGTGGACAGAGTTTTCCACTTTGATCATAGTCATGGTCAAAGTCCTGCTATACAGAGATACTTTACTCATGTGGGTCGCTCCCCTCGAGTGCCACTCTTGATCTAACTCAATGCCACAAACTACGAGAAAAGGAGATGAACCGGGATCCGATAACACGCAGCCAAAATCTGCACTCACAACGGTGAAAGAAATCCATCCGGCGATGAAAAACGCCGCGCGTTGCGCGGAAAACCCATCGCGCACACGCCGCGGCGCGTCGCCGAGTCGCAGCCCGCGCGGCAACAGCGCGGCTCGCGGCCGCACGGCTAACAAAAACCCAACCCCACGCGGCGATGGGCCAGCCGCGCGGCACTGGGCCCAGTCGCGCACTGCTGGGCTCAGCCGCGCGGCACAAATGCTGCCCGCGCGGCGCCCTGCAGTGCCGCGCGGACTACAGCGCCGCGCGGCACAAGGGCCGCCCGCGCGGCGCCATGCAGCGCCGCGCGCCTAGCGCGCCGCCCGCGCGGTGCCCGCGGCACCGCGCGACACAAGGGCCGCCCGCGCGGCACCGTGCAGCGTCGCGCGCCTAGCGCGCGGCCTGCGCGGGGCCCGCGGCACTGCTCGGCGCCTGCGGCACCGCGCGCGCAGCGCAATGTCGCTGCGCACCCAGCGCGCAGCCCGCAGCGCCACTCGCGCAACCCGCACGGGTGCACGTGCAGCGTCGCGTGCCTAGCGCGCGGCCTGCGCGGGGCCCGCGGCACTGCTCGGCGCCTGCGGCACCGCGCGCGCAGCGCAATGTCGCTGCGCACCCAGCGCGCAGCCCGCAGCGCCGCTCGCGCAACCCGCACGGGTGCCGCGGCGCTGCGCGCGCTCCTGCCCTGGCGCGGCGCCCAGAACACCTGCAGCTGGCGGCCCGCCGCCTTGCTGCACCTCAACGGCAGCAGGCGCCTGCTGCGCGCGGCGCTCATGCGCGCCCGCGCAGCAGCCCGTCCCCTAGCCGCGCGCCGCCACTTGCGCCCGCGCGGCCCATGCAGCTCCGCCACCCACGGACGACAAGTCTGCTGGCTCACTACAGGAAAAAGAAAAGGGAAGAGAAGTAAAAACTCCAAAATCCCAAGCTTTCTAAAGGAAAAAAATAAAATAGTGACCAACCTCGACGAGGCTCGCCACGCCCACGCTCGGCTCCACGCCCACACTCGGAGAAGAAAACTCACAAGAACACCTTCCTTCAAACCCTTCTTCTTCTTCCTCCTTCCCTCTCCCTCTTCCTCAGCTTCACTCAAGCTAACAGGAGCTCACACCTTTTACCTTGGAGAAGGAGGTGGTGAGGTGGCTTTAGAAGCCCCAACCTAAGCTTAATTACGGTTTAATTAAGGTTTAAGAGATTTACACCTTAATCAAAAGAAAACCAAAAGCTTAATTAAGTTTTATACCTACCTTAATTAAGCCCTCACCGCACCTCTGCCAACACCACCTCACAGCACACATAAAGAAAGGCAACACTTAATTAAGCCCACACTTAATTAATTAAAAGAATAAAATAATCCAAAGTGCCAACGATAACTCACTTTTTGGCTTCGGGCCTTCCGCCGCAGTCCGGAACCTCCCGAACCCCGCTGTAATCTGAAAATACACATGCCCACAGCTTTTTCTCCTCAAAAAGCTCAACTGTGGAGTCGGTATGCTCAATCCAAAAACCGGCTCCAAAACTGCCAGTTCCAACACACTTTTTGCCCTCGGGTCCTTCGCGTCTGTCCGGAACCTCCCGAACTCCGCTGTAAACATAAAATACACCTGTTCCAAGTGTTTCCCCATTTTTCTGCACACCACGGTGGAGTCGGTGCTTCCCAAACCAGTCCTCTTTCGCGTACAATGCCCAGAAAATTCCGAATCAAGCTGGGCTTCCGCGTAGATCCAAATCAACCCGAACTCATGTGTAAACAAATATGGGACACATCCAAGGCAATTTCTCCCCCTCACGCCATCTTGCGAGGTCGGTGC
Source organism: Tillandsia leiboldiana (assembly GCA_029204045.2). Classification (NCBI taxonomy): domain Eukaryota; kingdom Viridiplantae; phylum Streptophyta; class Magnoliopsida; order Poales; family Bromeliaceae; genus Tillandsia; species Tillandsia leiboldiana. Next base: position 13,633,558 of record CM055066.1, read on the forward strand.
GCTATCCGAAATCCCGGTATTCTACACTCTCCCCTCTTTAAAAGGGTTTCGTCCTCGAAACCTGAGTAAATCCATAACTCAGGAGGGGGGTCTCAATCAAATGGGGTAGGAGATCCTCCATTTATTCCAGGCTCTCAAGTGGCCTTTCTCTCATCAAGATGGCTCCACTGCACCTTCACCAAGGTATGACCCGACTGCGAAATTCTTCTGTCCCACCAGCAAGAATTGCATCGGTCGATCCTGATAACTCAATCCTCGTCCAACTCCAAGGAAGTGAAATACAAAACGTGCGAGGGTTCAAATAGACTTCTTCCAGCCTGATCATTACTCGCAGACCAACACCTCGCATAACTCAAATCTATAAATATGGTGGTTTCCACAAATCAAGATTTCCTAAAACCAAAGTCTAAGCCTCCTAATGGCATAACCCCTTTGTTGCTCCTTAGCCACTAAAACTCTAGTTCCACCATACATCTTTCACCTCCCTTGACAGGGGAAGACTTTCAACCTCGGGAACCTTCCCTCAATTTCTGACTCTCAAATTCCAAGGTTACACTGCTCGCCTAAACAAGGCGTAACTGAACATAAAGTCTTTGCCGGAATAAAGCATGCATGCATCCTTGAAAATTCTATCCACCGGCGTTACCTCAACCCAAACTTCCTGAGTATCCAAGTACTTTAGGTTTGAGGATCCATGAATAACTCAATTCTCTCTCTATGGCTGGCAACATCTACATCAAAGCTGTTATCCTCCTTAGCTTTATCTCCGTCGCTAATATAGGCCATGAACAAAACCTTCCGAAGTCAGAAAGCAAACTCTCTCAACTTGGCAAACGACTTCTTCCTTCATAGAAGTTGTAGCACTATCCTCAAGTGCCCCTCATGCTCCACGTCGCTTCGGAGATAATCCAAACACCCACGACGGGTAATACCACCAACCCGTCCATACACAGCTGGAAAAGCACAATTCCTAAAGTCGGTAGGGCATTAGTCAGTTCACTTGACCTCGCTAACAGCTTATACTGCCCTTACTGGTTCCTGATCACTATCAAGGCACAGCCCTCGGCTGTATGGTTCCATAATGCTATCAATCACTCGAAGGCATCTGCCCAAGCACAATCCAAATCTGTCCGTGTTCGAACCACCCAAGAACTCTCACCGTTGCATACCCACAACGTGGCATCACTGCCGTGCACCAACGGCGTGGCATCACCACCGTGTATCAACGGTGTGGCATCATACTCAAGCATCAAAGTCTCAGATCCTCACAGTCCTATACCCACGACGTGGCTCTGGGTCACTCAGACCCGTTCGAACCATCAGATCCCACAACTGCGCTATCAGCTCTCTGTCTCACAGTTCATACTTCAAGGAATGCTATCACAGTTAGCGCGGTTTCCAAAACAACGTCGATCACTAACTTGATCCCAATCTCATGTCCACATCTAGGGACCAAAGCAGGACTAACATCTCGATGACCAAATCCAAGGTCCTAACAGCCCTGGGCCGGACTGGGAACACATCTGGATACTCTCGGACGATAGGAATGTCCTCGAGCCCAGGCATCGCCGTAGGCACCTCTACAACGGTAGCTAAGAAAGCGACACAATCACGGCTCAACATCTGTCGTGCTCTAGCAGAAGAGATCGTCGCCGCAAACAGAGTACTCTGACAGCCTCTAAAAACAAACCCCTGCTGACCCGGCTCACGAAGGGTCACAGTCCTCTCTCTACAATCGATGGCAGCATAATACTGTGTCACCCAATCCATACCTAGTACTACATCGAAATCCCGGAGCTGACGAAGGGCCAAAAGATCAACAGGCAAAAAATCCAGGGCCCTAACTGCACTGGACAGGACCAACAACACTCATCTATGAGCAACACGTGATCCGGTATCTGAACCTCACGAGCACAAGCTAAGGGTCCTATCTCAGCCCATGCAACAATGCAAATGCCCCACAGATGAAATGAATGCGATGCTCCAGTAACAAATAACGCTCAAGTGCGAGTAGGGGAGATAAGATTAATACCTGCCACCACGTGGCTAGCTGCCCCCGAATCCTCGACCTGCGCGGCATAGACTCTCCCGCTCGGGGGTGGTCGCCTGTCAGACTGCCGCGAAGAAGTGGCCCTATCCACCTGGCCATAACCTGTCGAAGCTCCGCTTGTCTGGAAGGGCGGGGGAGGAGCCGTAGCTGTCGATGCCACCGTTGACCCCGCTCTAGGACAGGACCATACTCTGTGCCCTGCCTGCCCATATCGGTAGCACCGGCCCTGCCGCTGATCACACTGTGGAGGTGCATGGGGTCCGCCGCAAATCACACAACTATCAGTGCGCCTCTGCTGCTGCTACTGCTGCGGTCTAGGGGGTCGAGAGCCCCCCGATCTCTGCCTCCTCTGCATCCCGCGGCCTCGAGGCTGGAATAGTGGTGGTCTTGGTGGTCTCGGCCTGCTCGACTGGCCCAGCTCAGATGGCGCCGGGCGTTTCTCTCCTGAACTAGACCCAGGCGTCCTCTGCTCAAGCAACCTCAACATACGCTCCAAGATTTCCTCCTGGCGCTTGGCCGCCTCCTCCTGGCGCTGCAAAGCCTCTGACATCTGGGCTACCTGGGCCCGTAGCTCCTGAACCTCGCCCTGCCCTGCCTCCTGGTGCTCAGGCTCCTCATCTGGCACGGAGTGCGCCCTCGTCCCCGCGCGACATTTCGGAGGCATCGCAAGCAACTCTGCAACAAAGCAAAAGATGTCAGAGAGCAAAAATCTCTCGACCCGATCAAGCGAAAGTCTAAAACACGTCATCCATTCTAAAGCATTATGTTGTCTGCAGCCAACATAACCACTTTAGAGAATAAACATGTAAAATTACTCGTCCCAATCCCCTGGGGGAGTTATAGACTCAATCAAGACTCTCGCTACAGTCTCGTCTCTCGCGACAGTCATCCTACTGTCCAACCAATAGCCTAGGGTCTCTAAGTCCTCAACGACCTATATTCCTAGGCTTTGATACCACCTAAATCTATCACGCCGGGGTCGAACTGCGACCCGGGCTCGCCAACAGATCCGCCGTCTGTACGGAAACTGCTGTACAGACGAAGCGTCTAACCTACAAAAGAGATCTATAGCTATACAAGTATGAGAGCTGAAAAGAAGCAATACCGAAAAGAAGAATTGAACAACTGAATCACTAAGTGACAAAAAGTCCAAGTAAACCAGTCCACTATCTCTCAAAACATAAGTACAATATCACTATCTGGTACAAAAGTGGAAACCAAAAAGCTCAGGTGACTCTACCACTGACTCCGCAGACTCGGGTAGGAACTAGTCGGCCACGCCCTTACCTCGGTCTAAAGACTCCGCACGAGCCGAGCCTGGAACGGTCGCCTCAGGAACACCTGTCATCACAGCGGGTGTGAGATCCACTGCAACAGGCAGATCTCAGTGGGTACCGACGCCAAAACCCGCGGTATGCCCAATAAGTCTGCTGGAGACAAAAACAGATAGATAGATAGATAGATAGATAGATAGATAGATAGTGTATGAATGCTGGAAATGAATCTACCACTATATGTCTCAATGTAATGCTGGAAGGAAACAACATCTAAGAACATACACTACAACCACCCGCTCATGTCACCCAATCCCAATGACTGAACATAGGGTCCAGTCAAGCCTACGCCCGTCGGCTATGAACGCACCTGCCCATTACCACACATCCAAACGAGGACGGGATTTACGTGGGGCGTCCTGTCAGACCATCTCAATCTCACTAAAGCAACCACCTGGTAACCCGGCCAGGGCATGTACCCACCTAGCAACTCGGCCAGGGGTATGTGCCCACCTGGTAACTCGGCCAGAGGTATGTATCCACCTGGTAACTCGGCCAGGGATATGTATCCATCCAGTAGCTCGGCCAGAGGTATGTATCCACCTGGTAACTCGGCCAGGGATATGTATCCATCTGGTAGCTCGGCCAGAGGTATGTATCCACCTGGTAACTCGGCCAGGGGTATGTATCCATCTGGTAACTCGGCCAGAGGTATGTATCCACCTGGTAACTCGGCCAAGGAAATGTATCCATCTGGTAGCTCGGCCAGAGGTATGTATCCACCTGGTAACTCGGCCAGGAATATTAGTACAGCTACGCATGCGGAGCGTGACTCGAGGGGAGCGACCCCACCGAGTATCGAACGTGTCTCATCTGTCTCAGCAAGTAGCATATGCAGGCTAAAGTCCACGATCAACCAGATCGGAAAACTCGAATGCTCAAATGACACCACTCACACTCGTGTCCAAGTCGGAACAACATCCCTCGACTAAAGTCTGATAAACCTGCTTATATCCCGAACCCTCTACAAAGCTCAGATATATCACATACTAAACATAAGTTAAGGGCCAGATCTTGAATAAAAGGTTTCTCTCAATTTAATAAAATGGCCCGGGAGGAATAATAGTACCAACTAACAGAAGAGTGCACCAAAACAAGGTCGGGGTTCCCACAAACATATCAGGCTGTCCGGCAGTCATTAGGTTAAAAAATAATGCAAAAAGGGTCATGATACCTTTGCATTCGGAAGCATTATGAGCATACCAGAATTTCGGAAGAAAACCAACCCACCTGCGATCAATCCGCAAAACCGTGCGCCAAACGGAGGTCCCGATGCGATCCCACAGCTCCACGCGGCAAAACACGCGCCACCGGCCACGTAGTAAGCTAACCCAATGCCACAAACTACGAGAAAAGGAGATGAACCGGGATCAGATAACACGCGGCCAAAAACTGCACTCACAACGGTGAAAGAAATCCATCCGGCGACGAAAAACGCCGTGCGTTGCGTGGAAAACCCCTCGCGCACACGCCGCGGCGCGTCGCCGAGCCGCAGCCCGAGCGGCAACAGCGCGGCTCGCGGCCGCACGGCTCACAAAAACCCAGCCCCACGCGGCGATGGGCCAGCTGCGCGGAACTGGGCCCAGTCGCGCACTGCTGGGCACAGCCGCGCGGCACAAAGGCAGCCCGCGCGGCGCCCTGCAGTGCCGCGCGGACTGCAGCGCCGCGCGGCACAAGGGCCGCCCGCGCGGCGGCCTGCAGTGCCGCGCGCCTAGCGCGCGGCCCGTAGTGCGCGGCCCGCGCGGGGCCCGCGGCACTGCGCGCGGCCCGCGCGGGGCCCGCGGCACCGCGCGGCACAAGTGCCGCCCGCGCGGCGCCCTGCAGTGCCGCGCGCCTAGCGCGCGGCCTGCAGCGCCGCGCGCCTAGGGCGGGGTCCGCGGCACTGCGCGCGGCCCGCGCGGGGCCCGCGGCACCGCGCGAGCAGCGCAATGCCATTGCGCGCGCCAGCGGCGCTGCGCGCCCAGCACGCAGCCCGCAGCGCCGCTCGCGCAACCCGCACGGGTGCCGCGGCGCTGCGCGCGCTCCTGCCCTGGCGCGGCGCCCAGAACACCGCAGCAGGCGGCCCGGCGCCCTGCTGCACCTCAACGGCAGCAGGCGCCTGCTGCGCGCGGCGCTCATGCGCGCCCGCGCAGCGGCCCGTCCCCTAGCCGCGCGCCGCCACTTGCGCGCGCGCGGCCCATGCAGCTCCGCCACCCACGGACGACAAGTCCGCTGGCTCACAACAGGAAAAAGAAAAGGGAAGAGAAGTAAAAACTCCAAAATCCCAAGCTTGCTAAAGGAGAAAAATAAAATAGTGACCAACCTCGACGAGGCTCGCCACGCCCACACTCGGAGAAGAAAACTCACAAGAACACCTTCCTTCAAACCCTTCTTCTTCCTCCTTCCCTCTCCCTCTTCCTCAGCTTGACTCAAGCTAACAGGAGCTCACACCTTTTACCTTGGAGAAGGAGGTGTTGAGGTGGCTTTATAAAAGAGAAGCCCCTACCTAAGCTTAATTACGGTTTAATTAAGGTTTAAGAGATTTACACCTTAACCAAAAGAAAACCAAAAGCTTATTTAAGTTTTATACCTACCTTAATTAAGCCCTCAACCACACCTCTGCCAACACCACCTCAACAGCACACATAAAGAAAGGCAACACTTAATTAAGCCCACACTTAATTAATTAAAAGAATAAAATAATCCAAAGTGCCAACGATAACTCACTTTTTGGCTTCGGGCCTTCCGCCGCAGTCCGGAACCTCCCGAACCCCGTTGTAATCTGAAAATACACATGCCCACAGCTTTTTCTTCTCAAAAAGCTCACCCGTGAAGTCGGTATGCTCAATCCAAAAACCGGCTCCAAAACTGCCAGTTCCAACACACTTTTTGCCCTCGGGTCCTTCGCGTCAGTCCGGAACCTCCCGAACTCCGCTGTAAACATAAAATACACCTGTTCCAAGTGTTTCCCCATTTTTCTGCCCACCACGGTGGAGTCGGTGCTTCCCAAACCAGTCCTCTTTCGCGTACAATGCCAGGAAAATTCCGAATCAAGCTGGGCTTCCGCGTAGATCCAAATCAACCCGAACTCATGTGTAAACAAATATGGGACACATCCAAGGCAATTTCTCCCCCTCACGCCATCTTGCGAGGTCGGTGCGCTATCCGAAATCCCGGTATTCTACAACATCTACCATGCCTCTGTCTAAATGCTCAAATGGGGAAACTCTGATAAAGATATGCAACACTCGCACACGAGGTGCTCAATCGACCCAATCGAGCTGGCAGCCACATCGGGTCCAGTCAAGCCTGCGCCTACCTACAACCACCTCCCGCTGCCTGGCAGGAATTACGTAGGGTGTCCATAAGGACTAACTCACTATCGAATAGTGGCACATGCAGGCTATAGTCGAAATCCACGCTCTCTCTCAGAACGGATAGACTCAAGATCCCCAAACCTCTCGCACAATGGTCAAAGTACACACAACGACCTCGGGACCACCGTCAACCCCAAACGGTTTCCAACCGCACTAGCACTGGTCTAAACACAGCTACTAGACTCCACTCGGCCCCCAGGCACGAGTGCAACAATAAGGTACCTGCCTGTAATCAACCCAATCCAACCACCAGTCAACACTGGTACTGCCTGCTCTGCCTGCCACATCGGGTATGCCAGCCTACGCATAACACCGATACAAAGGAGTCTTAAAGACTCAAAGCCTGTCTAACGCACACTCCGGAGTGGCACTCGAGGGGAGCGACCCACACGAGTAAAGTATATCAGTAACAAATATCATAAGAATAGCAGGACTGGATCATGACTCTGATCAAATTGGGAAAAATCCATCCACTAAAGGGAAACCCGATCCCTAATCTGATGCAACAGTAAATAATAAGTGGGAAACTCCATCCACTAAAGAAACCTGATACCCAATCTGATGCATAAGCACCCTCCGGTCAACCGCCCAATGTCCGCGGTTGCCGCAATACCCCACAAACCACAACCTGGTGCAACAACCCACACCCGGTCAACCGCCCAATATCCGCGGTCGTCGGAAACCCTGCCTACCACAATCCGGTACAACCTGTCCCCGACACCAAAATCCCAACTACACTATCCCAAATCCCTGCTCGAATCCGAGCAACATGAACCATACGACTGACAAAAAGGAGAAAAGAAGCAAAGATGGTTTCTCCTAAGTCAAGTCCCAATATGAATGTGTAGCAGTAAAAGATGGCCTATATAGATGTCCATACAAGCATGCATTTGTCCTCAAGAAAGATAAAAAGGGAGTATAACCGATAGTAGCTTCACAAAATATAATCTCATGCCAAAATAATCTATGGACTACACCTGCCCAAAATCCATGATCCATAATCCATAATAACTCCTCAGAGTAAAACCCGCACATAGATATGATATCCTGTTCCCTCGAATGATCAATCCTCGTAAAATACTATGTGCTAACATGGCATGCTAAAAGCCCGCTACTACCATAATGTCAAACCCACATGAATAGGTCAATGATTAAATAACATGTACAATAATTAGGTAAGCATTAATCCACATGATCTAGGCCACTTTCCATGCTTACATCTCAATGCTATTAATTGTACATTTAATCATGCATGCATTCTAACATATAGAATTAGAGAACCGTCCACCGGTTCTGGGGATGAAGCAACCCACCTGAAACACTTTCCGCAGGCAAAGCCGAAGTCGGTGAAGTGCGAAGTCACACGCTATCCAAAATCTGCCAAAACCGCACCCTCGGTAATCAGCCGCACAAGCCTCTGTTCCAACCAACATCATCACCAACAATCAATAACCAACAGCACAATAACCCCAAAACAGCACACGCAGTTTTTACAAACCAGCAGAGAGGAGGGGGATTTTCACCTGCATACAGTCCTCTAAAAATCCCAGAAAAATCACGGTTGCGATCCTCGCGACGAGTAGCCCCAAAATGCCAAATTATCACCTTCGAAGCGTAGATATCACCTTCGAGCCCTCAGAAAAATCAAATAAAAATATGGGTGCGTTCCTCTCGAAGCGTAGATATCAATCGAGTCCTTACACGACTCGTTCTGATGCTCACAGGTCAAGATAGAAAATCGACAAGCCTCCGCTGTCCAAAAACTCACAAGAGAACAAGGGGTCAAAGTTTGCCTCGGGAACTGTACCAAAAACTTGAAATGTGGAGAAGTGATCAACACGGAAAACGAAGCCTTACCTCTCTTGAACGTGCTGCTGGAAAAATCAGCTCAAAATACCATCGGAGTAATCCAGGGTGCCTCACGGACCGAAAAGTGACGGTGAAAGCCAAAATCCAAGAAACGTCGCAGTGCGCCGTGTCACAGAAAGCGCGGATGTCGAGGCTTCCGAAAAATCTGAAAATCCCTCAGTAGATGGAGCACAGGATGATGATCATTTTCTCTTCAAGCCTCAGCTGAAGATGGGCTCGGGAAAGGGCTCAAATCCGCGGCCCAAGAGGAGCTATATATAGCCCAAACCAAACAATTGCCAAAATACCATCTGTGTCCTAGTTTCCGGGCGCCCGAATGATTCGGGCTGCTACGGGACCCCAAAATGCACCCCAAACCGTCAAAGCCCGAATTAATCCTGGAGCGCCATGTGTCCCAGAACAGCAAACACCAAAATGGGCCACTCCTTGCGTGCCACGTGGCACGCCGCACAGCACACAGCGGCGCCAGCCTCTGCGGTCGCGCCACGTGGCGCCGACCGTGCCTGCCCCGCGCAAGTCGCCCCGGCTGACCCGGGCATACGGCCACCTGCCCGTCGTACGGCCACCTGCCCGCCGACACCGCGTGGACCGCGCACACGTAAGCCGGCCAACCACAATCTGTCACGTGTCCGCCGCCGGTCCATGCACCAGGCCACGCGTCCCATGGACCGCGCGCGCGTGCGCCCGCCACTCCCGGGCCACCACGCGTCCCTCCACCGGTGCATGCCTGCCCCGTGGACCGAGCGCCCAACGCCGCTGCCCGCCGCTGCCCGCGCCGCCGGCGCTGCCCTCCGGCCGCCGGAATAATGTCCCTGCCTCGAAAAGCGTGTTTTTGCATCCGGACTCCGAAAAATACAAGTAAATAGCCCATTTTCACCGTTTTTGCGCGCTAAATCCAAATCCGCTGTCCGTTTTGCCAAATTCCAATTCCAAAATTTGTCGAAGGCATCCAGATGGGTGTTCTTAACCCAAATTTCGCGCTGAGTCCAATTCTGATTCCCGATTCGCGCGAACCACTTCTAAACAATCGCGAAACCACTTCTAAACAATCGACGGGGTCCTCCGATTACCCACGTGATCCATTTTACACCCGAAGTCCACCACTTGTGTCCAAATTGGTGCAAAAACACCGCCGACACGCCACATAGGCCTCCAGAAGCTGCTGGTCACACTATAGAAGCCCTGCAGAGATCCAGGTCACCACAAGGCAAGTACAATAAGCACAATCAGAGTACTATCTAACTCAAGATAAAGCTAATCATGATATATGAAATCTCATCCACGATAGTTCTAAGCAACTACTAAATATCAGATAAGTACTCAACAAAATCCACTAAACATCATATAACATCACCATTTAATCATGTTCACATATAATATCATAATCAAAGATAAACATAAATAATCATCATGGGGACACCTCTATCGTAACCACCTCACTCGCTCGTCCCGACATCCCACCACCCGACGGACCTGAAAGATGGTCACCCAGGGGTGTGAGATAAAACATAAATGTATCCCAGTGGGACGACGAGCCGAGAAATAGTAAATCGTACCTACTGGCATATTATAATCAGCGGATAGTAAAAGATCAGTAGGTAAAAGCTGATATAACAGGCTGATAACTGAATAAATCATGAATACAGTGCTGAGCATATAAGGGTACTGAACTACTAGAGGAAGAGCATGCTGATACAGATAACTGAATCATAAATAGGATACTGAGCAATCATATGAGTACAGGTACTAAGCATGTTGAGCAGGTAAATAATGCATCGATGATAGAATAACAAGTACCCAATCGAAGCTGCCATTTTGGTCGCTGGACCTCAGGCAAGAACGCCGAAACCTAGCACTAACCTGGCTGACATACCCCGACACCCTTGGGCACTAACATGGGGGTTCACGAGTCTTTTGTAGACCACTTTACCGGTAAAGAACACTGTGACGGTGGCCAAACCATCATTGTACGTGAAGTATAGCGGTGCGTGGCGATCATAATGCTGATGCTCAAGCTCACGGTTTAAAGACCGAGTAATCGGCAACAAGCTGGAATCCCAACAGGGATGCAGATGTCTGTATATCAATCATAGGTCATCTCATGCAATATGGAATACAAGGAACATGTATATCTGAGTAAAAGCAAATCTATGTAATGACCAAGCAGGCATGATATATGTCCAAGTAGAAGCTACTGTACTAATGTCTAGCTAATGACCAATCAAGCATGATATATGTCACGCCCCGAGGTCGAAACTGCGACTCGGGCTCACCAACAGATCCGCCATCTGTACGGAAACTGCCGCACAGACGAAGCGTCTACCCTGCAAGTCAGATCTATAGCTAAAACATGTATCAGAGCTGAATCCAAAATCACTAGCTACAGAAACAAACACCGAACATTTGATATAAATAAAATAATCCTCAATACAACATCTCTCAGCTGTCAAATAATACAAAAGCCTCACCAATCTCTCAGACTGTCCTGTACAAAAGTGGAAACATAAAATATAGGGTACATCTACCTCTGACTCTCAAAACTGGTAAGGAACTACTCAGCCACGACCTCACCTCGATCAGCTGTCTCCGCGCGAACCAAGCCGGAACAGCTACCACAGGAACCTGTCACCACAGCGGGTGTGAGATCTGCTGCAGAAGGTAAATCTCAGTGGGTACCGTCACCAATATCCACGGTATTCATCAGATCCATAAATGCAGCCGGGGCATTCGTCAAACCAAAAGGTAACACTGTGAACTCATAATGCCCGTACCGAGTCCTAAACGCCGTCTTGGATACATCCTCGGCCCTCACCCTCAACTGGTGGTAACCGGATTGAAGATCTATCTTGGAGAAGACCGGAGCTCCCTGAAGCTGATCAAATAAATCATCAATCCGAGGAAGGGGATACTTGTTCTTGACGGTCACTTTATTCAACTCTCTGTAGTCCACACAAAGCCTAAGTGACCCGTCTTTCTTCTTTACAAATAGAATCGGGGCTCCCCAAGGAGAAACACTAGGTCGAACAAACCCGCGATCCAAGAGATCCTGTAGCTGAGCCTTTAACTCCCTCAATTCTGCAGGGGCCATCCTGTAGGGTGCCTTAGAGATTGGTGCAGTTCCGGGAACTGCATCAATCACGAACTCAATCTCTCGATCCGACGGCATGGACAATAACTCTAGAGGGAACACATCTGGATACTCTCGGACGATAGGAACGTCCTCGAGCCCAGGCATCGCCGTAGGCACCTCTACAACAGTAGCTAAGAAAGCGATACATCCACGGCTCATCATCTGTCGTGCCTTAGACGAAGAGATCGTCGCTGCAAACAGAGTACTCTGGCAGCCCCTAAAAACATACTCCTGCTGACCCGCCTCACGAAGGGTCACAGTCCTCTCTCTACAATCGATAGTGGCATAAAACTGCGTCAACCAGTCCATACCCAACACTATATCGAAATCCCGGAGCTGACGAAGGACCAAAAGATCGACAGGCAAAATCCAGGGCCCTAACTGCACTGGGCAGGACCAACAACACTCGTCCACGTGTAACACGTGATCAGGTATCTGTACCTCACGAGCACAAGCTAGCGGTCCTATCTCTAGCCCATGCATGGATGCAAATGTCCTACTAATAAATGAATGCGATGCTCCGGTATCAAATAAAGCTCTAGTGCGGGTAGAAGAGATAAGGATAATACCTGCCACCACGTGACTAGCTGGCCCTGAATCCTCCACCTGCGCTGCATAAACTCTCCCGCTCGGGGGTGGTCGCCTGTCTGACTGCCGCGACGAAGTGGCCCTATCCCCCCGGCCAAAACCTGTCGAAGCTCCGCCCGTCTGGAAGGGCGGTGGAGGAGCCGAAGCTGCCGATGCCACTGATGACCCGCTCGAGGACAAGTCCATGCTCTGTGCCCTGCCTGCCCACATCGGTAGCACCGGCCCTACCGCTGCTCACACTGCGGAGGTGCGTGGGGTCCGCCGCAAATCACACAACTATCTGTGCGCCTCTGCTGCTGCTGCTGCTGTCCAGGGGGCCGAGAGCCCCCCGATCTCTTCCTCCCCTGAGTCCCACGGCCTCGAGGCTGGAACGGCGGCGGCCGCGGGGGCCTCTGTCTGCTAGACTGACCAAAATCTGATGGCGCCGGGCGCTTCTCTCCAGAACTAGTCCCAGGCGCCCGCCCCCGCTCAGTCATAACCACGGTCCCTCTGTCGACCCACTGCGCGTGCTCAATCGTCGCATCCAAGGTCTGGGCTCTATGTGAATGTACAAGAGGATAAATATCCTGGTGCAAACCTCTCTCAAATAGCTCAATCTTCTGGGCCTCATCCCAGGCAACGTGTGGTACGCTACCCAAAAGCCGCTGAACCTCAAGAACATACTTCCCAAGGGGCCGATCCCCCTGCTGCAGCCGTCGCAAATCTCCCTCTAGTTTCTGCTTTGCACTGTCGGGAAAGTAGACCCCGAGCAGCAAAGCGCGAAACTCCACCCAAGTCAAAAGAGGTACCCCCGGCGGTCCCACTGGCCGAACACGACGCCACCAGGTCTCGGCGTCCTTCTCCAAGAAGTGAGTGGCTAGGTACACCTGTTGCTTTTCCTTGATAAACAAGTTTTCAAAAAGCTTTTCCATCGCTGCAATCCAGCTTTCGGCCTCCCAAGGCTTTGAACTCTGCCCTGCAAATCGTGGAGGACGAAACTGGGTGATGTAGGATAGTCGATCTGTGAGCTCCCTCTGCTCCGCCTCTGTCAACGGGGCGATCTGAGACGAAGTCGACGACGTGGCTACTGGAGGTGCTGCTGGAGATGTCCTCTGCTCAAGTAATCTCATCATACGCTCCATATTTTCCTCCTGGCGCTTGGCCGCCTCCTCCTGGCGTTGCAACGCCTCTGACATCTGGGCCACCTGGGCCCGTAGCTCCTGGACCTCGCCCGGTGCGGCCTCCTGCTGCTCGGGCTCAACATCAGACGCGGAATGCGCCCTCGCCGTCGCACGACATCTCGGAGGCATCTCAGGCAACTACAATAAAGAAATCAAGTGTCAGAGAAAAGAAGTCTCACGACCCAATCCAGCGAAAGTCTAAACACGTTACCCATCCTAAAGTATTATGTTGTATGCAGCCAACATAACCACTTTTAGGCAGTGTTTGGTTGGGGGATAAAAGGGGAATAACCCCCTTTATCCCCCTATTCTTGCCAAACAGCATACCAAAAAGACAGGGGATAAATTTTTTTTTTATCCCCCTCTTAACGGGTTATCCTAGGATAACCCGTTAAGATTTATCCCAAGGGGGGTGGGGAAAAGGAGAATAAGGCTATGTGACTTACAGATATGTGATTATCATTGAACTTGAGGCTATGTGACTTACAGTGATATTTTTTATGTTTGCACCTTTATTTTTAATTCCTGTTATGTAAACTCTGATTTTTAAAATTTTTACTTTAATTTTCAATCTATAGCTATCTAAAATTTGGATTTTGTATTTACTAAAATATACAATAAAATAAAAAATATTATTTTTTTAGTTAAGATATAATTTTTTACTTATAATTAAATTGCTTTAATTTTAATATAATAATTAAATTAATTTTTCTATAAAAAAAGATAAGAGCAAAATTGGTATTTTGTAAAAAAATTTTATTTTCTTTTTCCACTATCCTTTACTATTCCATAATTTTAACCAAACACAATTTTAACTATTCCAGAGAATACCAACTTTTCAACCAAACGCAATTTAACTTTTATACTTCATTATCCTGGAATAGCAATCTATCACAGGTATAAAAAAATTTATACCTCAAAAATTTATCCCCGAACCAAACGGGCCCTTAGAGAATAAACATGTAAGGTCACTCGCCCCAATCCCCTGGGGGAGTTACAACTCAATCTGGACTCTCGCTACAGTCTCGTCTCTCACGACAGTCATCCTACTGTCCAACCAAGCCTAGGGTCTCTAAGTCCCCAACGACCTATACACCTAGGTATCGTTTGGTAACGGAATAATCAGAACTAGCTATTCTAGGAATAGGTATAAAATACGGAATAAGAGCGAAAAAACGTTTGGTTCGGTTTCAGGGATAAGAGATTTTATGTTTGGTATGAGAATGAGGAATAAGAAGAATAAAGAGGTAGTGATGATGAGAGTGTATTGGGAAGGAAAAGAGAGAGAGGAGAGAGAGGGATTTGTGATGATGAGAGTGTATTGAGAAGGAAAAAAGAGAATGGAGAGAGAGGAATTTGTGATGATGAGAGTGTATTGGAAAGAGAGAAAGGAGGGGAGGAGGGATAGTTTGTACTAGAACTACTGTACCGAATAATTTTTGGTGCGTTTGATAGAATAAGGAGGATAAACCTCTTATTCCCGGTTCTAGCCCCGAAACAAACGGTGCCCTAGGCTCTGATACCACCTAAATCTGTCACGCCCCGGGGTCGAACTGCGACCCGGGCTCGCCAACAGATCCGCCGTCTGTACGGAAACTGCCGTACAGACAAAGCGTCTAACCTGCAAAAGAGATCTATAGCCATTCAAGTATCAGAGCTGAAAAGAAGCTATACTGAAGGAAGAAAACTGAATAACTAAGTAATAAAAGTCCAAGTACACAAGTCCAATATCTCTCAAAACATAAGTATAATATCTCTGTCTAGTACAAAAGTGGAAACCAAAAGTACAGGTCACTCTACACTGACTCGACAGACTCGGGTAGGAACTAGTCGGCGACGCCCTTACCTCGGTCTGAAGACTCTGCACGATCCAAGCCTGGAATAGACGCCTCAGGAACACCTGTCACACGCAGCGGGTGTGAGATCAACTGCAAAGGCAGATCTCAGTGGGTACCGTCGCTAGAACTCACGGTACGCCCACTAAGTCCGCTGGAGGCATAAACAGATAGATAGATAGATAGATAGATAGATAGATAGATAGATAGATAGTGTATAAATGCTGGAAGTGAATCTACCACTATATGCCTCAATGCTATGCTCGAAGGAAAACCATCTAGGAACATATGCTACAATCACCCGCTCATGTCACCCAATCTCAACGACGGCCACATAGGGTCCAGTCAAGCCTGCGCCTGTCGACTAGGAACGCACCTGCCCACCACCACACATCCACTTGAGGACGGGATTTACGTGGGGTGTCCTGTCCGACTGTCTCAATCTCACTCAAGTAGCCACCTGGTAACTCGGCCAGGGGCGAGTACCCACCTGGTAACTCGGCCAGGGGTATCAATGTCACGCCCCGGGGTCGAAACTGCGACCCGGGCTCGCCAACAGATCCGCCATCTGTACGGAAACTGCCGCACAGACGAAGCGTCTACCCTGCAAGTCAGATCTATAGCTAAAAACATGTATCAAAGCTGAAACTAAAACCAAAAGCTATAGAATAAAACTGAACATCTGGAATAGCAAAATCTCCACTAGTACACAAACCCTCAAGGTACAAAGTCTCACAGGAATAAAACAAATACTATCCTCACGAGTCTCTCAGAATGTCTAGTACAAAAGTGGAAACATAAAATACACCGGGTACATCTATACTGAGACTCTCTGTCACGCCCCGGGGTCGATACTGCGACCCGGGCTCGCCAACAGATCCGCCGCCCATACAGGAAGCCCCGTATAGACGCAGCGACCAACCTGCAAAAGAATCCTCTACACTAGCAGATATCAGAGCTGAAATAGTAAAAGCTGGAATAAAAGATAAAATAATACAACTACACCTCCCAAGTATACAAACCAACCCCACCAGATACAAGTGTCTCTCAACTCAGCAGAAAAAGGAAAGTACAACTCGATCCCTCACTACAAAAGTCACTCCACAACACACCCAAAAGTAGTAAGGGGGTACATCTACTCTCGCTACTCTGAAGCTGACGGGAAGGGATCTATCTCGCGACTCCCTTACCTCGGTCTGAAGGAGCGGGATCAGCAACTGGAGCTGCAGGAACTGGAGCAGAAGTCCCTGGGGAAAAGACACCACGACGGGTGTGAGAACTACATCCCACAGTAGTTATCAGTGGGTGCCGCCAACAAGCCCGACGGTCTGCCCACCAAGTCTACTAGAGGCATAGAATAAAATATGCAGTGCTGTAAGGAAAAACTGGAGAAGTAAAGTCTACAGCTACAATGCCTCTATCTAGATGCTCAACGAGTGGAACAGAAAGAACAGTATGCCAGGGGGACAAATGCGTCGACAAGTCGCGAAAGAGGAACTCAATACTCACGCCGGTACAACAACCCGGTAAAAGCTCAACTCAACACCGGTACGACAACCCGGTAAAAGCTCAACTCAACACCGGTGCAACAACCCGGTAAAAGCTCAACTCAACGCCGGTACGACAACCCGGTCTCGCCTACTCCGGAGGGGCACTCGAGGGGAGCGACCCGCTCGAGTCAATATGTGGCCCAAGTCCAACTGCTCTGCTGAATATCTCAGTAAATCAGATAAAAGTCGACGCTATGCTCAAGGTGGAGACTCACTCAATCCACAATGCAAAAACCCAGTCCCAACTGATGCATAACACTAGTCGGTCCAACCGCCCACAGTTCGCGGTTGCCGAAACAATAACTCGAGTCGATAATCTGGTGCTATCCCACCCGACTCAACAAATCACTATCTCAATCACTGGCTGGAATCTACACAGCTGAGATTCACCGTCACTCAGACAGTTCCCGAGAACTCAGATCCACCATCACTATCACTTTCCCAAAGGAACCGAATCTACAGACTGCTATCAACTCCACTCGGTCCCCAGACACGAGTGCAAAAGCATCCCACAACCACCCGACCCTCAGCCCGCAACCCGGGCGAGGAAAGCTAAGTCCAGAATGACAAGTATAATACCGTGATGTGGGAATGTCTAGAACAATAAAGAAACCTAGCCCAAGTTGAAGTTTTCTACAGTCTGGCTGAACATGATACATATGACAGGGGGTGCTAGGTCAAGTTCCAAGATTTAATATTTAAATATAATGTAGGAATCACAAAAAGGTCACCAGGTCCACCGACTAATACACAGGGGTACTAGTATTCAGTTTTCACATGATAATATACTAACATTCAGTTCTCACAATATAATAAGTCCAATTACTAACATGTATGATCCTACAATCATAGAATTAGCACGCAGTCCATAGATTTTGCAAGCAAGGTCACCCACCTGAACGTGCTAACTGTCCGGGATCGTACAGCTGAAAATACCCAAGGATCCAGCAACACACGTAACTCTCCTGGGTACAACACAAGGTCCACAAATACACATCAATTCCAAAACTGCCCATAAAAGCATACACAGAATTTCAGTCACAAATGTCCCTTTTTCACCTGCTGAAAATGCCCAGAAAATTCCAATAAAAATATCACAGCGATCCTCGCGTCGATATCTTCGAAACGGTACCCTGCACGCCCAAATCCGAGTTCCGAAGGTCAATATACAAATTCGGCAAGGCGGTGTACTCAAAAGATTTCTGCACCAAAACTGTAGCGCTGAATACAGGAAAAACGGGATTTTCACCTCCAAAAGAAACTCTGGAAAAATCCAAGAAAAATACCAGCTTGTTCCTTGTGATCTGTAGATGAAAAACTTGTATAAGCACGCCTCAATCCGACGCTCGTAGGCAAAGATATGGCTAAAACACTCCAATGCTGTCTCTAAAACCAGACAGAAAAAGGGGGTCACAAGGCACCTCGGGATCCGTGCCAAAAACTCGGAATGGGAGAGCGCGATCAATACGAAAGATGAAGCCCTACCTCTCTGGAGTAAGTCGGCGCAAGAATCGCCAAAATCGAAGGTCGGGGTAGCCCAGGGGAGTTCCAACACTGAACTGCGACGAAGAAGATCACCAGAAAAGGAACTTCGCACCGCGCCGTAAAATCTGTAACCTCGGGATGCATGCCTCGAAAAATCCCAAACCTCTGCAAGTGGAAGCAGCACCAGAAGAAGAACAATTGTCAAGAAGGGAGCTCGGGGGTTTGAAGCCTGAAAAGAGGAGAAAACGGCTCAAGAATGCAGTTCGGGCTCCTTTTATAGGCTAAAAGAAACAATTCGGTTAATACCGAAATCGTCCCAGATTCGGGTGGCTACAGTGCGGCCCAGCCCGGGATTCGGGCGGCTACAGTGCGGCCCAGCCCGGTTTCGGGCGCGCACAGTGCGGCCCGGCCCGGCCCAGCCCAGCCCGCACACGGGATCCAGCCGGAGGCCTGCTTGGTCCGACCCACCCTGGGGCTTGACACGTGTCCACCGAACACCGGACAGCCGTGCAAGCCCCGCCGGGAAGCGCCACGTGTCCACTGCCCGGTCAGCGGGGTGGGTGGAGCAACTCACCTGCCCCCACCTGCCATCCAGTACGGCCTGTACGGCACCTGCCCGGCGCACGCGCTGCGTGGACCGCGCGCCCGTGGACCCGCCAATCCGACGCTGCCACGTGGCCAACCCTCGGTCCACCGTGCACCCCGCCAAGTCCGTGGACCGCGCATGCTGCGCCGGCCAACCGTAGCTCGCCACGCGTCCAGGTATGCGGTGCACGCCTCAGCGGTGGACCGCGCGCCCACGCCGCCGCGCTCCGCCGCTCTCCGCCGCCCGCCGCCGCTGCCGGCGCTCCTCCGGCGGCCGGAATAGTAAATCCACCCTCGAAATCCGTGTTTTCGCGTCCGGGCCCCGAAAAATATAAGTAAATAGTCCATTTCGATCGTTTTCGCGCGCTGAATCCAAATCCGCTGTCCGATCTGCCAAATGCCACTTCTAAAATTTGTCAAAAATTCCCGGAGTAGCGAATTTGATCCATTTTTCGTGCCGGGTCAATTTCTTGGTTCCAATACGCGCGTAAAAGCCTCAATCATCCAAACGAGCCTCATGATAAGCAATCTGCTCCCATTTTACACCAGGAATCCATTTTCGGGACCCGACACGCGCACAAACACTCCCAAGAGCCACTAATCCATCAATAACCCATAAGTGGGGATTCGGGTCCTCACACTCTCAATGCTGGTAAGGAACTAATCGGCCGCGTCCTCACCTCGATCTGCTGTCTCCGCGCGAATCAAGCCGGAACAGCTGCCTCAACCTGTCACCGCAGCGGGTGTGAGATCTACTGCAGAAGGCAGATCTCAGTGGGTACCGTCCCAATATCCACGGTATGCCCACTAAGTCTACTGGAGGCAAAACAGATAGGTATGCAGATAGATAGGTAGATAGATAATTAATGGTAAGCTGAAATAGAGAACTACAGCTAGAAAGTCACAATCATAAGGCTCCAAAAGGAAACTCTACCAATAACACGATATGCATACACTCGCTACTGCTAAGATGCCTCGGTATCAATGCTCAAAGGAAAGAAATCCTCTATGAACATAATATGAAACCACTCGCTCATATCACCCAATCTCAAAGACTGCCAAAACTGGCTCAGTCCAGCCTGCGCCTGTCGTCTAGGAACGCACCTGCCCACTACCACGCATCCACAAGAGGACGGGATTTACGTGGGGCGTCCTAAACCGACTATCTCAATCTCACACAAAGTGACCCCATGGTAACTCGGCCAGGGGTATCAAGCGACCACTAGTATATGAACTAGGCGCATATCCACATCGTAGCCTCGTCAGGCTCGGTATCATCATCGCACCCGGGGCGTAGCTCGAGGGGAGCGACCCCACCGAACTCAAGTATCACATCTGTCTCACTGTCTCAACATGCGACACATGCAAGCTATAATCCACGATCAAACAGATCGGTATCTCAAAGCTCGAAAACACAACTCAGTCGGAAAAGAACCTCGACTCGATCATGCCCAAACACTCTCACAGCTATGTCGGAGAACCCTCAACGACTCAATCTGATAATGCACGACCCATGGCTGAGTCGGGAAACCTCCACGACTCGATCTGCCAGAACCCCCCAAACTCTCAAGGCTAAGTGGGAGAGCCATCTCCACCACTGAATCAAAATACGACCCATATTCTAGAGTAATCTCACTATCCCGTAAGGAAGCTCAAACATCGAATGACACTATAACACATCTCAAAACACAAAAGAGACCCCTCAGCCCCCAGGCACGAGGTCTAATGCACCCTGAATCTATGCCATACCTCTGGCGAATTCATAAGTTAAAAACCACTTTCGAAAACATTGATTTTTCCTTAAAAACGGTTTTCTCGATTTGTAAAACGGTTCATGTGCAATTAGGATGCAAACAAGACATGAAACCTAGTGTCATATGGTATCAGGAGTCTACTAAAAATAATCTGGGGTTCTACATAATTTTCTAAAAATTTTCAGGCAACTATCAGATGTAAAACAGTAAAAATAGCATAATAAATATGATCAATTTGCATTCAGGAGCATTAAAGGGCATTCCATGCATTTTGGAGAAATTCCAACCCACCTGGAACGCTTTCCGCAGGCAAGCGCCGAAGTCGGTGAAGTGCAGCTAACTCAAAAAGGAAGATCTGCTGAAGTTGCCTTATCGGCGCACTGTTGCTTTTACCTCTGCCACAAGCTTATTGCACACCAAGTGCTCGCAAGAACCCCTAACAATTTCCACTCCACAATAAGTGCCCACAGCTTACGCCAAGTCCACCACCCAACAGCTCTCACTAAAATTTTGCATTGTCCTCAATCCGAAAGCCACACCAAAACATCCGCACGCTCATAAAATAAGTGCTCATTTTCCATAGTAAATTAAATCAAAGTCCATCATTAAAAAGGTAATTCCACAATACATACACATATTACCCACAAGTCCATTAGTACAATCCAAAGCTCTGAACACCCACAAATCGGCTCCCAGCACAAGGTAAATCCCATAGTTCAATACATGGTAAATCCCATAGTTCAATACTTATGCTCACAAAACAACTTACACCATCCACACACTCAAACTCTCAGCATATAATTCCACAGCATAAAAGGGCCATAGTACACTTAATAGCACTCAAGTCCAACCACAACATCAACAGCTCAAAATAAATCATATAGCCACCTACAGCTCCATTAGAAATTTCATGTTCACTTACACATTTACCTAAAAATACCCACACTCTACAGGTAGTTCCAACAACTCACAAAGCATAATTTACCAACAAAAACCAACTACCCTCCACAAGCTCCTCATGCACACACACAAGAACAACTCACAGCCCCAACAAAATACAGGCTCTCATAACCCGCTTATAAACAAATCCATTTTGCATACATCTAAATCCTTCACAAGGATCCCACAGCACACCTCAAACTCCTATGCACACTTACAAGCCCAAAATTACATGTGGCTCACAATATACACAGCAGGATTCCTCATCACCATCAATCATCATCACCATCCTCAGCATCATCAGCCGGTGCGAGCTCCACACGCGCCTCGCCGAAAACCGCCACAATTGGCGCCGTCCTGTGAGAGCAAAAGGGACAAAAGCCGCGTCAAAAACAATCCACAAAAATTCAAGCGACACTCGGGCGACCCACAGCCTCGGCGTGCACGTGCACGGCCCACCGGACACGGCCCCACCCCGCTAGCTCGAAGGCCGCACGCAGCAGCCGCGGCAACCGCGCGCGCTGCTGCCGCCCGCGCGGTGCCCGCGCGCTACGCGCTGCCCAGGCGCATGCCGCGCGACGCCCGGGCCGGCCGCGCGGCCGCTTGGGCCAGCCGCGTGCCCGCATGGCCCGCAGCGCGCCTGCTTGCGCGCGCCAGCTAGGTCTGCCGCGCGCTCGCATGCGTGCACCCGCTAGGGCAGCTGCGCGCGCGCTTGCTGCTGGCCGAAAGTGGACAGCAAGCCACTCAAAACAACTCCAACACTCCAAAAACCCCAAACATCACAACCCACTCCAATCCTAATTAATTCCATACAGGAAAACAAATCCAAAAACCCCAAACATGGAGAAACTGCCACTTACCCGGCAGGAAGCTCGGCGCGCGCGCACGACTCCTCCGGCTTGCACACGGCAGGACCACACCAACACAAGCATACCCTTCACTTCCCATCCTTTCTTCTCTCATATCCTCCTTCTTCTTTCTTTATTTTTCCTCTGCTTTGGCTTAAAACCCCTGTTTTAAAGTAGAAGGAGGTGACGTGGCATGTTGCTAATTAAGGTGGGTTAAAAAAACAAAAGCTAGTGCTTGACAACAGAAGCAAAAATTAATCCAATAACCCATCAACACTAATAAAATACATCCAAGAAAAGAAAAGAGAAGAAGAAAAGAGAGTGAGAGAGGTTGAGAGGGAAGGATTGTGCAGCTTAGTTATCTGCTTCTTGGGGTCAAGCGGAGCCGCGTGCGCACGTCGACCATACGTGAGGTAAGTAGCAGATTTTTGGTAGTTGGCTTTGGTTTTATTCTTTGGCTTAGAAGGAGATTTTTGATTGGGAATTGGTTATTTTCTTCTCTTTTCCTTGTGCACCACTTCTGTGAGTTTGGATTTTCTCGGCGCGGAGCCGAGGCATGCTGCGCGTGTGCTGTGAGTGGACAGCGGGAGCCGGAGAGCGCCGGATCATCATTAGAGGACTCGAGAGGATTGATCGAGCTTCCGGGGGATTTTTCCGAAGACCGCGACAGCGCGCGCGCGAGCGGCGCGATTTTTGGGCGTTCCGGCAGATTTCCGGCAGATTTCCGGCAGTGAGCGGTGCGACGCTTCACCGACTTCAGCGATTGCCTGTGGAATGCATTTGAGGTGGGTTGGAATTTCTTCAAGATGTATGGAATGCCTTCTGAATCTATTGAATGCATGTTGATCATGTTTAGCTTACTATTTATATAGTTGGTAAATCTGATAATTGCCTAGAAAACTATAGGAAGACTTTTATGAGCCCCTGATATTTTTAGCATGATCTAGGGATGATATGACACTAGACTGCATGTTTAGTTGGCTTTAGATTGGCATCTGAACCATTCTAAAAATCCGCGGACCGATTTAAGGGAAAACTGAGATTTTAAAATAGCTTGGACTTATCGTAAGCTTCCAGAGAGATTGAGTAGGTTCAGGATGCTTATGTCCTCGTGCCAGGGGGCCGAGTGGATTTTTAGAGCTCTGTGTGTCGAGCTTCTTGTGTCAGGTGAGTTGAGATCCCTGGTAGGATTATTCTAGATCATGGGTATATTTTCTGATTTGGTAGTGGAGATGGTTCTCCGATTTGGTTTTGAGAGGTTGGGCTCGGGCAGATTGAGTCGTGGAGGTTTCCCGACTTAGCCATGGGATGAGCATTATCAGATTGGGTCGTTGAGGGTTCTCCGACATAGCTATGAGAGGGCTTGGCATTCCCTGATCCAGTCGTGGAGGGTTCTCGACTGTGATATGTTATCTGGTATTGGGTATCCGATCTGTTTGATCGAGGATCATAGCCTGCATGTGCCATTTATGAGACAGTTGAGACTGACTAGATACTAGAGCTCGGTGGGGTCACTCCCCTCGAGTACGCTCCGGATGCGTGACGATGATTGAGATGGACCGACTAGGACGCCCCACGTGGAGTGGGCAGGTGCGTTCGTAGTAGTCGGCAGGACGCCCCACGTGGAGTGGGCAGGTGCGTCCATAGTAGTCAGTAATACGCCCCACGCGGAGTGGGCAGGTGCGTAGGTCGCCCCACGCGGGGTGGGCAGGTGCGTCCATAGTGGTCGGTAGGACGCCCCACGTGGGTGGGCACGTGCGTTCCTAGACGACAGGCGCGGGCTTGACTGAGCCAGTTTTGGCAGTCATTGAGATTTGGGTTTTGAGAGCACCTCGTGTGCGAGTGGTGCATAGCTTGCTCTTAGATGGGTATTCCTTTGAGCATGATACTTGAGGCATTTAGTAGTGAGGGAGTATGCATAGCAGGTTCGTAGTAGAGATTTTCATGAGCATGATGTTGAGACATATTAGTTGTTGCTAATTTCCTGCTTTCATTTATATATCTATCTGCATACCTATCTTTTGTGCCACCAGTAGACTTAGTGGGCATACCTTGGATATTGGTGACGGTACCCATTGAGATCTACCTTCTGCAGTAGATCTCACACCCGCTGCGGTGGCAGTTTCCAGAGGTAGCTGTTCCGGCTAGGTTCGCGCGGAGACAGCTGATCGAGGTGAGGACGTGGCTGAGTAGTTCCTTACCGTATTGAGAGTCAGAGGTAGATGTACCCTGTATTTTATGTTTCTACTTTTGTACTGGACAGTCTGAGTGTTTGGTGAGGCTTTTGTACATTTTGACAGTTGAGAGATGTTGTATTGAGGATGATTTTATTTATATCAGATGTTCAGTGGATTTCTATAGCTCTTGGTTTTTAGTTTCAGCTCTGATACATGTTTTAGCTATAGATCTGACTTGCAGGGTAGACGCTTCGTCTGTGGGGCAGTTTCCGTACAGATGGCGGATCTGTTGGCGAGCCCGGGTCGCAGTTTCGACCCCGGGGCGTGACAGATTAGGGTGGTAGCCTAGGAATATAGGTCGTGGAGGACTTAGAAACCCTAGGCTATTGGTTGGACAATAGGATGACTGTCGTGAGAGACGTGACTTTAGCGGGAGTCCTGATTGAGTTTGTACCTCCCCCGAGGGATTGGGGCGAGTGATCTTACATGTTTATTCTCTAAAGTGATTATGTTGGCTGCAGACAACATAATGCTTTAGAAAGGTTAACGTGTATTAGACTTTCGCTTGATTGGGTCAAGAGTGTTTGAGGTTTGGTTGGTTGTGACAGTCGTCCTTGTTGCCTCTGAGACGCCGTGCAGCGGCGAGGGTGTGTTTGGCCTTGGATGAGGAGCCCGATCAGCGAGAGGCTGAATGGACAGAGCAGAGAGAGGTCTGAGAGTTACGGGCCCATGTAGCTCAGTTGTTGAGGCGACGCGGCGCCAGGATGAAATCATGCAGCGCGTGATGCGCATGTTTGAGCGGAGAGCATCGACTGAGATATCGCCAGTAGTACCTCCAGCCGCGACATTGTCGACTTCGACCAGTTCGCACTGTGAGTAGTCCAGGAGCAGCAAGGGTTGCTGACCGGTAGTTGTTCATCCGCCAGTTCCATCCCCTACAGATTTCGGGGCAGAGTTGGAGCCTTGGGAGGCCGAGAACTGGATTGCTGTTTGGGAAAGGTTGTTTGAGGTTTTATTCATCCAGGAGAAGCATCAGGTGCACTTGGTTGCGCACCTTTGGATAGGGACGCCGAGTGTTGGTGGCGTCGAGTTTGTCCCGTTGGACCACCAGGAGAGTGGTTGAGGATTTGGAGCGAGTTTCTATGATTGTTTAGCAGAGTGCCCCATGTCGCCCAGGATGAGGCCCAGAAGGTGGATCATGTTTGAGGGGGACTGCTTCGAGATGTTTATCATTTTTAGTATTCTCGGCGAGCGACTTTAGATTCACCGATTGTGCATGCTCGAGGGATTGACCGAGGATCTGTGATCTCGTTCAAGAGGGACGAAGAGCGAGGGACCAGCTCCGGAGAGAGGTGTCCAGCATCGTCGGATTTGGGATAGTCGAGTGGATCGAGGTTGTCATGATTCCAGTCCTAGGATTATGAGCCTCAGAGGAGACAGAGACTAGGAGGTTCTCGATAGTCGAGGCGCCAGTGGCAGTCTCAGGATGACTATGTCTTTGCGGTGGGCCGCATTCATCGCCATAGAGTGACTCCGGGAAAGGGCGATGCTTTTCTTGTGGATAGTCAGGACATCTTCAGGCAGAGTGTCCCAGAGTGGTGCTCTTGGATTTGCCGCTTGCGACGGCACCCCACTACTCCTTCAGGATGTTGAGGTTCATCCGACTTACCGGTAGGCTGATTGGGCCGTGACGCCGAGACAGAGATTGTGATGGCCACCAGCATCAGGTGGATGAGATTGTGCTGCTGGTTAGGGGACGCCAGGATAGTGGATCGCGTCTTACCAGGTGTGGTTGCTTATGGTCATTAGAGTTAGAGCATGATGCTGCCGACACCGCTTAGGTGTGATTCAGTAGAGCAGGGATAGCTTCGTGCGGGCCGGCGACGGGATTGTTGGCTTGTGCACGTGAGGATCAGGTTCCAGATCATGTATAACACATGGATGAGTGTTGCCAGTCCCGCCCAGTTCAGTAGGACCTTGGATTTGATCCTAGAGTTGTTAGTCCTACATCAGCTCCGAGATGTTGATATGAGGTTGGATAGGGATTGGATATCCCAATGTTATGCTAGCATGGATTGTCGAGAGAGGACAATGACCCTTCGTGGACCTGTCCAGGAGGAGTGTGGCTAGAGAGGATGTTAGAGCACGACAGAGGTTGAGTCGTGGTCGTATCGCTTGTTAGCGACTATTGAGGAGGTGCCTACGGCGGCACCGGGACTAAGGAATATCTTTTATTATCGAGTGATCTCGAGTGAGAGTCTACCAGATTTGATTTTGAAGCCACCGTTTGGTGAGATTGAGATCGAGATAGTGATCAACATGGTTTGGAAATCGCGCCGACTTCGGCAGCACCTCTTGGAGTATCACCCGTGAGTCATAGAGAGAGGGAGAGCTGTTAGCGCAGTTGCGGGATTTGATGGATCGAGAGGTCTGTGTGACCCAGTACCACGTCGTGGGAGTACGACATTGAGGATCCTAGAGATTGATGTGTTGGATATGATGCCACACCGTTGATACACAGTGGTGATGCCCTGCCGTTGGTACACGGCAGTGATGCCACGTTGTGAGTGCACAACGGTGAGGGTTCTATGATGGTTTGAGCACGGACAGGTTTGGATTGTTTTCGGCAGATGCCCTTTTCTGAGATCGGTAGCGCTATGGAGCCTTCTTCCCAAGGATTGTGCCAGACAGTGTTCTGAACCCGATAGGGACATTATAAGCTTACAGCGCGGTCAAGTGGATTGACTAAGGCCCTGCGGCCTTTTGGATTTGAGGAATTGTGTGCTCCAGCAGTACTTGGACCGGGCTGTTGTACCGGTGTGAGTTTGAGCTCCACATTGAGTTGCCGTGCCAGTAGTTGAGTTTGATTTATACCGGGCCGGTTGATATATTATATTTGGATTGGTTCCGAGGTGACTTAGAGCATGAGGAGTACTTGAGGACAGTGCTGCAACTTCTATGAGAAGAAGTTGTTGCCAAGTGGTGAGAGTTGCACTTGGATTTTGGAAGATTTTGTGGTTAGACCATGTGATGACAGTTGCAAGAGTGACAGAGGACCCAACGAAGAGTGATTCCGTTTGGGTTGGGCCTAGACCTATGTTAGTGACAGAGGTCAGAAGCTCTTGGACTATGCAAGGCAGCTTGAAAGGGTTAAAGCTGAAGAGGATACCAGCATTGATACGGATATTGCCTGTGATTGAGAGGTCATGGAATTATCCAGAGATCCTTGTACATGGTTACTCAGGAGGACTTTGATTGAGGCAATGCCGGTGGACAGAGCTATTGGAGCTGTAGGATTGATACCCCATAGTATTATCCCTGCATGGACATTATGGTCAGTATGCCTTGGTCAGGCAAGCAGTGCAACCTTGGAATGAGATGTTCGATTAGTGGTCGCCACTTTTGGAACTTGGAATTGAGAGCTAAGGGTTGAGCGTTGTAGTGTACCGGATTCTTGGTTTGAGCGTACCGACTCTGCAGATGGGCTTTTTGGGTGAGAAAAGCCGTGAGCATGTGTGTTTTCAGTTTACAGCGGGGTTTGGGAGGTTCCGGGCAGCGGCGGAGGTGCGGAGGTCGAAAAGTGAGTTAGCGTGGCCACTTTTTGATTATTGTAATTAAATAAATTGCTTTTTTTTTTTAACTTGGTGGTTTCTTTGTCCCTCCTGCAGCTAGTGGAGTGGGAGTTGGCAGAGAGAGAGGGAGTTGGTAAATTAATTAAATTGGAGGTGAGTTGTTGTTGATTAATTAATTTTGGGTGAGTTGGAGGAGCTAATTAATTAGCTTTTCCCTTTTAAAAGCCCTCTCTCACTCTCTCTCTCGAACTCCATCTCAATCCTGTTTTCTCCAAGTGACCTATTTGGGTTTGGTCTGAAGCTGAGGAGGATGGAAGGAAGGAGGAAGAAGAAGGAAAAGAGAAGGAGAAGTGTTCTTGTGCCGTTTTCGTCGCCGCAAGGGCGTGGAGCCGAGCGTGGGCGCGGCGAGCCTCGTGGAGGTGTGTTTTAAATTATTTAATTATTTTATTTTGTGAAGCGTGGGTTTTGGCTCTCTCCTTGCCTTTCCTTTTCTTTCTTTTTGCTGCTGGTAAGGCGTGGGACTTGTTTCCGGTTCGTGGCAGCGAGAGGCTTGGGAGGCGGGCCGCTGCATGGTCGGGCTGGGGCGTTGTTCGCAGCTGCCGCCGCTGCGCGGGCGCGCATGAGCGCCGCGCGCAGCTGGCGCCCTGCTGCTGTTAGTTTGCAGCAGAGCGCCAGACCACCTGCAGCCTCGCCCTGGGTGCCCCGCCAGGGCAGGCGCGCGCGCAGCGCTGCTGGCGCGCGCAGCGGGCTGCGCGCAGGCCGCGCAGCGCGCGCAGTGACGCGGGCACTGCGCGGACCGCGCGCAGTGTAGTGGCCCAGGTTTTCGTACTGTGTTTCCCGTGAATCCTGGGTGAGAAACATCTAATATTGGTGTATTAGGTCCACAGTGCATCAAAGGGATGCTACGGATAGACACAGTGTGGTAGTTACTGTTGGTTTGACCTTCGGAGGTAATTGCCGAATTTTAGAAAATGATTTGGGCCAATCGGAGGCCGTATTTGAATTCAGCGCGGAAAAACGCTTGAAAACGACTATTTACTTATTTATTTTGGAGTCCGGATACCCAAAAACGGACCCCCGGAAGTTTTCTGCGCAAATTGGTGCATGGGGGGACCGGTGGACCGGCCAGGGACACGTGGCGGCTCCTCATTGGGCCGGCGCACGCCTCCCGGTCCACGGAAAGGGCCGCCGGTGCATGGTGGACCGGCAGGCCACGTGGCAGCACGCGGTTGGGCCGGTGCAGGGCGCGCGGCGCACGGGAGGGTGCGCGGGCAGCGCGGGCAGGCCGGGCAGGCGCGGAGGGGGTGTGGTGCACGGTGGACCGGGGCGCGCCACGTGGCGGCCCCGGGTTGGCTGGTCCATGTGCGCGTGGCGCACGCGGCGCCACGCGGCGGCGGCTGTACGCGCACATGGGCGCACGTGGGCGCACGTGGCGGCGGTGCCCGCCGACAGCCGTGTCGGGCGGGGCCACGTGTCGCCATGCCGTTGGCTGGGGCACCCACCTTGCCGCCAATCACGGGGGACACGTGGCGCTTCCCCGTTGGGCCCGCACGGCTGCCGCCTGTTTGGCGGACACGTGGCGGGCCGTGGGCCGGGTCGGACGGCCGGTTGGACGGGAAGGGATCCCGTGCGCGGGCGGGCTGGGCCGGGCCGCACTGTGCGCGCCCGGAAAACCCTGGGCCGGGCCGCACTGTAGCCGCCCGAAACGTGGCCTGGGCTGCACTGTTCACGCCCGAAAGTGGGCCTGGGCACTGTAGCCGCCCGAAAGTTGGGACATGAAGGTCATTTTCCCAATTGTTTTATTGGGCCTATAAATAGCCCTTCCCCTCCCTTCTTTTCTCCATTTTCCGAGAGAAAGAGAGAGAATCTGAGAGAGGTCATTGAAGAGAAGTTGTTTCTCACTGATTTTTCTACCTCGTGGTGCGTTCCCAGATTTTCTGGAAGTTCGACAGCGGCGATCCGGATTTTACAGTGTGCCTCGTTTTTCCCCAAGCTTGGCCCATTATCGTCGCATTTCAGTCCGAGGAGTCCCCTGCGCAGTACAGGAGTCCTGTTTCGACGATTTCTTCGCCAGTGTGTTCCTAAGAGGTAGGGCTTCATTTTTCGTGTTGGTCGTTTCTCTGGATTCAGATTCCTTGGCATGATTCCCGAGGTGTTTTGACCCCCTCTTTTGCTGTTTGGGTTTTTGGACAGCGGCGACTTCGACGAATTGTTTCTCCGCGTAGGAATATCAGATTGAGGCGATTCAAGAGTCGATTTTGGACTACTTTTCGCGAGGAACACAACCGTGATTTTTCTGAGATTTTAGGAGCTCGGGACAGAGGTGAAATTCCTCGTTTTGCGTGCTGATTATAAAAACAGCAAATCTGTTTTGAGACTTGTAGTTCTTACACCGTATACACTTTGTGATGTTGTAGGATACTGTTTCAGCTGACGGTGTGCATAGAGGACAGCGGGTATTTTCTTGGGTTTTGGGCATGCTTTTCGAGGTGGGTGGTTGTTGCTTACCTCATTACTATCTCACTAGGAGTATTAGAGATTCCCGACTTTAAACAGATAATCGGTACTTGTACTCATGAAATGCATAAGTAAACCCTACAAATAATATGACAGCTCATTTATGGTAAACTGGGACACTGTTGTTGGACATATGCTGTAAACTATCAGCGCATGCAATAGTCTTATCATATAACCATCTTTTTCTAAATAAATACCCAATACTTTCCTTCTGTTTTTAAATGCGAACCTTTGCATGCTTGTTTGGACATCTAAATGGACTACTATTTATTGCTACACTATCTTTGGGACTTGACTTAGGAGAAACCATGTTTCACTATTCTCCTTCGCATTTGGATATATGTTGCTCGGTTTGAGCAGGGTTTGGGATAGTGTAGTTGAGGCTTGAGTCTGGGACAGGTTTGACTCGATTATATATTGTGGGGTATTGTGGTAACCGCGGACATGAGGCGGTTAGCCAGATATTGTTTATGATATCAGATTGTGGACTTATAGGGTGTTGCGGCGACCGCGGACATTAGGCGGTTGACCGGATGTTCACTTATGCATCAGATTGGGTTTCAGATTTTCCTAGTGGATGGTGTTTCCCACTTGTTGATTACTATTGCGTCTGATTGGGGATCAGGGTTACTTTAGTGGATGGATATTTCCCACTTTGATCATAGTCATGATCCAGTCCTGCTATTGTGAGACATTGGTTACAGAGATGCTTGATACAGAGGTACTTTACTCGTGTGGGTCGCTCCCCTCGAGTGCCACTCCGGAGTAGGCTTTACACCGTGCCGAGCGCCGGGCACCTTGATGAGTTGCGATTGGTGACAGAGCAGGCAGTGCCAGTACTTCCTGGCCCTTTGATTGGGTTTCTTTGGGCAGTTAGATTTACAGTTGCATGCATATACCGTAACCTTTGGCACAGCATCTAGAGGCATAGTAGTGGTAGTTTCTCTTTTTCCAGCAGTCTATATTGCATACCACTGTTCCTTCCTTTTTGCCTCTTATAGTCCTAGTGGGTGTGTCAGCATTTGAGGTTTTACCCACTAGGGGAGGCTACTGGTTTATCTAGTAGTTCTCACCCCCATTGTTGTTTTCTGTCTTCTTCCCTTTGTTTTGCAGAGTCATCTGCGCGAGCTGCTGGGCCATCAGCGGCTGATCGAGGTAAGAGGATTGCGGACTAGCTAGATCATCTACCCCGACTGTGAGAGTAGCTGGACTTTTATTGCACCCCTTTTGTATCTCAGATTACAGTAGTTTACTTTTGGGACTGGTTTAGCCAGCTGTTTGTATTTTGGTTAGTGAGCTGGGAGTTTATTGTACTTTATTTTAGCTTGTATCTTATTTCCAGTCTGAGATTACTTATAGTTCTTTTAGTTCAGCTCTGTTTATGCTCTTCTATTGTATATCTTATATCTGAGCAGGTTACCAGCGCTTCGTGTACATGGAAAATTCTGTGTGCACGGCGGATCTGTTGGCGAGCCTGGGTTCTGGTTTACACCCGGGGCGTGACAGATTAAGTTGGTATCAGAGCTTAGGGATAGGTCAGTTGGGACTTAGGAAACCCTAGGCTTTTGGCAGACCCTAGGATGATAAGGCGCGAGAGGCGTGACACTTCGCGAAAGTCGTAGATTTATTTTTTGGACTCTTCCAGTGAGTGAAGAGGGATCGACATACCCAATTTCTGGTGGACCGTTATGTTGGCTGCAGACAACATAAAGTCGCAGAAATTGGGGGATGTCTTTGACTTTTGCTAGATTGGGTCGTGTGGGGTTATGTTACTTATTCGTGATTTCTTGTGGCAGGATGCCTCCCCGACGTCGGATCCCTACTCGGGGTGTCCCGTTACCCCCTGATGAGCCAGGGCAGCCTACACCCCCTGAGCTTACTGAGTTGAGGGCCTTGGTGGCCCAATTGGCGGAGGGTCAGCGCCGCCAGGAGCAGAGGTTTGAGCAGCTCCTTGCCCAGAGAGAGGCACCATCCCCAGCTGTTCCTGAGGCCCTTGTGCCTCCTGTTGCACCTTTTGTGCCATCAGCGCCATCTTCGAGTAGCGGGGCTCCTGGAGCTATTCAGCCTCTGACTGCGGAGGAGGAGCAGGATATCGCTAACAAACTCTCCAAGTTTGTTCAGCGGGGACCCCCTAGATTCTCAGGGCGGGATGCGCAGCCCTGGGCTGTTGGGAGATGGCTTTCTGCGATGGAGAAGCTTTTTCGGGACTTCTTCATCGACCCGAGGTATCGAGTGCACATGGCGGTGCACTGTTTGGACGGAGATGCTGATTTTTGGTGGCAGCGGGTAGAGCCCCTGGAGTTCCGGATTACTCGGCAGCTGCCTTGGGAGGAGTTCCGACGGATGGTGCTGGACACCTATTTTTCGACCAGTGTGAAGAAGAAGATGGAGGACGACTTGAAGAACCTGCAGCAGGGCAATCGATCGGCTCATGCCTATTTCCAAGAGTTCACGGAGTTGCTGAACTGTGTGCCCTTCGTCGCTCGTGACGGTCCACACCAGGTTGAGTTGTTCGAGGGAGGCCTCCGTCCAGAGATTTACACACTGGTGCATGCTCAGAGGTTTCAGACTCTGGAGGCAGCCGCAGAGCATGCACAGTGGGTGGAGAGAGGTGATCTGGTGGTGGCCAGACAGAGGGCCGCGGTCGCTCAGAGCTCCGACAGAAAGCGACCAGCCCAGGACGAGGGGGGACAGGCCAGTACTTGGAGGCCGCCTCGGCCGCCACCGCCTCAGTTCCCAGGCCGTGGGCGTTCGGAGCGGCGAGGGCCTAGTGGGTCCCAGAGGCCCCAGCAGCAGCAGCAGCAGAGATCTCATTCGTCGCAGCGCGGGTCTCAGCGGCAGCCACAGCGACAGCGACAGTCTCAGCAGCAGCAGTCCCGACAGTCACGGGCTCCCAGCAGTTGTATCTTCTGTGGAGGTCCGCACTTCCCCGGCACTTGCGACCAGCGGTGGGGTCGCTGCTACGGATGTGGACAGCCAGGGCACATTCGAGCTGCGTGCCCCTTTTCGACTTCAGCCGCTCCTTCTACAGCATCTGCCCCAGCATCATCGCAGCAGCGGTCGACGGCTCAGCGGCCTTATGCTCTAGCGAGCAAGCCATCTTCTTCCCATCCCACCGATTATCGCCCTCCAGCTCAGAGTGGGCGAGTGTATGCTGCACAGGTAGAGGATTCTTCAGCAGCGGACCATGTGGTGGCAGGTATCACCTTACTCTCTGGCATTAGGACTCGTACTTTATTTGATACTAGAGCATCGCATTCTTTCATTAGTAGATCTTTTGCATCATTACATGGGTTAGAGGTAGGATTTTTGCCACGTGCACGAGAGGTTCAGATTCCCGAACACACTTTGCACGTGGAGGAGTGTTGTTGGTCCTGCCCGATACAGATCGAGTCCTGGATTATGCCAGCAGACCTGTTGGTCTTGAGACAGCTGAGGGACTTGATGTGATTCTTGGGATGGACTGGCTGGCTCAGTATTTCTCGACTATTGATTGTGCCGCGAGGACTGTCACTTTTAGAGAGCCAGGCCAGGAGATGTTTGTATATCGGGGATGTCAGAGTGCTTTCTTTGCCTCTGTGGTTTCGACTTCCCGAGCGAGGCGGATGATTCATCGAGGATGTGTAGCCTTTTTGGCTAGTGTTGTTGAGGGGCCTACGGCGACACCGGGACTCGGGGATATTCCTATTGCCCGCGAGTTTCCGGATGTTTTTCCACCTGAGCTGACTAGTATGCCGCCAGACAGAGAGATTGAGTTTGTGATTGACGTAGTTCCAGGAACTGCGCCAATCTCTAAGGCTCCTTATCGGATGGCACCGGCTGAGTTGCGAGAGCTTAAAGCACAGCTGCAAGACCTGATGGATAAGGGCTTTATTAGACCAAGTGTGTCGCCTTGGGGAGCACCGGTGCTATTCGTGAAAAAGAAGGATGGGTCACTTCGGTTGTGTGTGGACTATAGGGAATTGAACAAAGTGACCATTAAGAACAAGTACCCTCTGCCGCGCATTGATGATCTCTTTGATCAGCTGCAAGGGTCTTGTGTATTTTCCAAAATTGATCTACAGTCTGGTTACCACCAACTGAAGGTGAAGGCCGAGGATATTCCTAAGACTGCTTTTAGATCACGGTACGGGCATTATGAGTTTTCAGTTATGCCGTTTGGATTGACTAATGCCCCTGCCGCCTTTATGGACTTGATGAACAGGATATTTCGGCCCTTTCTGGATCGTTTTGTGGTGGTGTTCATTGAT
Source organism: Tillandsia leiboldiana (assembly GCA_029204045.2). Classification (NCBI taxonomy): domain Eukaryota; kingdom Viridiplantae; phylum Streptophyta; class Magnoliopsida; order Poales; family Bromeliaceae; genus Tillandsia; species Tillandsia leiboldiana. The sequence continues at coordinate 13,668,557 of CM055066.1, forward strand.
GATATCCTTATTTACTCCCGAAGCGAGGCCGAGCACGAGGAGCACTTGAGGACTGTGCTACAACGTCTACGAGATAAGAAGTTGTATGCCAAGTTGTCAAAGTGCGAGTTTTGGCTTCGGGAGGTAGCTTTCTTGGGCCATGTGATTTCCGCCGCCGGTGTAGCAGTAGACCCGGCGAAGATTGAGGCAGTTCGAGATTGGCCCCGACCGACGACTGTATCTGAGGTGCGCAGCTTCATGGGGTTAGCTGGTTATTATCGTCGGTTTGTGGAAGGCTTTGCGAAGCTTTCCACACCCCTCACTCGGTTGACGCGTAAAGGAGTTAAGTTTATCTGGAGTGAGGACTGCCAGAGGAGCTTTGAGGAGCTAAAGGAAAGATTGATGACCGCTCCTATCCTTTCCCTCCCTGTTATGGGGAAAGGATATGTGATCTACAGTGATGCATCGCACAGTGGGCTTGGATGCGTGCTGATGCAGGAAGGGAGGGTAATTGCTTATGCATCGAGACAGCTTAAGGATTACGAGAAGAATTATCCTACCCATGACTTGGAACTTGCTGCCGTGGTGTTTGTACTGAAGCTTTGGCGCCATTACCTATATGGGGAGCACTGTGAGATCTACACCGACCACAAGAGCCTAAAGTACCTGTTCACGCAGAAGGAACTGAATTTGAGGCAGCGCAGATGGTTAGAGCTACTAAAGGATTATGATGTGGACATCCTTTACCACCCAGGCAAGGCTAACGTGGTCGCTGACGCATTAAGCCGGAGAGCAGTACAGAGTTTGTCCATGTTGATTACAAATCAGGCGCCACTGTTAGAGGAGTTGAGACGGCTCGAGATAGAGGTTGTATCCTCTGGGGTCTCTGCTAGACTGATGTCTTTGGTCGTGCAGCCCATTCTGCTGGAGAGGATCCGGGAGAAACAGAGCGAGGACCCCCATTTGACCAGGATTAGAGTCAGATTCCGAGTGATCGATCAGGGGATTTTTCAGTGGATGCTTCGGGAGTACTAAGGTACAGGGACCGAGCATGTGTGCCAGTGGATGCTGAGATCAGAGAACAGATATTGAAGGAGGCCCATTATACACCTTATACCTTCATCCTGGGGGGACTAAGATGTATAAGGACCTCAAGGCACACTTCTGGTGGAAATGGCATGAAAAAGGATATTGGGAGGTTTGTGTCGCAGTGTTTAACCTTGTCAGCAGGTAAAGCTGAGCATCGAGTGCCAGCTGGCAAGCTACAGAGTCTCCGATTCCCGAGTGGAAATGGGACCACATTACTATGGATTTTGTGGTCGGGGTTGCCGAGGGCACAGGGAAGTGCAGATGCTATCTGGGTAGTTGTGGATCGACTTACCAAGTCAGCGCACTTTTTACCTATGCAGACTACTTGGCCACTCGAGCGACTAGCCCAATTGTATTTGGATGAGATAGTGAGATTACATGGAGTGCCAGCTTCTATAGTATCAGATAGAGACCCGAGGTTTGCTTCGCGATTCTGGAGGAGTTTACAGACTACCTTGGGGACTCAGCTCAGATTCAGTACAGCCTTCCACCCACAGACTGATGGACAGTCAGAGCGGACGATTCAGATCCTTGAGGATATGCTAAGGGCTTGTGTCCTAGATTTTGGCGTGGATGGATTCGACACTTATCACTGGCTGAGTTTGCGTACAACAACAGCTTTCAAGCAAGCATTCAAATGGCTCCGTTTGAAAGCGTTGTATGGACGCAAATGTCGATCACCGCTATATTGGAGTGATGTGGGGGAGAGACTGGACTCTGGGACCAGATATATTGCTAGAGGCAGAGGAGAAGGTCCGGGTAATTCGACAGCATCTTCAGACCGCTCAGAGTCGAAAGAGGAGCTATGCTGATGTTCGGCGACGAGACTTAGAGTTTCAGGTTGGAGATCATGTATTTTTGAAAGTCTCGCCGTCCACAAAGGGATAAGGAGGTTTGGCATTCGCGGGAAAACTTAGCCCCCGTTATATTGGCCCTTTGAGGTATTGGAGCGCATCGGGCCAGTTGCTATCGACTTGCTCTTCCCCGAGGCTAGACGGTGTCCACGATGTCTTTCATGTTTCCACTCTGAGGAGGTACGTCTTCGACCCGCGCACGTCCTCGACTTTGCACCACTCGAGGTCAGCGAGGATTTGAGATATGAGGAGCGCCCCACCTGCGGATTCTAGATCGGGAGATGAAAGAATTGCGCAATCGGACCATCCCCCTATGTGAAGATCCTGGAGCAATCATGATGAGCGCAGGCGACGTGGGAGCTCGACGTCAGCAATGATGGACGCCTAACCTACCTGTTCGAGGCTCAGGATTGAGGTATGATCTTCGTTTCGAGGACGAAACTTTTGTTAGTGGGGGAGGATGTAGTGGCCCAGGTTTTCGTACTGTGTTCCCGTGAATCCTGGGTGAGAAACATCTAATATTGGTGTATTAGGTCCATAGTGCATCAAAGGATGCTACGGATAGACACAGTGTGGTAGTTACTGTGGTTTGACCTTCGGAGGTAATTGCCGAATTTAGAAAATGATTTGGGCCAATCGGAGGCCGTATTTGAATTCAGCGCGGAAAAAAAAACGCTTGAAAACGGCTATTACTTATTTATTTTGGAGTCCGGATGCCCAAAAACGGACCCCCGGAAGTTTTCTGCGCAAATTGGTGCATGGGGGGACCGGTGGACCGGCCAGGGACACGTGGCGGCTCCTCATTGGGCCGGCGCACGCCTCCCGGTCCACGGAAAGGGCCGCCGGTGCATGGTGGACCGGCGGGCCACGTGGCAGCACGCGGTGGGGCCGGTGCAGGGCGCGCGGCGCACGGGAGGGTGCGCGGGCAGCGCGGGCAGGCCGGGCAGGCGCGGAGGGGGTGTGGTGCACGGTGGACCGGGGCGCGCCACGTGGCGGCCCGGGTTGGCTGGTCCATGTGCGCGTGGCGCACGCGGCGCCACGCGGCGGCGGCTGTACGCGCACATGGGCGCACGTGGGCGCACGTGGCGGCGGTGCCCGCCGACAGCCGTGTCGGGCGGGGCCACGTGTCGCCACGCCGTTGGCTGGGGCACCACCTTGCCGCCAATCACGGGGGACACGTGGCGCTTCCCGTTGGGCCCGCACGGCTCGCCTGTTTGGCGGACACGTGGCGGGCCGTGGGCCGGGTCGGACGGCCGGTTGGACGGGAAGGGATCCGTGCGCGGGCGGGCTGGGCGGGCCGCACTGTGCGCGCCTGGAAAACCCTGGGCCGGGCCGCACTGTATCGCCCGAAACATGGCCTGGGCTGCACTGTTCACGCCCGAAAGTGGGCCTGGGCACTGTAGCCGCCCGAAAGTTGGGACATGAAGGTCATTTCCCAATTATTTTATTGGGCCTATAAATAGCCCTCCCTCCCTTCTTTTCTCCATTTTCCAAGAGAAAGAGAGAGAATCTGAGAGAGGTCATTGAAGAGAAGTTTCCTCACTGATTTTTTCTACCTCGTGGTGCGTTCCCAGATTTTCTGGAAGTTCGACAGCGGCGATCGGATTTTACAGTGTGCCTCGTTTTCCCCAAGCTTGGCCCATATCGTCGCATTTCAGTCCGAGGAGTCCCCTGCGCAGTACAGGAGTCCTGTTTCGACGATTTCTTCGCCAGTGTGTTCCTAAGAGGTAGGGCTTCATTTTTCGTTGATCGTTTCTCTGGATTCAGATTCCTTGGCACGATTCCGAGGTGTTTTGACCCCCTCTTTTGCTGTTTGGGTTTTTGGACAGCGCGCGACTTCGACGAATTGTTCTCCACGTAGGATATCAGATTGAGGCGATTCAAGAGTCGATTTTGGACTACTTTTCGCGAGGAACACAACCGTGATTTTTCTGAGATTTTAAGCTCGGGACAGAGGTAAAATTCCTCGTTTTGCGTGTGATTATAAAAACAGCAAATCTGTTTTGAGACTTGTAGTTCTTACACCGTATACACTTTGTGATGTTGTAGGATACTGTTTCAGCTGACGGTGTGCATAGAGGACAGCGGGTATTTTCTTGGGTTTTGGGCACGCTTTTCGAGGTGGGTGGTTGTTGCTTACCTCATTACTGACTATCTCACTAGGAGTATTAGAGATTCCCGACTTTAAACAGATAATCGGTACTTGTACTCATGAAATGCATAAGTAAACCCTACAAATAATATGACAGCTCATTTATGGTAAACTGGGACACTGTTGTTGGACATATGCTGTAAACTATCAGCGCATGCAATAGTCTTATCATAAACCATCTTTTTTAAATAATACCCAATACTTTCCTTGTTTTTAAATGCGAACCTTTGCATGCTTGTTTGGACATCTAATGGACTACTATTTATTGCTACACTATCTTTGGGACTTGACTTAGGAGAAACCATGTTTCACTATTCTCCTTCGCATTTGGATATATGTTGCTCGGTTTGAGCAGGGTTGGGATAGTGTAGTTGAGGCTTGAGTCTGGGACAGGTTTGACTCGATTATATTGTGGGGTATTGTGGTAACCGCGGACATGAGGCGGTTAGCCAGATATTGTTTATGATATCAGATTGTGGACTTATAGGGTGTTGCGGCGACCGCGGACATTAGGCGGTTGACCGGATGTTCACTTATGCATCAGATTGGGTTCAGATTTCCTAGTGGATGGTGTTTCCCACTTGTTGATTACTATTGCGTCTGATTGGGGATCAGGGTACTTTAGTGGATGGATATTTCCCACTTTGATCATAGTCATGATCCAGTCCTGCTATTGTGAGACATTGGTTACAGAGATGCTTAATAAAGAGGTACTTTACTCGTGTGGGTCGCTCCCCTCGAGTGCCACTCCGGAGTAGGCTTTACACCGTGCCGAGCGCCGGGCACCTATGAGTTGCGATTGGTGACAGAGCAGGCAGTGCCAGTACTTCCTGGCCCTTTGATTGGGTTTCTTTGGGCAGTTAGATTTACAGTTGCATGCATATACCGTAACCTTTGGCACAGCATCTAGAGGCATAGTAGTGTAGTTTCTCTTTTTCCAGCAGTCTATATTGCATACCACTGTTCCTTCCTTTTTGCCTCTTATAGTCCTAGTGGGTGTGTCAGCATTTGAGGTTTTACCCACTAGGGGAGGCTACTGGTTTATCTAGTAGTTCTCACCACATTGTTGTTTTCTGTCTTCTTCCCTTTGTTTTGCAGAGTCATCTGCGCGAGCTGCTGGGCCATCAGCGGCTGATCGAGGTAAGAGGATTGCGGACTAGCTAGATCATCTACCCCGACTGTGAGAGTAGCTGGACTTTTATTGCACACCATTTGTATCTCAGATTACAGTAGTTTACTTTGGGACTGGTTTAGCCAGCTGTTTGTATTTTGGTTAGTGAGCTGGGAGTTTATTGTACTTTATTTTAGCTTGTATCTTATTTCCAGTCTGAGATTACTTATAGTCTTTTAGTTCAGCTCTGTTATGCTCTTCTATTGTATATCTTATATCTGAGCAGGTTACCAGCGCTTCGTGTACATGGAAAATTCGTGTGCACGGCGGATCTGTTGGCGAGCCTGGGTTCTGGTTTACAACGGGGGTGGACACGCAGTGCCGCGGGCCCCACGCGGGCCGCGCGCGGCTACTGCGGTGAGAGCGCATGCCGCGGGCATTGCGCGGACACGTGCACAGTGCCGCGGGCCCGCGCAGGAGCGCGCGGCACTGCGGTGCGAGCGCAGTGCCGCGGGCACTGCGCGGACCTGGGCCCCGCGCGGGCAGCCATGGGACCGCGCGGGCTTGCAGGCCGCGCGCTAGGCGCGCGGGCCTGCAAGGTCCCGGAGCGCGGCGCGGCCATGGCCCCGCGGGCGGCCTTGTGCCGCGCGGGTTGTAGGGCCCGCTAGGCGCGCGGGCCTGCAAGGCCCCGCGCGGGCGGCATGGCCCGCGCGGGCGGCCAGGGCCCGCGCGGGCTTGCAGGCCGCGCGCTAGGCGCGCGGGCCTGCAAGGCCCGCGCGGGTGGCCTTTTTGCGCGTGGGCTTTCAGGCGCGCGCGGGGCCTGCATGGCACCGAGCGCGGCAGCCTTGTGCCGCGGCGGGCTTGCAGGCCGGCGCGAGGCGCGCGGGCCTGCAAGGCTACGAGCGGGAGCGCTAGGCGAGCGGGACTGCAAGGCCCCCGCGGGGTGGATGTGCCGCGCGGGCTTGAAGGCCGTGCGGGCCTGCATGGCAACAGCGCGGGGGCCTTGTGCCGCGGCGGGCTTGCAGGCCGCGCGCTAGGCGCGCGGGCCTGCAAGGCCCGCGCGGGCGGCCTTTGTGGGCGTAGTTTTCGACGCGGCTTTGTGATCCCAGTTTCCACCTTTTTGCAGTGTGCCTCAGTGTCAGCTTGGCTACGTGATCGGTGGTGCGCGTGTGCCGCGAGGAGTGGGAGATCGCGACGAGACCTTCGTGGGTGGCGCGCGGCTTTTGCGTGTTCTTTCACAGGTGGGTTGGTTTCTTCCGAAAGGATTACGGGATGCCCATTTTCTTTCCAAGCGCAAAGGTATTGTGACCTGTGCTATCAGGCAAGTGCGTCGGCCGGCAGCGCAGGTCGCGGGTTATGGTTTTCGACTGGGACACGTGTTATGCTAATTGTTTTCGCTATGGATTTCACAGTTGTATTCGAAGCCCCTGGCCGTGTTACCGGGAGGGCGTCTAACCTGGCCGAGTTACCAGGAGGGTATTTTCCCGGCTAGTTAACGGCCGGGAGGGCATTTCCATGGCCGAGTCACCAGGAGGGTACCTTTCCCCGGCCGAGTTACCGGGAGGACTTTATCCCTCGCTGAGTTACCAGGAGAGCTCTTCCTGGCCGAGACACTAGTGGAAGTTCGCCCTGGGAGAGTTAGGTGGCTGCGGGGGGAATGACATGTGCGGGTGGTCATTTTATATTATGCTAGATGCCATTTAGTACAGCATTGCATTGAGGCATATAGTGATAGATTTACTTACAGCTTTCATTTCAGTATTATCTATCTATCTATCTATCTATCTGTTTTTGCCTCCAGTGGACTTGGTGGGCTACCAAGGATAGGACATCGGTACCCACTGAGATCTGACTTTTCAGTTGATCTCACACCCGCGTGTGTGACAGGTGTTTCTGAGGCGGCCGTTCCAGGGCCGGCACGTGCGGAGTCTTAAGACCGCGGCAAGGGCTTGGCCGACTACTGCCTCCTGGGTCTGTAGAGTCACAGGTAGAGCTTTTCGGGTATTTGGGTTTACCACTTTTATACTAGATAGTGTTGGTGTACCCCTTTTTGGGGGTAGTGGATGTGTTGTACCTGGACTTTTTACTTAGTGACTCTTGTATGCAGTTTATTTCTTCAGTGTTGCATCTCTTCTGCTCTGATACTTGTATCGCTAGATTCTGTTACAGGTTGGTCGCTTCGTCTGTGCGGCAGTTTCCGCACAGACGGCGGATCTGTTGGCGAGCCCGGGGCGCAGGCTTGACCCCGGGGCGTGACAGATTAGGTGGTTATCAGAGCTAGGTG
>CM055066.1:13676125-13774383 GCA_029204045.2 Tillandsia leiboldiana
AGCAGCAGAGATCTATTCGGTCGCAGCGCGGGTCTCAGCGGCAGCCACAAGCCGACAGCGACAGCGTTCTCAGCAGCAGCAGTCCAGACAGTCACGGGCTACCAGCAGTTGTATCTTCTGTGGAGGTCCGCATTCCCCGGCACTTGCGACCAGCGGTGGGGTCGCTGCTACGGATGTGGACACGCCAGGGCACATTCGAGCTGCGTGCCCCTTTTCGACTTCAGCCGCTCCTTCTACAGCATCTGCCCCAGCATCATCGCAGCAGCGGTCGACGGCTCAGCGGCCTTATGCTCTAGCGAGGAAAGCCATCTTCTTCCCATCACACCGATTATCGCCCTCCAGCTCAGAGTGGGCGAGTGTATGCTGCACAGGTAGAGGATTCTTCAGCAGCGGACAATGTGGTGGCAGGTATCACCTTACTCTCTGGCATTAGGACTCTACTTATTTGATACTAGAGCATCGCATTCTTTCATTAGTAGATCTTTTGCATCATTACATGGGTTAGAGGTAGGATTTTTGCCACGTGCACGAGAGGTTCAGATTCCGAACACACTTTGCACGTGGAGGAGTGTTGTTGGTCCTGCCGATACAGATCGAGTCCTGGATTATGCCAGCAGACCTGTTGGTCTTGAGACAGCTGAGGGACTTTGATGTGATTCTTGGGATGGACTGGCTGGCTCAGTATTTCTCGACTATTGATTGTGCCGCGAGGACTGTCACTTTTAGAGAGCCAGGCCAGGAGATGTTTGTATATCGGGGATGTCAGCAGAGTGTTCTTTGCCTCTGTGGTTTCGAACTTCCCGAGCGAGGCGGATGATTCATCGAGGATGTGTAGCCTTTTTGGGCTAGTGTTGTTGAGGGGCCTACGGCGACACCGGGGACTCGGGGATATTCTATTGCCCGCGAGTTTCCGGATGTTTTCCACCTGAGCTGACTAGTATGCCGCCAGACAGAGAGATTGAGTTTGTGATTGACGTAGTTCCAGGAACTGCGCCAATCTCTAAGGCTCCTTATCGGATGGCACCGGCTGAGTTGCGAGAGCTTAAAGCACAGCTGCAAGACCTGATGGATAAGGGCTTTATTAGACCAAGTGTGTCGCCTTGGGGAGCACCGGTGCTATTCGTGAAAAAGAAGGATGGGTCACTTCGGTTGGTGTGTGGACTATAGGGAATTGAACAAAGTGACCATTAAGAACAAGTACCCTCTGCCGCGCATTGATGATCTCTTGATCAGCTGCAAGGGTCTTGTGTATTTCCAAAATTGATCTACAGTCTGGTTACCACCAACTGAAGGTGAAGGCCGAGGATATTCCTAAGACTGCTTTAGATCACGGTACGGGCATTATGAGTTTTCAGTTATGCCGTTTGGATTGACTAATGCCCCTGCCGCCTTTATGGACTTGATGAACAGGATATTTCGGCCCTTTCTGGATCGTTTTGTGGTGGTGTTCATTGATGATATCCTTATTTACTCCCGAAGCGAGGCCGAGCCGAGGAGCACTTGAGGACTGTGCTACAACTCTACGAGATAAGAAGTTGTATGCCAAGTTGTCAAAGTGCGAGTTTTGGCTTCGGGAGGTAGCTTTCTTGGGCCATGTGATTTCCCGCCGGTGGTGTAGCAGTAGACCCGGCGAAGATTGAGGCAGTTCGAGATTGGCCCCGACCGACGACTGTATCTGAGGTGCGCAGCTTCATGGGGTTAGCTGGTTATTATCGTCGGTTTGTGGAAGGCTTTGCGAAGCTTTCACACCCCTCACTCGGTTGACGCGTAAAGGAGTTAAGTTTATCTGGAGTGAGGACTGCCAGAGGAGCTTTGAGGAGCTAAAGGAAAGATTGATGACCGCTCCTATCCTTCCCTCCTGTTATGGGGAAAGGATATGTGATCTACAGTGATGCATCGCACAGTGGGCTTGGATGCGGCTGATGCAGGAAGGGAGGGTAATTGCTTATGCATCGAGACAGCTTAAGGATTACGAGAAGAATTATCCTACCCATGACTTGGAACTTGCTGCCGTGGTGTTTGTACTGAAGCTTTGGCGCCATTACCTATATGGGGAGCACTGTGAGATCTACACCGACCACAAGAGCCTAAAGTACCTGTTCACGCAGAAGGAACTGAATTTGAGGCAGCGCAGATGGTTAGAGCTACTAAAGGATTATGATGTGGACATCCTTTACCACCCAGGCAAGGCTAACGTGGTCGCTGACGCATTAAGCCGGAGAGCAGTACAGAGTTTGTCCATGTTGATTAAAATCAGGCGCCACTGTTAGAGGAGTTGAGACGGCTCGAGATAGAGGTTGTATCTCTGGGGTCTCTGCTAGACTGATGTCTTTGGTCGTGCAGCCCATTCTGCTGGAGAGGATCCGGAGAGAAACAGAGCGAGGACCCCATTTGACCAGGATTAGAGATCAGATTCCGAGTGATCGATCAGGGGATTTTTCAGTGGATGCTTCGGGAGTACTAAGGTACAGGGACCGAGCATGTGTGCCAGTGGATGCTGAGATCAGAGAACAGATATTGAAGGAGGCCATTATACACCTATACCCTTCATCCTGGGGGGACTAAGATGTATAAGGACCTCAAGGCACACTTCTGGTGGAATGGCATGAAAAAGGATATTGGGAGGTTTGTGTCGCAGTGTTTAACTTGTCAGCAGGTAAAAGCTGAGCATCGAGTGCCAGCTGGCAAGCTACAGAGTCTCCCGATTCCCGAGTGGAAATGGGACCACATTACTATGGATTTTGTGGTGGGGTTGCCGAGGGCAAGGGAAGTGCAGATGCTATCTGGGTAGTTGTGGATCGACTTACCAAGTCAGCGCACTTTTTACCTATGCAGACTACTTGGCCACTCGAGCGACTAGCCCAATTGTATTTGGATGAGATAGTGAGATTACATGGAGTGCCAGCTTCTATAGTATCAGATAGAGACCCGAGGTTTGCTTCGCGATTCTGGAGGAGTTTACAGACTACCTTGGGGACTCAGCTCAGATTCAGTACAGCCTTCCACCCACAGACTGATGGACAGTCAGAGCGGACGATTCAGATCCTTGAGGATATGCTAAGGGCTTGTGTCCTAGATTTGGCGGTGGATGGATTCGACACTTATCACTGGCTGAGTTTGCGTACAACAACAGCTTTCAAGCAAGCATTCAAATGGCTCCGTTTGAAGCGTTGTATGGACGCAAATGTCGATCACCGCTATATTGGAGTGATGTGGGGGAGAGACGGACTCGGGACCAGATATATTGCTAGAGGCAGAGGAGAAGGTCCGGGTAATTCGACAGCATCTTCAGACCGCTCAGAGTCGAAAGAGGAGCTATGCTGATGTTCGGCGACGAGACTTAGAGTTTCAGGTTGGAGATCATGTATTTTTGAAAGTCTCGCCGTCAAAAGGGATAAGGAGGTTTGGCATTCGCGGGAAACTTAGCCCCGTTATATTGGACCCTTTGAGGTATTGGAGCGCATCGGGCCAGTTGCTTATCGACTTGCTTTCCCCCGAGGCTAGCCGGTGTCCACGATGTCTTTCATGTTTCCACTCTGAGGAGGTACGTCTTCGACCCGTCGCACGTCATCGACTTTGCACCACTCGAGGTCAGCGAGGATTTGAGATATGAGGAGCGCCCACTGCGGATTCTAGATCGGAGAGATGAAAGAATTGCGCAATCGGACCATCCCCTATGTGAAGATCCTCTGGAGCAATCATGATGAGCGCGAGGCGACGTGGGAGCTCGAGTCAGCAATGATGGACGCCTACCCCTACCTGTTCGAGGCTCAGGATTGAGGTATGATCTTCGTTTCGAGGACGAAACTTTTGTTAGTGGGGAGGATGTAGTGGCCCAGGTTTTCGTACTGTGTTCCCGTGAATCCTGGGTGAGAAACATCTAATATTGGTGTATTAGGTCCACAGTGCATCAAAGGGATGCTACGGATAGACACAGTGTGGTAGTTACTGTTGTTTGACCTTCGGAGGTAATTGCCGAATTTTAGAAAATGATTTGGGCCAATCGGAGGCCGTATTTGAATTCAGCGCGGAAAACGAAGAAAAACGCTTGAAAACGGTATTTACTTATTTATTTGGAGTCGGATGCCCAAAAAAACGGACCCCCGAAGTTTTCTGCGCAAATTGGTGCATGGGGGGACCGGTGGACCGGCCAGGGACACGTGGCGGCTCCTCATTGGGCCGGCGCACGCCTCCGGTCCACGGAAAGGGCCGCCGGTTTGTGCATGGGACGGCGGCCACGTGGCAGCACGCGGTTGGGCCGGTGCAGGGCGCGCGGCGCACGGGAGGGTGCGCGGGCAGCGCGGGCAGGCGGGCAGGCGCGGAGGGGGTGTGGTGCACGGTGGACCGGGGCGCGCCACGTGGCGGCCCGGGTTGGCTGGTCCATGTGCGCGTGGCGCACGCGGCGCCACGCGGCGGCGGCTGTACGCGCACATGGGCACGTGGGCGCACGTGGCGGCGGTGCCCGCCGACAGCCGTGTCGGGCGGGGCCACGTGTCGCCACGCCGTTGGCTGGGGCACCCACCTTGCCGCCAATCACGGGGGACACGTGGCGCTTCCCCGTTGGGCCCGCACGGCTGCCGCCTGTTTGGCGGACACGTGGCGGGCCGTGGGCCGGGCGGACGGCCCGTGGGCGGTTGGAGGGAAGGGATCCCGTGCGCGGGCGGGCTGGGCCGGGCCGCACTGTGCGCGCCTGGAAAACCCTGGGCCGGGCCGCACTGTATCCGCCCAAAACGGCCTGGGCTGCACTGTTCACGCCCGAAAGTGGGCCTGGGCACTGTAGCCGCCCGAAAGTGGGACATGAAGGTCATTTTCCCAATTATTTTATTGGGCCTATAAATAGCCCTCCCCTCCCTTCTTTTCTCCATTTTCCAAGAGAAAGAGAGAGAATCTGAGAGGGTCATTGAAGAGAAGTTGTTCCTCACTGATTTTTCTACCTCGTGGTGCGTTCCCAGATTTTCTGGAAGTTCGACAGCGGCGATCCGGATTTTACAGTGTGCCTCGTTTTTCCCCAAGCTTGGCCCATTATCGTCGCATTTCAGTCCGAGGAGTCCCCTGCGCAGTACAGGAGTCCTGTTTCGACGATTTCTTCGCCAGTGTTTCCTAAGAGGTAGGGCTTCATTTTTCGTGTTGATCGTTTCTCTGGATTCAGATTCCTTGGCACGATTCCCGAGGTGTTTTGACCCCCTCTTTTGCTGTTTGGGTTTTGGACAGCGGCGACTTCGACGAATTGTTTCTCCACGTAGGAATATCAGATTGAGGCGATTCAAGAGTCGATTTTGGACTACTTTTCGCGAGGAACACAACCGTGATTTTTCTGAGATTTTAGAAGCTCGGGACAGAGGTAAAATTCCTCGTTTTGCGTGTGATTATAAAAACAGCAAATCTGTTTTGAGACTTGTAGTTCTTACACCGTATACACTTTGTGATGTTGTAGGATACTGTTTCAGCTGACGGTGTGCATAGAGGACAGCGGGTATTTTCTTGGGTTTTGGGCACGCTTTTCGAGGTGGTGGGTGGTTGTTGCTTACCTCATTACTGACTATCTCACTAGGAGTATTAGAGATTCCCGACTTTAAACAGATAATCGGTACTTGTACTCATGAAATGCATAAGTAAACCCTACAAATAATATGACAGCTCATTTATGGTAAACTGGGACACTGTTGTTGGACATATGCTGTAAACTATCAGCGCATGCAATAGTCTTATCATATAACCATCTTTTTCAAATAAATACCAATACTTTCCTTCTGTTTTTAAATGCGAACCTTTGCATGCTTGTTTGGACATCTAAATGGACTACTATTTATTGCTACACTATCTTTGGGACTTGACTTAGGAGAAACCATGTTTCACTATCTCCTTCGCATTTGGATATATGTTGCTCGGTTTGAGCAGGGTTTGGGATAGTGTAGTTGAGGCTTGAGTCTGGGACAGGTTTGACTCGATTATATATTGTGGGGTATTGTGGTAACCGCGGACATGAGGCGGTTAGCCAGATATTGTTTATGATATCAGATTGTGGACTTATAGGGTGTTGCGGCGACCGCGGACATTAGGCGGTTGACCGGATGTTCACTTATGCATCAGATTGGTTTCAGATTTTCCTAGTGGATGGTGTTCCCACTTGTTGATTACTATTGCGTCTGATTGGGGATCAGGGTTACTTTAGTGGATGGATATTTCCCACTTTGATCATAGTCATGATCCAGTCCTGCTATTGTGAGACATTGGTTACAGAGATGCTTAATACAGAGGTACTTTACTCGTGTGGGTCGCTCCCCTCGAGTGCCACTCGGAGTAGGCTTTACACCGTGCCGAGCGCCGGGCACCTTGATGAGTTGCGATTGGTGACAGAGCAGGCAGTGCCAGTACTTCCTGGCCCTTTGATTGGGTTTCTTTGGGCAGTTAGATTTACAGTTGCATGCTAACGTAACCTTTGGCACAGCATCTAGAGGCATAGTAGTGGTAGTTTCTCTTTTCCAGCAGTCTATTTGCATACCACTGTTCCTTCCTTTTTGCCTCTTATAGTCCTAGTGGGTGTGTCAGCATTTGAGGTTTTACCCACTAGGGGAGGCTACTGGTTATCTAGTAGTTCTCACCCCCATTGTTGTTTTCTGTCTTCTTCCTTTGTTTTGCAGAGTCATCTGCGCGAGCTGCTGGGCCATCAGCGGCTGATCGAGGTAAGAGGATTGCGGACTAGCTAGATCATCTACCCCGACTGTGAGAGTAGCTGGACTTTTATTGCACCCCTTTGTATCTCAGATTACAGTAGTTTACTTTTGGGACTGGTTTAGCCAGCTGTTTGTATTTGGTTAGTGAGCTGGGAGTTTATTGTACTTTATTTTAGCTTGTATCTTATTTCCAGTCTGAGATTACTTATAGTTCTTTTAGTTCAGCTCTGTTTATGCTCTTCTATTGTATATCTTATATCTGAGCAGGTTACCAGCGCTTCGTGTACATGGAAAATTCTGTGTGCACGGCGGATCTGTTGGCGAGCCTGGGTTCTGGTTTACACCCGGGGCGTGACACGCAGTGCCGCGGGCCCCACGCGGGCCGCGCGCGGCACTGCGGTGCGAGCGCAGTGCCGCGGGCATTGCGCGGACCGGCACAGTGCCGCGGGCCCCGCGCAGGCCGCGCGCGCGGACTGCGGTGCGAGCGCAGTGCGCGGGCACTGCGCGGACCTGGGCCCCGCGCGGGCAGCCATGGGCCGCGCGGGCTTGCAGGCCGCGCGCTAGGCGCGCGGGCCTGCAAGGTCCCGCGCGGGCGGCCATGGCCCCGCGCGGGCGGCCTTGTGCCGCGCGGGCTTGTAGGCCGCCGCTAGGCGCGCGGCCTGCAAGGCCCCGCGCGGGCGGCCATGGCCCGCGCGGGCGGCCATGGGCCGCGCGGGCTTGCAGGCCGCGCGCTAGGCGCGCGGGCCTGCAAGGCCCGCGCGGGTGGCCTTTTGCCGCGTGGGCTTCAGGCCGCGCGGGCCGCATGGCACCGCGCGGGCAGCCTTGTGCCGCGGCGGGCTTGCAGGCCGCGCGCGAGGCGCGCGGGCCTGCAAGGCTCCGCCGGGCGCGCTAGGCGCGCGGGCCTGCAAGGCCCGCGCGGGTGGCCTTGTGCCGCGCGGGCTTGCAGGCCGTGCGGGCCTGCATGGCACCGCGCGGGCGGCCTTGTGCCGCGGCGGGCGTGCAGGCCGCGCGCTAGGCGCGCGGGCCTGCAAGGCGCCGCGCGGGCGGCCTTTGTGGGCGTAGTTTTCGACCGCGGCTTTTGTGATCCCAGTTTCCACCTTTTTTCGCAGTGTGCCTCAGTGTCAGCTTGGCTACGTGATCGGTGGTGAGCGCTGTGCCGCGAGGATGTTGTGAGATCGCGCCGAGACCTTCGTTGGTGCGCGCGGCTTTTGCGTGTTCTTCACAGGTGGGTTGGTTTCTTCCGAAAGGATTACGGGATGCCCATTTCTTTCCAAGCGCAAAGGTATTGTGACCTGGTGCTATCAGGCAAGTGCGGGTCGGCCGCGCAGGTCGCGGGTTATGGTTTCGACTGGGCACGTGTTATGCTAATTGTTGTTCGCTATGGATTTCACAGTGTATTCGAAGCCCTGGCCGTGTTACCGGGAGGGCGTCTACCCTGGCCGAGTTACCAGGAGGGTATTTTCCCCGGCCTAGTTACCGGGAGGGCATTTTCCCTGGCCGAGTCACCAGGAGGGTACCTTTCCCCGGCCGAGTTACCGGGAGGACTTTATCCCTCGCCTGAGTGTACCAGGAGAGCTCTTCCCTGGCCGAGACACTAGTGGAAGTTCGCCCCTGGCCGAGTTACCGGGTGGCTGCGGGGGGAAGACATGTGCGGGTGGTCATTTTCATATTATGCTAGATGCCATTTAGTACAGCATTGCATTGAGGCATATAGTGATAGATTACTTACAGCATTTCATTTCAGTATTATCTATCTATCTATCTATCTATCTGTTTTTGCCTCCAGTGGACTTGGTGGGCTACCAAGGATAGGGACATCGGTACCCACTGAGATCTGACTTTTCAGTTGATCTCACACCCGCCGTGTGTGACAGGTGTTTCTGAGGCGGCCGTTCCAGGGCCGGCACGTGCGGAGTCTTAAGACCGCGGCAGGGCTTGGCCGACTACTGCCTCCTGGGTCTGTAGAGTCACAGGTAGAGCTTTTCGGGTATTTTGGGTTTCCCACTTTATACTAGATAGTGTTGGTGTACCCCTTTTTGGGAGGTAGTGGATGTTGTACCTGGACTTTTTACTTAGTGACTCTTGTATGCAGTTTATTTTCTTCAGTGTTGCATCTCTTCTGCTCTGATACTTGTCTCGCTAGATCTCTTGTTACAGGTTGGTCGCTTCGTCTGTGCGGCAGTTTTCCGCACAGACGGCGGATCTGTTGGCGAGCCCGGGGCGCAGGCTGACCCCGGGGCGTGACAGATTAGGTGGTATCAGAGCCTAGGTGTTTAGGTCTTTGGGGACTTAGGGACCCTAGGCTTTTGGTTGGACAGTTGAGTGACTGTCGAGAGAGATGTGTGGTAGCGAGAGTTTTGGTTGTGTTGTGACTCCCCCGGGGTTTCGGGCGAGTGACTTTACATGTTAGCTCTCTAAAGTAGTTTTGTTGGCTGCAGACAACACAACACTTTAGAGTTGGTAACATGTTTTAGACTTTCGCTTGCTTTGGGTTGTGAGGTTTTGGTTCTCTGACACCCTGTTTTCCTTGTCACAGTTGCCTGAGATGCCTCCTAGACGTCGTGCGACGACGATGGGCGCACTCCGCGTCGGAGGACAGGCCCGAGCAGGAGGAGGCTGCACAGGGTGAGGTTCATGAGCTGCGGGCCCAAGTGGCCCAGATGTCTGAGGCGTTGCGGCGCCAGGAGGAGGCTGCCAAACGCCAGGAGGAAATTTGGAGCGGATTGATGAGGTTACTTGAGCAGAGGACATCTGCGGCACCGCAGCGGCGACTTCGTCGACCTCATCTCAGATCGCCCCTTTGACAGAGTTGGAGCAGAGGAGCTCACGGATCGTTTAGCTTATGTCAGCCAGTTCCGTCCTCCGCGTTTCGCCGGGCAGAGTTCTGAGCCACGGGAAGTAGAAAACTGGATTTCAGCAATAGAGAAGTTATTTGAGAACCTGTTTATTAAGGAAAGCATCAAGTGTATTTGGCTACACACTTCCTGGAGGGTGACGCAGAGACTTGGTGGCGTCGTGTCCGCCCCCCGGGACCGCCAGGAGCTCAGGTGATGTCTTGGCAGGAGTTCCGCGCCTTGCTACTCGGGGCCTATTTCCCCGACAGTGCAAAGCAGAAGCTTGAGGGGGATCTCCGTCGACTGCAGCAGGGTAGCCGACCCCTTCCGGACTACATTCGAGAGTTCCAGCGCTTATTGAGCAGGCGTGCCGCACGTTGCCCCTGATGAGGCCCAGAGGGTGGACCTGTTCGAGTGAGGGCTGCACCCGGATATTTATCATCTGGTTCATTCACACCGATCGCTGACTCTGGACGCAGCCATGGAGCGTGCACGGTGGGTCTCCCGAGGGAGGGTGATCATGGCAGAGAGGGGCGGGGCGTCAGAGGCTAGTTCCGGGGAGAAACGCCCCGCACCACAGGATTCTGGACAGACGAGCAGACCGCGGCCCCCGAGGCCGCCTCAGATTCCGCCTCGAGGCCGCGGGGCACAGAGGAGACAGAGATCGGGGGGCTCCCGACCTCCTAGGCAGCAGCAGCAGCAGCAGAGCCGCACTGATAGTTGTGTGATTTGCGGCGGACCCCACGCCCCCCAGCAATGTGATCAGCGGCAGGGCCGATGTTACCGGTGTGGGCAGGCAGGGCACAGATCGTGGTCTTGTCCTAGAGCGGGGTCATCAGCAGCGTCGGCAGCTTCGGTGCTTCCTCCACCGCCCTTTCAGACGGGCGGATCCTCGACAGGTTTTGGCCAGGGGATAGGGCCACTTCGTCGCGGCAGTCGGACAGACGACCACCCCCGAGCGGCAGGGTGTACACCGCACAGGTCGATGATGAGGGGGCAGCTGGCCACGTGGGTGGCAGGTATTATCCTTATCTCCTCTACTCGCACTAGAGCTTTATTTGATACCGGAGCATCTCATTCATTCATCAGTAGGACATTTGCATTCATGCATGGGCTAGAGATAGGACCGTTGTCTTGTGCTCGTGAGGTTCAGGTACCCGATCATGTTCTACACGTTGATGAGTGTTGTTGGTCCTGCCCTGTGCAGTTAGGGCCTTGGATTTTACCTGTAGATCTTTTGGTCCTTCGCCAGCTCCAGGATTTCGACGTAGTTTTGGGGATGGATTGGTTGACTCGGTATTACGCTGCTATTGATTGTCGAGAGAGGACTGTGACCCTCAGGGAGCCGGATCAGGAGGAGTATGTTTTCAGAGGTTGTCAGAGTACGCTGTTTGCAGCGACGATCTCTTCTGCTAGAGCCCGACAGCTGATGAGTCGTGGTTGTGTTGCTTTCTTAGCTACTGTGGTAGAGGCGCCTACGGCGATGCCTGGACTCGAGGACATTCCTATCATCCGAGAGTATCCAGATGTGTTCCCTCCCGAGCTATCGTCTATGCCGCCGGATCGAGAGATTGAGTTTGTGATTGACGTGGTTCCTGGAACCACGCCAATCTCTAAGGCACCCTACAGAATGGCACCAGCAGAATTGAGAGAGTTAAAGGCTCAGCTTCAGGATCTCATGGATCGCGGGTTTGTTCGTCCTAGTGTTTCTCCTTGGGGAGCCCCGATTCTTTTTGTGAAGAAAAAGGACGGGTCACTTAGGCTTTGTGTGGACTACAGAGAATTGAATAAAGTGACCGTCAAGAACAAGTATCCACTTCCTCGGATTGATGATTTATTTGATCAGCTTCAGGGAGCCACGGTTTTCTCGAAGATAGATCTGCAGTCCGGTTACCACCAGCTGAGGGTGAGGGCCGAGGATGTATCCAAGACGGCGTTTAGGTCTCGGTATGGGCATTACGAGTTTACAGTGCTACCTTTTGGTTTGACGAATGCCCCGGCTGCGTTCATGGATCTGATGAACCGAGTCTTTCAGCCGTGCTTGGACCATTTTGTGGTGGTTTTCATTGATGACATTCTGATTTACTCCCGTAGCGACTTTGAGCACGAGGAGCTCTTGAGGTTAGTGCTGCAGCTTCTGAGGGAGAAGAAGCTGTATGCGAAGTTAAAGAAGTGCGCCTTTTGGCTTCGGGAGGTTTCTTTTCTAGGCCACATTGTTTCAACCGCAGGAGTGGCAGTGGACCCGGCGAAGATTGTTTCAGTTCGGGATTGGCCTAGACCTACGACGGTGACGGAGATTAGGAGCTTCTTGGGGCTTGCGGGCTACTACCGTCGTTTTGTTGAGGGCTTTGCGAAGCTCTCGACCCCCCTCACTAGATTGACCAAGAAAGGGGAAAAATTTGTATGGACAGAGCAATGCCAGCAAAGCTTCGAGGATTTGAAGCAGCGATTGATTTCAGCACCAGTCCTCGCACTACCAGTTATGGGAGAGGGCTTCATGATTTTCAGTGATGCCTCCCACAGCGGCCTTGGTTGCGTGTTGATGCAGCATGGTAGGGTAATTGCCTATGCTTCACGCCAGTTAAAGGATTATGAGAGAAATTACCCTACACATGACCTAGAGTTGGCTGCGGTTGTTTTTGCCCTAAAGCTCTGGCGGCACTACTTGTATGGGGAGCACTGTGAAGTTTTCACCGATCATCAGAGTTTGAAATACCTGTTTACTCAGAAAGAACTCAATCTAAGGCAGTGCCGGTGGCTTGAGCTTTTGAAGGATTATGACTTGAGCATTCTCTATCACCCCGGCAAGGCCAACGTGGTCGCGGATGCTTTGAGCAGGCGTTCAGGGCAGACCTTGAGCATGCTTATTACCCAGCAGAGACCACTGAGAGAGCGCTGAGGAGTTTGGATTTAGAGATTGTGTCCCCAGGGGACTCTGCGAGGCTTATGTCATTGGTTTTGCAGCCCACTCTGTTGGATAGGATCAGACAAAAACAGAGTGAGGACCCCTATCTTTTGAGGGTTCGAGACCAGATGCAGCTTGGTCAGGGCGGGGACTTTTCTGTGGATGCCGCGGGAGTACTCCGGTACAGGGACCGCATTTGTGTGCCTGTGGATTTGGATATTAGAGAGCTGATCCTGAGGGAGGCTCACTATACACCTTACACCCTCCACCCTGGGGGAACTAAGATGTATAGGGATTTAAAGGCACAATTTTGGTGGCAAGGCATGAAGAGGGATATTGGTAGGTTTGTGGCCCACTGTCTAACTTGCCAACAGGTTAAGGCGGAACACCAGGTTCCCGCAGGCAAGTTACAAAGCCTACCAATCCCTGAGTGGAAATGGGATTGCGTCACCATGGACTTTATTGTGGGTCTGCCGAGGACTCAGAGTGGAGCTGATGCTATATGGGTGGTCGTGGATCGATTGACTAAATCGACCCACTTTCTGCCGATTCAGTCAGGTTGGGCCTTGGAGAGGTTAGCACAGTTGTACCTTGACGAGATCGTGAGGCTTCACGGTGTGCCAGCTTCTATTGTATCAGATAGGGACCCCAGGTTTACCTCTCAGTTTTGGAGGAGCTTGCAGATGGCTTTCGGGACCCAGCTTCAGTTCAGCACCGCCTTTCACCCACAGACCGACGGACAGTCTGAGCGGACTATTCAGACTCTGGAGGACATGTTGAGAGCTTGTGCCCTGAGCTTTAGCGGTAGTTGGGATCGACATTTGAGGTTAGCAGAGTTTGCCTACAACAATAGCTTCCAGGCGAGTATCCAGATGGCGCCCTATGAAGCATTGTATGGTAGGAAATGTCGATCGCCTCTTTGTTGGAGTGACGTGGGTGAAAGGAAAACTTTGGGGCCAGATTTGCTTTTGGACGCCGAGGATAAAGTCAAGGTTATTCGACGCCACTTGGTCACTGCTCAGAGCCGGCAGAAGAGCTACGCTGATAGGAGGCGGCGAGACTTGGAGTTCCAGGTAGGGGATCATGTGTTTCTGAAAGTCTTGTCGTCTCGAGGGATTCGACGCTTTGGAGTGCGCGGGAAGCTAAGCCCGCGTTTCATTGGACCATTTGAGGTTTTAGAGCATATCGGACCTGTCGCCTACCGGGTTGCCCTACCGCCGCGTCTAGCCGGTACTCATGATGTTTTCCATGTATCTGTCTTGAGGAGGTATGTCTATGATCCCTCTCACGTTGTGGACTTCACTTCTTTGGAGCTGGACGAGGAGCTGCACTTCCGGGAGCGCCCGATTCGAATTCTGGCTCGAGAGACGAGAGAATTGCGAAATCGGGTCATACCTTATGTGAAGGTATTGTGGAGCCACCATGATGAGAGAGAGGCTACTTGGGAGCCCGAGGATGCGCTGAGGAACCTACCCACACTTATTTGAGACCCCCTCCTGATTTTGGAGCTTTTTGGGTTTCGGGGACGAAACCATTTGAAGGGGGGAGAGTGTAGTGTACCGGATTCTTGGTTTGAGCGTACCGACTCTGCATATGGGCTTTTTGGGTGAGAAAAGCCGTGAGCATGTGTGTTATCAGTTTACAGTGGGGAAGGAGTTCAACAATTGCAAGGCCCCGCGCGGGCGGCCATGGGCCGCGTGGGCTGGCGGGCCGCGCGCTAGGAGCGCGGGCCTGCAAGGCCCCGCGCGGGCGGCCATGGCCAGCGCGCGCGGCCATGGCCCGCGCGGGCTTGCAGGCCGCGCGCTAGGCGCGCGGGCCTGCAAGGCCCGCGCGGGTGGCCTTGAGCCGCGCGGGCTTGCAGGCCGCGCGGGCCTGCAAGGCACCGCGCGGGCGGCCTTGTGCCGCTGCGGGCTTGCAGGCCGCGCGCTAGGCGCACGGGCCTGCAAGGCGCCGCGCGGGCGGCCTTTGTGCCGTGCGGCCGCGAGCGGCGCTGTTGCCGCGCGGGCTGCGGCCCGGCAACGCGCCGCGGCGTGGGTGCGATGGGTTTTCCGCGCCACACGCGGTGTTCTCGTCGCCGGATGAGGTTTTTGTCGCCTTGTGGGCGTAGTTTTCGACTGCGGCTTTTCTGATCCCAGTTTCCACCTTTATCGGAGTGTGCCTCAGTGTCAGCTTGGCTACGTGATCGGTGGTGAGCGCTGTGCCGCGAGGAGTTGTGAGATCGCGCCGAGACCTTCGTTGGGCGCGCGGCTTTTGCGGGTTCTTCACAGGTGGGTTGGTTTCTTCCGAAAGGATTACGGGATGCCCATTTTCTTTCCAAGCGCAAAGGTATTGTGACCTGGTGCTATCAGGCAAGTGCGGGTCGGCCGCGCAGGTCGCGGGTTATGGTTTCCGACTGGGACACGTGTTATGCTAATTGGTGTTCGCTCTGGATTTCACAGCTGTATTCGAAGCCGCTGGCCGTGTTACCGGGAGGGCGTCTACCCTGGCCGAGTTACCAGGAGGGTATTTTCCCCGGCCGAGTTACCGGGAGGGCATTTTCCCTGCCCGAGTCACCAGGAGGGTACCTTTCCCCGGCCGAGTTACCGGGTGGACTTTATCCCTGGCTGAGTTACCAGGAGAGCACTTCCCTGGCCAAGACACCAGTGGAAGTTCGCCCCTGGCCGAGTTACCGGGTGGCTGCGGGGGAATGACATGTGCGGGTGGTCATTTTCATATTATGCTAGATGTCATTTAGTACAGCATTGCATTGAGGCATATAGTGATAGATTTACTTACAGCTTTCATTTCAGTATTATCTATCTATCTATCTATCTGTTTTTGCCTCCAGTGGACTTGGTGGGCTACCGAGGATAGGACATCGGTACCCACTGAGATCTGGCTTTTCAGTTGATCTCACACCCGCCGTGTGTGACAGGTGTTTCTGAGGCGGCCGTTCCAGGGCCGGCACGTGCGGAGTCTTCAGACCGCGGCAAGGGCTTGGCCGACTAGTGCCTCCTGGGTCTGTAGAGTCACAGGTAGAGCTTTTCGGGTATTTTGGGTTTCCCACTTTTGTACTAGATAGTGATGGTGTACCCTTTTTTGGGAGGTAGTGGATGTTGTACCTGGACTTTTTACTTAGTGACTCTTGTATGCAGTTTATTTTCTTCAGTGTTGCATCTCTTCTGCTCTGATACTTGTATAGCTAGATCTCTTGTTACAGGTTGGACGCTTCGTCTGTGCGGCAGTTTCCGCACAGACGGCGGATCTGTTGGCGAGCCCGGGGCGCAGGCTCGACCCCGGGGCGTGACAGATTAGTCCTCTATATAAATGATATAATAGGACTAAAATCTCTAACCCGGCTATAGCATTTTGGATGGTAGCAAGATCCAAGAGGAACATGAGAGTTAAGCGTGCTAGAGCTAGAGTAGTTCTAGGATGGGTGACCCCCTGGGAAGTGGGGCGTCACAAGCGTGGTTTCCATTGTTGAACTCCTTCCCCCTGTGGATGGATGTGATTGATGTATTTGGGGTGTTTGAGCATTTTAGTTGCTAAGGATAACACGTGACCTGCGCGGCCGACCCGCACTTGCCTGATAGCACCAGGTCACAATACCTTTGCGCTTGGAAAGAAAATGGGCATCCCGTAATCCTTTCGGAAGAAACCAACCCACCTGTGAAGAACCCGCAAAAGCCGCGCGCCCAACGAAGGTCTCGGCGCGATCTCACAACTCCTCGCGGCACAGCGCTCACCACCGATCACGTAGCCAAGCTGACACTGAGGCACACTGCGAGCGTGTTTGAGCATTTTATGCCAATGGTAGGCGTAGAGTTTTGGATTTGGAGACCATGTTTTCTGGAAGCCACTATCCGCTGGGATGCGTGGAATTGAGTTTACGCGGGGAGTTTGGTCCGCGAGTATTTATTTGGCTGGAAGAAGTATGCGATCACCTGCATGTTTTGGATTTCTTTGCCTTGGACTTGGTCGAGGTTTGAGTTATCAGGAGCTGCCGATGCAAATTCTTGCTGGTGAGACAGAAGGATTATGCAGTCGGGTTATACTTTGAGTGAAGGTTTAGTGGAGCCATCATGGTGAGTGAGTTGGACCATTCGACAGGCTGAGGATGAGTTCAGTATTCCGATCTCCATTTGATTGAGAGACACCCTCCTGAGTTATAGATTTATCCTGGTTTTGAGGACGAAACCTTTATAAGGAGGGGAGAGTGTATAGTACCGGGACTTTGCAGAGTGCACTAACCTCGCAAGATGGCGTGGTACAGAGAAATCACCTTGGGCGTGTTGCAATTGGGTTTACAGATGAGTTCTGATTGCTCCGGATCGACGCAGAATCCTTCGGGATGAAAAGTGAGTTAGCGGCGTCGAGCTTGGAAGCCCAGTTTGAATCTGTGACTTCGAGGCATTGTGTACTTGTAGAGTACTTGTAGAGTACTGGCTTGGATAGAGAACCGACTCCGTGGTTGTACACAGAAAATTGGAAAGTGTTGGAACACATGTATTTCCGGGTTACAGCGGAGTTCGGGAGGTTTCGGCCTGAGGTGGAGGCCCCGAAGGCGGAAAGTGAGTTGGAGTTGGCAATGTAAAGGATTAATTAATTGGCTCGGTGATCGATTACAACCTGCCTTGGGGTTAAGAAAAGGAATGAGAAAGAGTCCAAGCGAGGATTTTCTTGTGAGAGCACCGGATTGTTGGATTGAGCGCACCGACCCCACGGTTGAGCTTTTGAGTGGGAAAAGCCTGGGTCATGTGTAGTTTATGTTTACAGTGGGGTTCGGGAGATTCCAGAGTGGTGAAGAAGCCTCCGGGACTGAAAGCGAGTTGCCGGCGAGGAAACCGAAGCTTCAGATTTCGGATTTTTGGCTTTTGGAAGCTAAGTTCCGGAACAGGGGATTTGGTTCCGGAACTAAGCCTTGTGTTCCGGAACCGAGGAGGGAGTTCCGGAACTAATGGGTTGGTACCGGTACCTAATTAGTGGTACCGGTACCCAGTCGCTTAACTGGCCAGTTTGAGCAGGATGGGTATTTTTTGAGTAGGGGTTTTTTGGTAATTTCCCCTCCCATCTGTGTTGCACCCCTCCACCCTCTATTTATTGAGCCCAGCCCCTGCCTTCTTCTCCACGACAGAGAGAAAAAGAAAGAGAGAAGTAGGGAAAAGAAAAGAGAAGAAGAAAAGAGAGTGAGAGAGGTTGAGAGGGAAGGATTGTGCAGCTTAGTTATCTGCTGCTTGGGGTCGAGCGGAGCCGTGTGCGCACGTCGACCATACGTGAGGTAAGTAGCAGATTTTTGGTAGTTGGCTTTGGTTTTATTCTTTGGCTTAGAAGGAGATTTTTGATTGGGAATTGGTTATTTCCTTCCCTTTTCCTTGTGCACTTGGGCTTTGAGTTTGGATTTTCTCGGCGCGGAGCCGAGGCATGCTGCGCGTGTGCTGTGAGTGGACAACGGGAGCCGGAGCGCGCCGGATCATCATTAGAGGACTCGAGAGGATTGATCGAGCTTTCGGGGGATTTTTCCGAAGACCGCGACAGCGCGCGCGCGAGCGGCGCGATTTTTGGGCGTTCCGGCAGATTTCCGGCAGTGAGCGGTGCGGCGCTTCACCGACTTCAGCGATTGCCTGCGGAATGCATTTGTGGTGGGTTGGAATTTCTTCAAGATGTATGGAATGCCTTCTAAAGCTATTGAATGCATGTTGATCATGTTTAGCTTACTATTTATATAGCTGGTAAATCTGATAATTGCCTAGAAAACTATTGGAAGACTTTTATGAGCCTCGGATATTTTTAGCATGATCTAGGGATGATATGACACTAGACTGCACGTTTAGTTGGCTTTAGATTGGCATCTGAACCGTTCTAAAAATCGGCGGACCGATTTAAGGAAAAACTGAGATTTTAAAATAGCTTGGACTTATCGTAAGCTTCAGGAGAGATTGAGTAGGTTCAGGATGCTTATGTCCTCGTGCCAGGGGGCCGAGTGGATTTTTAGAGCTCTGTGTGTCGAGCTTCTTGTGTCAGGTGAGTTGAGAACCCTGGTGGGATTATTCTAGATCATGGGTATATTTTCTGATTTGGTAGTGGAGATGGTTCTCCGATTTGGTTTTGAGAGGTTGGGCTCGGGCAGATTGAGTCGTGGAGGTTTCCCGACTTAGCCATGGGATGAGCATTATCAGATTGGGTCGTTGAGGGTTCTCCGACATAGCTATGAGAGGGCTTGGCATTCCCTGATCCAGTCGTGGAGGGTTCCCGACTGTGATATGTTATCTGGTATTGGGTATCCGATCTGTTTGATCGAGGATCATAGCCTGCATGTGCCATTTATGAGACAGTTGAGACTGACTAGATACTAGAGCTCGGTGGGGTCGCTCCCCTCGAGTATGCTCCAGATGCGTGACGATGATTGAGATGGACCGACTAGGACGCCCCACGTGGAGTGGGCAGGTGCGTTCGTAGTAGTCGGCAGGACGCCCCACGTGGAGTGGGCAGGTGCGTCCATAGTAGTCAGTAGTACGCCCCACGCGGAGTGGGCAGGTGCGTAGTACGCCCCACACTCAGTGGGCAGGTGCGTAGGACGCCCCACGGGGGGTGGGCAGGTGCGTCCATAGTGGTCGGTAGGACGCCCCACGTGGGTGGGCACGTGCGTTCCTAGACGACAGGCGCGGGCTTGACTGAGCCAGTTTTGGCAGTCATTAGATTTGGGTTTTGAGAGCACCTCGTGTGCGAGTGGTGCATAGCTTGCTCTTAGATGGGTATTCCTTTGAGCATGATACTTGAGGCATTTAGTAGTGAGGGAGTATGCATAGCAGGTTCGTAGTAGAGATTTTCATGAGCATGATGTTGAGACATATTAGTTGTAGCTCATTTCCTGCTTTCATTTATATATCTATCTGCATACCTATCTTTTGTGCCTCCAGTAGACTTAGTGGGCATACCGTGGATATTGGTGACGGTACCCACTGAGATCTACCTTCTGCAGTAGATCTCACACCCGCTGCGGTGGCAGGTTCCTGAGGTAGCTGTTCCGGCAGGGTTCGCGCGGAGATAGCTGATCGAGGTGAGGACGTGGCTGAGTAGTTCCTTACCGTATTGAGATTCAGAGGTAGATGTACCCTGTATTTTATGTTTCTACTTTTGTACTGGACAGTCTGAGTGTTTGGTGAGGCTTTTGTACATTTTGACAGTTGAGAGATGTTGTATTGAGGATGATTTTATTTATATCAGATGTTAAGTGGATTTCTATAGTTCTTGGTTTTTAGTTTCAGCTCTGATACATGTTTTAGCTATAGATCTGACTTGCAGGGTAGACGCTTCGTCTGTGCGGCAGTTTCCGTACAGATGGCGGATCTGTTGGCGAGCCCGGGTCGCAGTTTCGACCTCGGGGCGTGACACCCTGTGGGGCGTACCACGCACCTACCCACTCCGCGTGGTGTGTACTACTGACTAAAATGGACGCACCTGCCCACTCCACGTGGGGCATCCTGCCGACTACTACGAACGCACCTGCCCACTCCACATGGGGCGTCCTAGTCGGTCCAACTCAATCATCGTCACGCATCCGGAGCGTACTCGAGGGGAGCGACCCCACCGAGCTCTAGTATCTAGTCAGTCACAAATGTCTCATAACGGCACATGCAGCTATGATCCTCGATCAAACAGATCGGATACCCAATACCAGATAACACATCACAGTCGGGAACCCTCCACGACTGGATCAAGGAATGCCAAACCCTCTCATAGATGTCGGAGAACCCTCAACGACCCAATTTGATATTGCACATCCCATGGCTAAGTCGGGAAACTCCACGACTCAATCTGCCAGAGCCCAACCTCTCAAAACCAAATCGGAGAACCATCTCCACTACCAAATCAGAAAATATACCCATGATCTAGAATAATCCCACCAGGGATCTCAACTCACCTGACACTAGAAGCTCGACACACAGAGCTTTAAAAATCCACTCGGCCCCCTGGCACGAGGATACATGCATCCTGAACCCACTCAAACCCTCTGGTAGCTCACAAAAATTCCAAACTATTTTTAAAGTCTCAATTTCATTAAAACCGGTCCGCCGATTTTTAAAACGGTTCAGATGCCAATCTAATGCCAACTAAACATGCAATATAATGTCATATCATCCCTAGATCATGCTAAAAATATCTGGGGCTCATAAATATTTTTCTATAGTTTTCTTGGCAACTATCAGATTTACCAGCTATATAAATATTAAGCTAAACAAGATCAACATGCATACAATAGCTTTAGAAGGCACTCGATACATCTTGAAGAAATTCCAACCCACCTAGAACGCTTTCCGCAGGCAAACGCTGAAGTCGGTGAAGCGCCAAACTTAAAATCTGTCGAAACATCTGAAACTGCGCCGCTCGCGCGCACACTGTCGCAGGCCCCAAAAACTCCGCCGAAGCTCACAGCAACAAGCAACTCAGTGCAATCCACCGTGCGCTCCGATCCCTCCGCGGCCATCCCACAGCACGCGTACACCCTCACACACGCGCGCACGCACGCACGCACGACACCGTTCCGCATAGTGAAAATCCAAAGCTCGTAGGGCAAAAGAGAAGAGTTACAGCCAAAAATCCACTCAAAATCTCCATCTAAAACCATCAACAATCCAAAAACTCAAGCTTGAAGAAATCTGACCACTTACCTCTTGTGCGGCCGACACGCGCGCGCGGCACCGCTCGATTCCAAGCTGCAGGAACACCAAGCTGCATCAACTCCCTCTCAACCACTCTCACTCTCTTTTCTTTTCTTTCTTTCTTTCTCTTTTCCTTTGCTTTCTTTCTCTTTTCCTTTTTCTCTGTCGTGGAGAAGAAGAAGGGCAGGGGGCTCTTTAAATAAGGAGTGGTGAGCTGGGGAGGGAAAAGACCGAAAAGCCCCTGCCTAAAAATATCTGATCCGGCTGATTCTGGCCTAAATAAGTCACTGGGTATCGGTACCACTAATTGGGTACCGGAACCAACCCATTAGTTCCGGAACTCTCACCCCGGTTCCGGAACACAAGGCCTAGTTCCGGAACCAAAACCCCTGTTCCGGAACTCAGCTTCCAAAAACCAAAATCCGAAGTCTGAAGCTTTGGTTCTCTCGCTGACAACTCGCTTTCTGTTCCGGAAGCTTCCACATCACTCAAAAATCTCCCGAACCCCACTGTAAACATAAAGTACACATGGATAAAGCTTTTTCCACTCTGAAAGCTCAACTGTGGGGTCGGTGCGCTCTATCCAACAATCCGGTGCTCTCACAAGAAAATCCTTACTTGCCAAGTCCAACTCACTTTTTGTCTTCGGGGCCTCCGCATCAGTCCGAGTCAACCCGAACTCCGCTGTAACCTGAAAATATACGTGTCCCAACACTTTCTAAATTCTATGTACAACCGCAGAGTAGGTTCTTTATCCAAACCAATATTCTACAAGTACTCTACAAGTACCCAATGCCCCGAAGTCACAGATTCAAACTAAGCTTCCAAGTTCAATGCCACTAACTCACTTTTCATCCAAAAGGATTCTGCGTCGATCCGGAACAGTCGGAACTCATCAGTAAACCCAAATGGAATACGCCCCAGGCGATTCCTCCGCACCACGCCGTCTTGCGAGGTCGGTGCACTCAACAAAGTTCCCGTACTCTACATGCTGTGTTCCGGAACCCAACATTTGAATCCGGAACTAAATGGTTTAGTACCAGTACCCAGTTTGGGGTACCGGTACTCAGCACCTCTGGGAGCCTAATTAAGCAGGTTTGGATATTTTGAGTGAGGGGCTTTTTGGTAATTTCCTCTTCCATTGTTTTTCACCCACGTCACCACCTATATATGAGCCCCCCTGCCATCTTCTCCATGACAGAAGGTGTCACGCCCCGGGGTCGAAACTGCGACCCGGGCTCGCCAACAAATCCGCCATCTGTACGGAAACTGCTACACAGACGAAGCGTCTACCCTGCAAGAGATCTATAGCTAAACATGTATCAGAGCTGAAACCAAAATCGCTAGCTACAGAATCAATCACTGAACATCTGATATACATGAAACCTCAATACATAGTCTCTCAGCAATAAAGATACAAGTACAACCCTCACAAATCACTCAGACTGTCCAGTACAAAAGTGGAATCATAAAAATATACAGGGTACATCTACCTCTGACTCTCAATGCTGGTAAGGAACTAATCGGCCATGTCCTCACCTCGATCAGCTGTCTCCACGCGAACCAAGCCGGAACAGCAACCTCAGGTAACCTGTCACCGCAGCGGGTGTGAGAACTACTGCAGAAGGTAGTTCTCAGTGGGTACCGTCACCAATATCCACGGTATGCCCACTAAGTCTACTGGAGGCAAACAGATCGGTATGCAGATAGATATATATAGGGAAGCAGGAAATGAGCTACAGCTAATATGTCACAACATCATGCTCAAGGAAATCTCTACTATGAACCTGCTATGCATACAGTCTCACTACTAAATGCCTCAAGTATCATGCTCAAAGGAAAACTCATCTAAGAACATGCTATGCACTACTCGCACACGAGGTGCCCACAAAACCCAAATCTCAATGACTGCCAAAACTGGCTCAGTCAAGCCTGCGCATGTAGTCTAGGTACGCACCTGCCCACTACCACGCATCCACAAGAGGACGGGATTTACGTGGGGCGTCCTAGTCTGACTATCTCAATCATCATCATCTCGCATCCGGAGCGTAACTCGAGGAGAGCGACCCCACCGAGCTCAAGTATCTCATCAGTCTCAACTATCTCATCAGCGGCATATGCAGGCTATAATCCACGATCAAACAGATCGGAAACTCAATGCTCAGATAACACAACTCAGTCGGGAAACCCTCCACGACTCGATCAGGAAATCCCCAACACTCTCACAGCTATGTCGGAGAACCCTCCACGACTCAATCTGATAATGCACATCCCATGGCTAAGTCGGGAAACCTCCACGACTCGATCTGCCAGAGCCCAAACTCTCAAAGCCAAGTCGGAGAACCATCCACTACCAAATCAAAAATGCAAACCCATGATCTAGAATAATTTCATCAATCTCAACGAGGAATCTCAAACTCACATGACACTAGAAACTCAGCACACAGAGCTCTAAAGGTCCACTCGGCCCCCTGGCACGAGAACATATGCATCCTGAACCTACTCAATCCCTCTGGAATCTCACAATATTTTAAAACCATTTTTCAAGCCCAGTTTACATTAAAACAGGTCCGACTATTTTTAAAACGGTTCAGATGCCAATCTAATGCCAACTAATAATGCAGTCTAGTGTCAAATCATCTCTAGATCATGCTAAAAATATCTGGGGCTCATAAATGACTTTCTATAGTTTTCTAGGCAACTATCAGATTTACCAGCTATGCAAATAATAAGCTAAACATGATCAACATGCATACAATAGCTTTAGAAGGCATTCCATACATCTTGAAGAAATTCCAACCCACCTCAAATGCATTCCGCAGGCAAACGCTGAAGTCGGTGAAGTGTCGAACGCTCAGTGTCAAAAAAATCTGCCGGAAACACCAAAACCGCGCCGCACGCGATCCTCGGAAAATTCCCCGTAAGCTCGAACAAGTCCCTCGAGTACTCTAATAAAAACCTGCGGGCTCCGATTCCCTCGCTGTCATCTCACAGCATGTGCGCAAGTGCGCGTGCGCCCTCGGCTCCGCATAGTGCAAACTCCACTCCCTCAGCCAACAGCACAAAAAGAGGAATATCACAACCAAAATCCAACTTAAAAACTTATTTTAAAACCCTAAAATAGATCCAAGGTTCCAACTACAAAATCTGCCAACTTACCTCACGTGCGGCTCGACGCGCGCGCGTCCCCGCTCAAGACCAAGCAGCAGGATCACCAACTTGCAACATCACCATCATTTGCCTAATTCCTTTATTTTTCCACTTCTTCTCTTTTTTTTTTTTCTTTCTTTTCCTCTCTGTGTATCCAGGGAAGAAGAGAGGAGGAGTCGTCCATATCTATAGAGAAGAGAGGGTCAACCAGTCAACAGGGTGGTCGGGGAGGGAAATTACCAAACTACCCTTGCTAAATTCACCAAAAATGGCATCCTGCACTATGGGGTACCGGTACTCTTCATATAGTACCGGTACCCAAGTGCCTGTTCCGTAATCCACTCTCGATTCCGGAACTCCAAGCCAACCGCAAGAACCGCCCAAGCTGTGCATGCGCGGCGCCCAAGCGCCAGCCGCGCGGCGCCCTGGCCCGCGGTGCGCGCCCGTGCCCGCTACGCGCGCCCGCCTGCTGCGGCCCCCCCCCGCTGCGCGGCACCTCAAAAAAATTGGACAGCAGCCTACACACACACACACACATCAACACCAACCTCCTCCAAAACCCAAATCAACTCCAAATCCATCAACAAAATCCTAAAAACCCAAGCTTAAAAAAAAAAAGAACCGCTACTCCTCATTCAAGTTCTTCGCGCGCGCTCCGCTCGGCTCCACGCGGCTACTAGCAGAAGATCCGCACCATCAACACAATCAAAATCCTCTTTTACTTCCCCTCATTTCTTCTTCTTCTTCTCCTTCTTCTTCTTCTTCTCTTTCCTCTGTTTGTGTTTAAATCCTTTGTTTGTGAAGAAGAAGAAGAAGGATGACGTGGCACTCTTAATTAATTAGTGGCTTGGACAAGGCAAGGCAAGCAAATGACCATAATACCCCTCAACACAACATCTCAATCCACATCTCATTCTCTTTCTCTTTCACTAATTCTTTCTCTCCTAAACTCCAAGCAGATAACACTAATTAATTAAATTAAATTAATTATTTAATCCCTCAAATGCCAACTCCAACTAACTTTTTGCCTTCGGGGCCTCCGCACCAGTCCGATACCTCCCGAACTCCGCTGTAATCTGAAAATACACATGTTCCAAACCTTTTCCAATTTTTTCTGCACACCACTGTGGAGTCGAGACTCTAACAAATCCAGTCCTCTAACGGCGCACAATGCCCGAAAAACTCCGATTCAAGCTGGGGCTTCCGCGTCGATCCGACTCAACCCGAACTCATCTGTAAACATATTTAGAACATGCCCAAGGCGATTTCTCCGCACCACGCCATCTTGCGAGGTCGGTGCGCTCCACAAAGTCCCGGTACTCTACAGAAGGAAAGGAAAGAAATAAAGAGATCAAGAAAAGGGAGAAAGCAAGGAAAAGAGAGAGAACAAGAGAAAGAAAGAGAAGGATTGAGAGAGGGTGTTAGAGAGGGAGTGAGCTGTTGGTGGTCCTGCTGCTTGGTCTTGAGCGGAGCCGCGCGCGTCGAGCCGCATGTGAGGTATGGCAGATTTTTCTAGCATGGGTTCTGGATTAGATGATGGATTTTGATGAGGCTTTGAGCTAATTGGATTATTCCTTCCATCTTTTGCACTTGTTCTGTGAGCTTGTGGATTTTGTTGTGTGGGGCCGAGGGTGCGCGCATCCATCCACACGTGTAGTGAGCCGGCTGTGGAGAGGGCCGGAGAGCGCACAGATATTATTAGAGGACTGGAGGGTTTCGTTCGAGCTTCCGGGGATTTTTCCGAGGATCGCGACAGTGCGCGCACGTGCGGCGCGGATTTGATGTTCCGGCGGATTTTTTTTGACAGTGTGCGGCGCGGCGCTTCACCGACTTCAGCGTTTGCCTGCGGAATGCTTTTGAGGTGGGTTGGAATTTCTTCAAGATTTACGGAATTCCCTCTAAAGCTTCTGTATGCATGTTGAGCATGTATAGTTTACCTGTTTTTATACTCGTTAAATCTGATAGTTGCCTAGAAAATTGTAGGAAGACATTTATGAGCCCCATATATTTTTAGCATGATCTAGGGATTATTTGACACTAGACTGCATGATTAGTTGGCATTAGATTGGCATCTGAACCGTTTTTAAAATCGTCGGACCGGTTTTAATGAAAACTTAGATTTGAAAATGGTTTTAAAATATTGTGAGCTTCCAGAGGGATTGAGTAGGTTCAGGATGCATGTATACTCGTGCCGGAGGGCCGAGTGGATTTTTAGAGCTTTGTGTGTGAGTTTCTAGTGTCATGAGAGTTATACTTCCTTGTTGGGATTATTCTAGATCATGGTTTTGTATTTCTGATTGGGTAGTGGAGATGGTTCTCCGACTTAGCTTTGAGAGTTTGGGCTCTGGCAGATCGAGTCGTGGAGGTTTTCCGACTTAGCCATGGGTTGTGCATTATCAGATTGGGTCGTGGAGGGTTCTCCGACATAGTTGTGAGAGTGTTTGGGCATTTCCTGATCGAGTCGTGGAGGGTTCCCGACTGAGATGAGTTATTTGAGCATTGAGTTTCCGATCTGTTTGATCGTGGATCATAGCCTGCATGTGCCTCTTGTTGAGACAGATGAGACAGTTGAGACAGTTGAGATATACTTGAGCTCGGTGGGGTCGCTCCCCTCGAGTTACGCTCCGGATGCGTGTTGATGATGCGACTAGTTGATACACTAGAGTTCGCTTTGAGATTGAGATAGTCCATGTGGGACGCCCAACGTAAGTCCAAGTCAACCCGAACTCCGCTGTAACCTGAAAATACACGTGTCCCAACACTTTCTAAATTCTATGTACAACCGCGGAGTAGGTTCTTTATCCAAACCAATATTCTACAAGTACTCTACAAGTACCCAATGCCCCGAAGTCACAGATTCAAACTAAGCTTCCAAGTTCAATGCCGCTAACTCACTTTTCATCCAGAAGGATTCTGCGTCGATCCGGAACAGTCGGAACTCATCAGTAAACCCAAATGGAATACGCCCCAGGCGATTCCTCCGAACTCCAGTTGATACACTAGAGTTCGCTTTGAGATTGAGATAGTCCATGTGGGACGCCCTACGTAAGTCCAAGTCCCTTGTGGGCTAGTGGCAGTAGGTTAGTCGCAGGCTTGACTGGACCCTATGAGGCAGTCATTGAGATTGGGTGATGTGAGCGGGTGATTGCATAGCATGTTCTTAGTTGAGATTTCCTTTGAGCATGGTACTTGAGGCTTATTTGTGGTGACTCGGATCTTTGCAGGGCTTCTACAGTGTGACCAGCAGCTTCTGGAAACCTACGTGGCATGTCGGCGGTGTTCGCGCGCCAATTTGCACACAAGAGATGGACGCGGGGCTTAAAATGGATCACGTGGGTAATCGGGGGACCCCGTCGGATGTTTAGAAGAGTTTACGCGCAGAGTGGATATCAAATTTAGGTTCGGCGCGAAATTCGGATTAAAAATACCTTTTCGGGAGCCTCCGGCAATTTATAGGATTGGAATTTGGCAAAACGGACGCCGGATTTGGAATCAGCGCGCGAAAACGGTCAAGATGGGCTATTTACTTGTATTTTTCGGAGCTTGCTACAGTAATTTTACTGTTCACCGCCGGAACAGTGTTTCCGGCGATCGCCGGCGGCGGCGGGCAACGGCGGAGGGCGGCGGCGCGAGCTCGGGCAGGCGGCGCGCGGCCGCGGGCAGGCGCAGAGCGGCACGGGCAGGCGCGCATGGGCGCGGGCAGGTGCGCGGTCCACGCGGCAGGCGTGCACCAGGGCGGTGCCACGTGGCAGCTTGTGGTTGGAGCGGTGTTGTGCGCTCGGTCCACGCAGGGAGCGGAGCAGGTGACCGGGGCAGGTGGCCGTACGCGCGGGGCAGGCGGGCAGCAGGTGGGCACGATTCCCGAGGCATTGACTCGGCACGTGTGCGTGGGAGTGCCACGTTTCAGCTCGTGGTTGGCTGGTGCCAACCACCCGCACTGTGGACGCGGGCCACGTGGCGCAGCGTGGGTTGCTGGTTTTGCTGTTTGCTGTTTCGGGGTGACGTGGCGCGCTGTGGTGGATTCGGGCGCTGATGGACGGGCCGGATCGGGCGCACTGTGTGCACCCGAAAATTTCCGGGCGCCCGAATGTTGGGACTCATCCGGAATTTTGGCAATTGTTTTCTTCAGCCTATTTAAAGGCAGCCCGAGCCCTCTTTTCTGGCTTTTTCCCCTCAGCCCTTGCAAGATCTCCCCGAGCTCCCTCTTGATGTTTTGTTCCTGTCTAAGTTCTTGATCATCCTGCAGCATTTTGGGATTTTTGGGTGCACGCACCCCGAGGTTCTGGATTTTACGGCGCGGCGCGACGTTGCATTTCCTGTGTTCCCCTTCGTCGCAGCAGCAGTGTTTTGGCTCCCCTGGGCTACCCCGAGATCCTTTTTCTGTGATTCTTGCGCCGACAGACTCCTAAGAGGTAGGGCTTCATCTTTAGTACTGATCGCACTTTCCCGTTTCGAGGTTTTGGCACGGATCCCGAGGCAACACAGTGACCCCTTTTTCTGTGTGGATTTCTGTGACAGCAGCAGAGTGTTTTGGCCGTGTCTTCGCGCACGAGCGTCAGACGGAAACGTGCTTATACAACTTTTTCATCTACGGATCGCAAGGAACGCGCTCATTTTTTTCTTGGATTTTCCAGAGATTTTTTCGAGGTGAAATCCCTGTTTTTCCCTGTGAACAGTGTACAGTTTTTAGCACAGATTTTTTTATGAGTGTACCCCCCTTGCCGAATTTTTATCTTGACTTACCGAACTCAGATTTGGGCATGCAAGCTACCTTTGCGAAGCTATCGACGCGAGGATCGCGGTGATATTTTTCTGGGAATTTTCTGGGCTCTTGCTGCAGGTGAAAATTAAGCATTTCTGGGACTGTTATTGTATGGGTGTGTGAGAGCAGATTTTGGAATGTATGTGTAATAGTGGACTTTGTATTGTGCCAGGAGAGTTATGGGTGTGCTGAACTTATTGGAGCAAGGGATTAGAGTTATCTGGTGTTTTCAGCTGTTGGGCTTTGGACAGTCAGCTTTTCAGGTGGGTGCTTTGTTCCGAGAACCGGTGGACGGTTCTCTAACTCTATATGTTAGAATTGCATGCAGGTGTAGGGTACAATACATGGGATTGATTGGTAAGCTTAACAATGTTGATTTATGGGAATTGCAAGTTAATTATTCATATTATGACAATGGTATTAATCAGACATTTATGTTGATGATTAGTGGAAGCTTACCTAAGGCAAGGTTACCCTTTATGATTAATTATCTTGCCATGTTAGCACATAACCTTTTATGAGGCTGGTTTATGCAATGGGAAAGGATTATGTAGTTATGTGCAGGTTCTACTCTGAGGAGCGATTATAGATCGGGAATTATGGACAGGTATGGTCATTGATAAGTCGGCATGAGGTTTATTTTCCTTATTCTTCGTTGAGGACAAATGCATGCTTGTATGGACATATAGTTAGGCCATCTTTTACTGCTGCACTACATATTGGAACTTGACTTAGGAGAAACCATGTTATTCCTTTCTCCTTCTTATTAGTCAGGCGGCCTATGTTGCTCGGGTGCGAGCAAGGGTCTGGGGTAGTGTAGCAGGGACATTGGTGACAGGGACGGGTTGTGCTGGATTGCGGCTGGCAGGGTTTTGGCGGTGACCGCGGACTTTGGGCGGTTGACCGGAGGTCGGTTATAGTACTTTGGTTATGGACGGCAGGGTATTGCGGCAACCGCGGATATTGGGCGGTTGACCGGATATTTATTGATGTATCAGATTGGGTATTAGACTTTCCTCTAGTGGATGGAGTTTCCACTTATCGTTTACTGTTGTCTCCGTTTGGGGATCGGGTTTCCCTTTAGTGGACGAGTTTTTCCACTTTGATCAGAGTCGTGATCCAGTCCTGCTATACAGTGATACTCGACACAGAGATACTTGTGATACTGATGACAGAGTTACTTTACTCGTGTGGGTCGCTCCCCTCGAGTGCCACTCCGGAGTAGGCGATTTATATATGGCCAATGTGTGCCAGACATTGTCTATGGCCAGTGAGAGCCAGACCTTGAGTATCGGTCAGTGAGTACCGATTTGTTAGCAGATACTTGAGACAGTTTGAGCAGGCAGTGCCAGTTTTTACTGGTCCATCGATTGGGTTTATTCAGGCAGATACTTTTTGTTACACTCGTGCCTGGGGGACCGAGTGGAGTCTAGTAGCGGTGTTTAAACCAGTGCTAGTGTTGTTGGGATCCATTTGGGGACTGTGGTCCCGAGATCTGTGTGAGTTGTTGACCGTTGTGCGAGAGGCTTGATGATCTTGAGTTTATCCGTTCTGAGAGAGAGCGTGGATTTTGACTATAGCCTGCATGGGCCACTACTCAATAGCGAGTTAGTCCGTTTGGACGCCCTACGTAATTCCTGCCCGTCAGCGGGAGGTGGTTGTAGGTAGGCGCAGGTTTGACTGGACCCGATGTGGCAGTCAGCTCGATTGGGTCGATTGAGCACCACGTGTGCGAGTGTTGCATATCTTTATCAGAGTTTCCCAATTTGAGCTTTTAGATAGAGGCATGGTAGCTGTAGAGTGTCTCCAGCTTCTTCTTTCAGTTTTACTGCATTGGTTATCTTTTGCCTCTAGTAGTCTTGGTGGGCAGATCGTCGGGCCTAGTAGCGATACCCACTGAGAACTCCCTTTTTGCGTAGTTCTCACGCCCGTCGGGGGTTTTTCCCCCTTTTTGTCCTTTCTCTCCCTTGTTTTGCAGAGTCTTGGCGGGTGTTGCCGTTTCTGCGGTTGCTGTTCGCGGTGAGGGAGTAGCGAAGCTAGATCCTAACCCATTGGAGGGTAGCGGTACCCTCTTTGAGGAGATCTTTAGCATAGTCGGTAGATTAGTATTTATTTTCCTCTTTTGAGAGACTGATGTAGTGAGGATATGATGTATTGAGAGTTGGTACACTGATGTTTTATTTGAGATATCTCCCTGTTGAGCTATGAGTTTTGTACTCGGGGTTATTGTATGATTATCATTTTTGGGAGATGGACCTTGTTGTTTTATCTTCAGTTGTACAGTGGTTGATTTTATTTCTATAGCAGTTTTATCTTTTAGCTCTGATATCTGTTAGCTGTAGCTCTTTTTGCAGGTAGGACGCTTCGCCTATGCGGGTTTGGCATAGGTGGCGGATCTGTTGGCGAGCCCGGGTCGCAGTTTCGATCCCGGGGCGTGACATTATTAGTAGTGAGAGTGTATGCATAGCTGGTTCATAGTAGAGTTTTTTGAGTATGATGACTGGGACATTTTAGCTGTAGTTCATTTTCCTGCTTTCCTATTTATCTATCTGCATACCTATCTGTTGTGCCTCCAGTAGACTTAGTGGGCATACCGTGGATATTGGTGACGGTACCCACTGGGAACTACCTTCTGCAGTAGTTCTCACACCCGCTACGGTGACAGGTTTCCTGAGGTTGCTGTTCCGGCTTGGTTCGCGCGGAGACAGCTGATCGAGGTGAGGACGTGGCCGATTAGTTCCTTACCAGCATTGAGAGTCAGAGGTAGATGTACCCTGTATATTTTTATGTTTCCATTTTTGTACTGGACAGTCTGAGGGATTAGTGAGGGATTGTACTTGTATCTTTATAGCTGAGAGACCTTGTATTGAGATTTTATGTATATCAGATGTTCAGTAGCTACTAGTTTTGTTTCAGCTCTGATACATGTTTAGCTATAGATCTGACTTGCAGGGTAGACGCTTCGTCTGTGCGGCAGTTTCCGTACAGATGGCGGATCTGTTGGCGAGCCCGGGTCGCAGTTTCGACCCCGGGGCGTGACAATAAAAGCCGCTATAAAAACACAAAATCCACGGTACATCTGCAAACATCCAAATACAACAAACACCTCCCAAAAGGGTAAACCAAGTACAATACAGAGTACAGGACTACAACCCACAATCCGGGTATAAGGTACATCTATCTCACCAAAAAAAAATACGGGTAGGGCTCTAGCTAGTGACTCCCTTATCTCGATCAGAAGAACCAGTCGGTGTAGGGACAGAAGTTGAAGCCTCTGAAAAAAGAACACCAACTGCGGGTGTGAGAACTACATCAACAAGTAGTCCTTAGTGTGTACCGTCTCCAAGACCAACGATCTACCCACTAAGTCTACTAGAGGAAAGATAACTCTATGCTGAAAGAAAAATAGATACGAAAGCTGGAAACAAATCTATATGTAGAGCCCCAAATCCCCATGTAGCTTTTCCCCGTGAATCCACGATGTGAAACACCTGTTATTGGTGTGTCGGTCCCGTAACGCATCAAGTAGATGTGTTAGATGGACTCAGTAAGGTTTCTGGATCAAGGCTGTCTTCCGGCTGTGTTTGCCGAATTTTTAGAAAAGGTTTCAGGCTGAACGGAGGTTGGATTTGGATTCAGTGCGGAAAAACGCTTGAAAACGGCTATTTGCTTGTATTTTTCTGAGTCCGGATGCCCAAAAAGGAGCTCCCGGAAGTTTTTAGTGGATTCGGGTGCATGGGGGAGACCGTAGACCGGCAGGGTGACACGTGGCGGCCTTTCATTGGCCGGTTCATGCTGCACGGTCCACGAAGTGGCGCGGGGTGGCGCATGGACCCGGCGGGGACACGTGGCGCTCCTGGATAGGCCGGCGCGCGATGCGCGGTCCACGGAACCCCTCGCGGGTGCATAGACTGGGCGCGGGGACACGTGGCAGCCTATGATAGGCGGGCTCTTGAAGCGCGGTCCATGGGAGAGTGCGTCGTCACCTCGGGACGCGTGCGCGCGTGGGGGACAGGCTGCGCGGCCGGCGAGGCTCACGTGGGCGGTCGGCGGGTCGCGTAGGGGGGCCACGTGGCGCCCAGCCATTGGCGGGCGCCACCTACCCGTTCGACCGGGTGCGCGACACGTGGCAGCGCCCGATCGGCCTTGCACTGGCTGTTCCCTGTTCGGGACACATGTCGAATGCAGGGTGTTTTGGGCGCTGGTCGGACAGATCCCGTGGGGGCCTTTTGTACGCCCGACGGATTCGGGCGCCTGAAAACTTGGGCCCGAATCCGGAATAGTGGATTTTTGGGCTGGGCCTATAAATAGTCCCCTTCACTTGCGCACAATGCCCGGAAAACCCCGAATCAAGCTGGGGCTTCCGCGCAGATCCGAATCAACCCGAACTCATCTGTAACCATGATCTGGACTCGTCCAAAGTAAATCCTCCACATCACGCCATCTTGCGAGGTCGGTGCACTATCCGAAATCCCGGTACTCTACACTCTCCCCTCCTTAAAAAAAGGTTTCGTCCTCGAAACCCAAAATAAGTCCATGGCTCAGGAGGGTATCTCAATCAAATGGGGATAGAAGATCCTCAACTCAACCTCAGGCTCTTAAGTGGCCTTTCTCTCAGCAAGATGGCTCCACTGAGCCTTCACCACGGTATAACCCGATTGCAAAAATTCTTCTGTCTCACCAGCAAGAATTGCATCGGTCGCTCCTAACAGCTCCAATCCTCGTCCAACTTCAAGGAAGTGAAATC
The DNA here is from genome assembly GCA_029204045.2 of Tillandsia leiboldiana. NCBI lineage: Eukaryota > Viridiplantae > Streptophyta > Magnoliopsida > Poales > Bromeliaceae > Tillandsia > Tillandsia leiboldiana. The sequence goes on from CM055066.1 coordinate 13,709,840, forward strand.
CAAAACAAGCGGGTGATAAAATACTCGCAGACCAAGCTTTCCGCGTAAACTCAAATCCTCGCATCCCAGCGGATAGTGGTTTCCAGAAAACATGATCTCCAAATCCAGAACTCTACGCTTGCCATTGGCATAAAGCCTCCGTTGCTCCTTAGCAACTAAAAGCTTAAGTTCCCAAAAGTGGCGCCCACCAATCGAACAGCTCATTCCAGGGTTGCATTGTTCGCCTAACCAAGGCATACTGTCCATAATGTCCATGCCGGGATAATACTATAGGATATCAATCCAACAGCTCTAATAACTCTGTCCACCGGCGTTGCCTCAATCAAAGTTCTCCTGAGTAAACCTGTACTTCAGGCTCAAGGATCTCTGAATAATTCCATGACCTCTCTATCACGGCAATATCCAGATCAATGCTGGTATCTTCCTCAGCCTTGCCTCTAGCAAGCTACACTGGCCTTGCATAGTCCAAGAGCTTCTGATCTCTGTCATTAACATAGGTCTAGGCTCAACCCAAACGGTATCTCTCTTCCTTGGGTTCTCAGTCACTCTTGCAGCTGTAATCACATGGCCTAATCACAAAATCTTTCGAAGTCCAAGTGCAACACTCACAGCTTGGCAACAACTTCTTCTCATAGAAGTTGCAGCTCTAACCTCAAATGATCCTCGTGCTCTAAGTCACCTCGGAAACCAATCCGAATATAATCAAATCAACCGGCCCTGTATAAATCAACCTCAACGACTGGTACAACAACTCTGTGTAGAGCTCAACTCATGCCGGTACAACAACCCGGTCCAAGTACCACCGGAGCACACAATTCCTCAAATCAAAAAGGCCGCAGGGCCTTAGTCAATCCACTTGACCCCGCTGCAAGCTTATAATGTCCCTATCGGGTTCAGAACACTGTCTGGCACAATCCTCGGGAAGAAGGCTCCATAGCGCTAACCGATCTCAGAAAAGGGCATCAACCAAAACACAATCCAAACCTGTCTGTGCTCGAACCGTCACAGAACCCTCACCGTTGTGCACTCACAACGTGGCATCACGGCCGTGTACCAATGGCGTGGCATCACCACCGTGTATCATCGGTGTGGCATCAAACGCAAGTATCAATCTCTCGGATCCTCACTGTCGTATCCCCACGACGTGGTACTAGGTCTCACAGACCTCTCGATCCGTCAAATCTCGCAACTGCGCTAACAGCTCTCTCCGTCTCACGGGTGATACTCCACGAGGTGCTGCCGAAGTTGGCGCGGTTTCCAAAACCACGTCAATCACTGTCCCGATCTCAATCTCAATCAAGTAACCACCTGGTAACTCGGCCAGGGGCATCAACCACCTGGTAACTCGGCCAGGGGCAAGTAACCACCTGGTAACTCGGCCAGGGGCAAGTAACCTCCTGGTAACTCGGCCAGGGGCATCAACACATCTACGCATCCTCTATAAATACACTCCTCCTGACCAGGTCCACGGAGGGTCAATGTCCTCTCTCGACAATCCATGATAGCATAAATTGGGATGACCGATTCCTATCCAACCTCATATCAACATCTCTGAACTGATGTAGGACTAACATCTCGATGATCAAATCCAAGGTCCTAGTTGCACTGGCAGGACAGGCAACACTCTTCCATGTGCTATTCGTGATCTGGAACCTGATCCTCACGTGTACAAGCCAACAGTCCCGTCTCTGGCCCCATCGACGCTATCCCAGCTCTACTAAAACACACGAGCGGTGTCGGCATCAACAAGCTCTAAATCCAATGGCTATAAGGAAGACCATACCAGGTAAGACACAATCCACTATCCTGGTGTCCGCTGACCAACTGTACAATCTCATCCTCTAGATGCTGGCGACCATCGCTCTATCTACCACGGCGTGACGGCTCCATCAGTCTGTCGGTACATCGGATGAACCTCTTCATCCTGGAGGGGTAGTGGGGATGCCGTCGCAACCGGCAAAACCAGGAGTACCACTTTGGGACACTCTGCTTGAAGATATCCTGACACTACTGTTGGTACCTCGTCCGTCGAGAACCTCCGGATCTTTGTCTCCTCTGAGACCCATGATCCTGAGACTGGACACATGGCAACCTCGATCCACTCAACTAACCCATAATCCGACGATGCTGGACGTCTCTCACTGGAGCTGGTCACTCGCTCTTCGTCCCTCCTGGACGTGATCACAGATCCTCGGTCAATTCATCGAGCATGCACTAGGTGATAGATATCCTGATGTAGTCCCCTCTCAAGCAGATCAACCTCCTAAGTCTCATCTTGGCAACACGGGGCACACTGCTCAACAATCGCAGAACCTTGCTCCAGATCATCAACTGCGCTCCGATGGTCCAACGGGACGAACTCGACGCCACCAACTCTCTCGGCGTCCTTATCCAAAAGTGCATAACCAAGCGCCCTGATGCTTCTCCTGGAAGAACAAATCCTCGAACAACTCTTCCATAGCAGCGATCCAGTTTTCGGCCTACCAAGGCTCCAAACTCTAACCCGAAATCTACAGGGGATGGAACTGGATGAGGTACACAATCGATTGGCAATCTCTTGCTGCTCCTGCACTATCCACAGTGCGATCCGGGTCGAGGTCGACAATGTCACGGCCGGAGGTACTACTGGCGATACTCCGGGAGATGCTCTCGGTCCAAGCATGTGCATCACGCGCTCCATGTTCTCTTCCTGGCGCTGCATTGCCTCAAACATCAGGACTGCTTGGGCCTGAATCTCTCAGGCCTCTCTCGACTCTATCCATTTAGCTTCCCGCTATACGAGCCCCTCATCCAAGGTCAAACACGCCCTCGCCGCTGCACGGCGTCTCGGAAGCATCAAATCACTGCAACAGAACAACCACTAGGACCAAAACTCTCTCGACCAAATAAAGCGAAAGTCTAAAACATGTTAACCCTTCTAAAATATTATGTTGTCTGCAGCCAATATAATCACCTTTAGAGAAATAACATGTAAGATTACTCGCCCCAATCCTCTGGGGGAGGTAAACACACAATCAGGACTCTCGCTAAAGTCACGTCGCTCACGACAATCATCCTACTGTCCAACCAATAGCTTAGGGTCACTAAGTCCTCAACGACCTATATTCCTAGGCTCTGATACCACCTAAATCTGTCACGCCCCGGGGTCGAAACTGCGACCTGGGCGCGCCAACAGATCCGCCGTCTGTGCGGCAGTTTCCGCACAGACGGCGGATCTGTTGGAGCGCCCGGGTCGCAGTTTCGACCCCGGGGCGTGACAGATTTAGGGGTATCAGAGTTGAAAAAGAACTAATAGCTATAGAAATCAACTGAACTTCCGGATAAATGAAAGTCCTCAATACATAGTCTAATAAGCTAAAAAAAAAAATAATACAATCCTCACAAGTCTCTCAGAATGTCCAGTACAAAAGTGGAGTCATAAAATACACCGGGTACATCTACCTCAGACTCTCGATGCTGGTAAGGAACTAATCGGCCTCGTCCTCACCTCGATCTGCTGTCTCCGCGCCAACCGAGCCGGAACAGCTGCCTCAACCTATCACCGCAACGGGTGTGAGATCTACTGCAGAAGGCAGATCTCAGTGGGTACCGTCCTAAAATCCACGGTATGCCCACTAAGTCTACTGGAGGCACAAAAGATAGGTATGCAGATAGATAGATAGATAAATAACGGGTAAGCTGAAGGAAAGCTACAGCTAAAACATGTCCCAATCATAATGCTCAAAAGAAAACTCTATCATAAACATACTATGCATACACTCTCTGCTGCTAAAATGCCTCAGTATCAATGCTCAAAGGAACACTCGCACACAAGTTGCTCTCAAAACCCAAATCTCAATGACTGTCCAAAACTGGCACAGTCGAGCCCGCGCCTGTCATCTAGGAACGCACCTGCCCACTCCACGTGGGGTGTCCTACTGACCACTATGGACGCACCTGCTCATTGCGTGTGGGGCGTCCTACGCACCTCTCCACTGCGTGTGGGGCGTCTACGCACCTGCCCACTCTCTGTGGGGCGTACTACGCACCAACCCACTCCGCGTGGAGCGTACTGCTGACTACTATGGACGCACTTGCCCACTGCGTGTGGGGCGTACTACGCACCTGCCCACTCTCTGTGGGGCGTACTCGAGGGGAGCGACCCCTCAGAGCTCTAGTATCTAGTCAGTCTCAACTGTCTCATAAATGGCACATGCAGGCTATGATCCTCGATCAAACAGATCGGATACCTAACAACAGATAACACGCCACAGTCAGGAACCCTCCACGACTGGATCAGGGAATGCCAAACCCTCTCATAGCTATGTCGGAGAACCGTCAACGACCCAATCTGATAATGCACATCCCATGGCTAAGTCGGGAAACTCAATCTCTCGAAATCAAATCGGAGAACCATCTCTACTACCAAATCAGAATAAATATACCCATGATCTAGAATAATCCCACCAGGGATCTCAACTCACCTGACACTAGAGGCTCGTTCTACAGAGCTCTAAAAATCCACTCGCCCCCCTGGCACGAGGACACAAGCATCCTGAACCTACTCAAACCCTCTGGAAGCTCACAAAAATTCCAAACTATTTTTAGAGTCTCAATTTCATTAAAATCGGTCCGCCGATTTTTATTACGGTTCAGATGCCAATCTAATGTCAACTAAACATGTAGTCTAGTGTCATGTCATCCCTAGATCATGCTAAAAATATCTGGGGCCCATAATTATCTTTCTACAGTTTTTTAGGCAACTATCAGATTTACCAGCTATATAAATAGTAAGCTAAACATGATCAACATGCATATAATAGCTTTAGAAGGCATTTCATACATTTCGGAGAAATTCCAACCCACCTCAAATGCAATCCGCAGGCAATCGCTGAAGTCGGTGAAGCGCCGAACCTGCACACTGTCAAAAACTACCCGAAAAACGAAAACCGCGCCGCGCGCTCGCGACACCGTCGCAAAACCCGGAAAAATCCCGGAAGCTCGAACAACTCTCTCTCAAGTCCCTTTAAAAAAAATCTGGCGTGCTCCGGCTCCCTCGTTGACCACTCACAGCGTGCCCTCGGCTCCGCGCAGTAAAAATCCAAAGCTCCCAACCAACAGCACACAAGCCGCTCCTCAATGCGCACACGAAATCAAGGAAGAACAACCAATTTCCACTCAAAAATCCCAGTCAAAATCATCACAAGAAATCCAAAAACCAAACCACGAAAATCTGCCAACTCACCTTGTACATTGCTCGATGCACGCGCGGCTCCAATCGGGACCAAGCAGCAAGAACTCCATGTTGCCACCTTTATTTGCCCCTTTTTCCTTTCTTTTTGCCTTACTTTCTTTCACCTATTTCTCCTTTTTCTTTTTCTTTTCTTGCTTTCTGCTGAGAGGAGGAGGAGGAGGTGGTGTCCATATATAGAGAAGAGAGGTGGGGTCAACAGGATGGAGGAAGTAAAAGACCAAAAAGCCCCCCCTTGCTTAAGCCTATCAAAACAGCACTCAGCAAAAAAAACCGCAAACGCAGCACGCGCGGCGCCCAAGCTCCCACCGCGCGGCGCCCACTTGCTGCGCGCGCCGCTTGCAGCGCGCGCCCGCATGCAGCGCGCCCGCATGCAGCGCGCGCCCGCATGCAGCGCGCGGCCGCATGCGCGCGCCGCCCGCAGCGGCAGCGCGCGGCGCCCAAGCGCGCCGGCGCAGCAACCTCACCGGCCGCACACGGCGCCTCTACGCTCCCGCACGGCACCCTCTTCTGGGCAATCCCCCACTCCGGGACAGCAAAAACAACTAAAACAGCAACTAGAAAGATCCAAATTAACTCCAAAAAATGAAACCAAGCTTTCTCTTTCTCTCACTAGAAAACTGCAATGTGCCTCCATGAGGATCGACGCGCGCGTGCTCCGCTCGGCTTCCAACGGTTGGTCTCCACTACTAGCACACCATCACCTCTCCCAAACCCAACTTTTAATTCCCTCCAATTCCTTTCCTTCATCTCCTTCTTCTCCCATTTCTCATTCCTCTGTTTGAGGCTCAATTACTCTGTTTTAAAACAGGAAAGAAGATGCCTACGTGGCAAGTGCTAATTAATTAGAGTTTGGGTGTATGGTGCAAGGTGCATAGAGAACAAGTAACCCAAAAGCCTTTTCCAACACCAACACCAACAACTACAAACCAACACCCACTCACAACCTTCTCATTTTACTCTAATTCCCTTCTCTCAGGATAATTAACCTAATTAATTTATTAATTAATTAATCCAAAAAATAGCCAACTCCAACTCACTTTTCGCCTTCGGGGCCTCCGCACCAGTCCGGAACCTCCCGAACTCCGCTGTAATATGAAAGTACACATGTCCACAGCTTTTTCTCCTCAAAAAGCTCAACCGTTGAGTCGGGGTGCTTAATCCAAAAACCGGCTCCAAAGTTGTCAGTTCCGACTCACTTTTCGCCTTCGGGTCCTCCGCGTCAGTCCGGAACCTCCCGAACTCCGCTGTAATACGAAAGTACACATGTCCACAGCTTTTTCTCTTCAAAAAGCTCAACCGTTGAGTCGGGGTGCTTAATCCAAAAACCGGCTCCAAAGTTGTCAGTTCCGACTCACTTTTCGCCTTCGGGTCCTCCGCGTCAGTCCGGAACCTCCCGAACTCCGCTGTAAACACAAAGTACACCTGTTCCAAGTATTCCCAAATTTTCTACACTCCACTGTGAAGTCGAGGCTTCCCCAAAGCCAGTCCTCTATCGGCGCACAATGCTCGGAAAACCCCGAATCAAGCTGGGGCTTCCGCGCAGATCCGAATCAACCCGAACTCATCTGTAACCATGATATGGACTCGTCCAAAGTAAATCCTCCACATCACGCCATCTTGCGAGGTCGGTGCACTATCCGAAATCCCGGTACTCTACACAGGCAGTCTGTGTTGCTCGGGTGCGAGCAGGGGTCTGGGGTAGTGTAGCCGGGACATTGATGTCAGGGACGGGTTGTGTTGGATTTCGGTTGGCTGGATTTTGTGGTGACCGCGGACTTTGGACGGTTGACCGGAGGTCGGTTATAGGACTTGATTATAGACGGCAGGGTATTGCGGCAACCGCGGATATTGGGCGGTTGACCGGATATTTATTTATGCACCAGATTGGGTATCTGATTTCTCTAGTGGACAGAGTTTCCCACTATTTGAGTATTTTTGCATCTGATTGAGGACCGAGGCTTTCTTTAGTGGTTGGGCTTTCCCACTTTGATCAGGGTCATGATCCAGTCCTGCTGATTTATACTTCTATTACTGGTTACTGAGATACTTTACTCGTGTGGGTCGCTCCCCTCGAGTGCCACTCCGGAGTGTGCGATCGGACGGTTAGAGAGGCCGATCTGTTACTTACTTTGAGTCCTTGAGACTCCTATCCCTTATTGGTGTTATGCATTGGCCAGCATACCCGATTTGTCAGGCACAGCAGGCAGTACCAGTTTTACTGGTGGCACCAGATTGAGGTCTTACAGGCATTTCCCTTATTGTTGTTGTGAGGTCCCGGAATCCCCCGCGTAGGGCTTGCTGGTTGTTGAGCAGCTTTTAGTGGCCTTTGGCAGTGTTTGTGCGCGTGTCGGGCCCGAGAATTGGATTTGTGGTGCAATTTGGGTTTTAGTTGCATCACTGGAGGCCTGCGTGGTGTGTCGGTAGTGGTTGCGCGCATTTTGGACTCAAGTGTTGGACTTTGGGCTTAAAAGGAGATCCTGTGGGAATTTGGAGGACCCGTCGGGTGCTTAGAAGTGGTTTCGCGCGATTCAGATGTCAAAATTGGACTCCGGGCGAAGTTTGGATAAAATATTACCTCCTCGGTCGCCTTCGGGAATTTTTAGAGTTGGAATTTGGCAAATCGGATCGAGTGGGCATTCGGCAAATTTTCGGTTGAGAATTTGGAGAAATGGACATCGTTTTTGGATGCAGCGCGCGAAATCGCTAAGAATGGACTATTTATTTGTTGGTTTTGGCGTCCGGTAGGCGTGCGCGTTTTTCGAGGCGACGCGGCATGCAAACTGAGGCGTTGGTGCGACGCGAATTTCGGGGTGGCGTGGCACGTTTCCCGAGGGCGTACGGCCGTTGGCGCGGCAGGCAGGCGCGCTTGGGAAGCGCGCCTGCGACGTGGGGCGCATGCGGGGGGCCGCCACGTGGCGGGCCCCCACTGGCGCCCGCTCGGGCGCGCGTGACACCGCGCCCGTGTGGCGCCCCCGTGTCCCGCGCTTGCGCGAGCACGGTGTCACGCGCCCGTGTGGCGCGTGGGCTGCGCGCCCGCGTGGCGCGCAGGGGCGCGGCCACGTGGCGCGGGCGCGGTCGCCTGCGCCTGGTGCACCGCTTTTGTGCCGTGGACCGTCAGGTGGAGGGCCCCCATTGGGCGTGCACCGTGGACCCGGTCCACCCTGACCCTTCTCCCCTCTCTTTTCTTCTCTTCTTCTTCCTTTTCCTCCCCGCGCACCTTTTCTCCTCCATTTTTCTTTCTTTCTTCTTCAACCGAGCGAGAGAGGAAGTGAGGAGGGGACTTTGGTGGGGTGCGGCGGAGCGTCGTGGGCCTCGTGGAGCGTGCGAGTTTTTCCAACGGAGCGTTTCGGCGGCGGCGGCGCAGTCGGGTAGGTCCCGTGTGTTAATTTTACGGTTTTTTTAGCACAGTTTTGGAGCGATATTTTGGCTGTGAATTAACCCTCTTGCTCTTGTCTGTGTTTGGGACTGTGTTCTTTTGCACCGTTTTGCGTGCGGTCCCCGATGGCGTGCTCCTTTTTGCGTGCGAACTCCGGCACCGTGCACCGTTTTGCGTGCGAATTCCGGCACTGTGCACCGTTTTGCGTGCGGACTCCGTTTTGCGTGCGGATTTCGGTACTGTGCACCGTTTTGCGTGCGGACTCTGTTTTGCGTGCGGATTTCGGCACCGTGCACTGTTTTGCGTGCGGATTCCGGCACTGTGCACCGTTTTGCGTGCGGACTCCGTTTTGCGTGCGGATTTCGGCACCGTGCTCTGTTTTGCGTGCGGACTCCGTTTTGCGTGCGGATTTCGGCACCGTGCTCCGTTTTGCGTGCGGACTCCGTTTTGCGTGCGGATTTCGGCACCGTGCTCCGTTTTGCGTGCGGACTCCGTTTTGCGTGCGGATTTCGGCACCGTGCTCCGTTTTACGTGCGGACTCCGGCAGCGGACATCGTTTTGCGTGCGGATCGCGTGGAGGCCAATTGCAAGTGTCTACAAGCAATTGGTGGCACATTGAGGTGGGTGGCCTTATCTCCAAGTTTTATGGACTGTACAGTATTTCTACTGATGTAGGACTATGCATGATAGCTTATTTTCTTGTGTAGCATGCAAGATTGTAGGAATTGTTATTCCTTTTATCATCTGTTAATATAGTTATCTTGGAACTTGACCTAGCACCCCCGTCATATGTTGCATGTGTAACCAGACCAGTAGAAAACCCTCACTTGGGCTAGGGTTATTTATGCTTAGACATCCACACTGTTCTTTCATTCCTGGACATAGTGTTATCCTCGCCCGGGTAGTGGGTCGAGAGGTCGGGACTTTCTTTTAGTGTGGGATGCTTTTGCACTCTTGCTTGGGAGCAGAGTAGAGTCTGGTAGTTGTAGTGGGTTGCTTACCTGTGCCGGGAGCCGTTTGGGTAAACGGTAGTCCCGGGAGGTCTTGTTTCCCTGTTGTGCCGTCGTGGAGGGAGCCGTTGCGCAGACGGCAGTCCCGGGCCGTCGTGTATCTTCCGGTCAGTGATGTTGGGAACCGTTGGGGTTAACGGTGGTCCTAGGTCGTTGAGTGTTGTCCGACCAGTACTGTTGGCTTGAGTTGTGGGTCGTTCCTGGCTGTGGAGTGCCTCCAGCTAGTGTGCTTTGTGCTGCGAGCTGTTGGAGAGGCTAGTGTCTCGTGTTTCGTGTGAGCTGATCAGCTGAGTCGTCGAGAGTGCTCCGACTATTGTGCGAGATATTTGGGGATCTTGAGTCCTACCGTTCTGGGAGTGAGCGTGGTTTTTGACTATAGCCTGCTTATGCCAATTTGTGATACTCTATGCCGCGCCGTTTTCCTCAGTTGGAGTCGCGTCCCTTAGATGCCGCTGTGGATACGATGGTTGGCCTGTTGAGGCAGTTTTCCGCAATGGATGCAACGATGGGCCTGTTGAGGCAGTTTTGCGCGAGGGGTGAGTTAGTCGGGCAGGACGCCCCACGTAAATCCCGTCCTCATGTGGATGTGTGGTAGTGGGCAGGTGCGTTCCTAGTCGACAGGCGCAGGCTTGACTGGACCCTATGAGGCAGTCAGTTCGATTGGGTCTATTGAGCACCTTGGGTGGGAGTGGTCCTTTTTACTTTCATCTGTTCCACTTTTTGAGTATCTAGATAGAGGCATGGTAGCTGTAGAGTAGCTCCAGCTTTTCTTGTACAGATTTCATTGCACTGTCATCTTTTACCTCTAGTAGACTTAGTGGGCAGACCGTTGGGCTTGTTGACGGCACCCACTGAGAACTACTGTGGGAAGTAGTTCTCACACCCGTCGTGGTGTCTTTTCCCGAGGAACTTCTTCTCCTGTTCCTGTTGCTCCAGTTGCTGATCCTTCTGACCGAGGCGAGGGAGTCGCGAGCTAGTTCACTACCCGTCGTTGGAGTGTAGCTGTACCCCTTCAGAGGAGAGCTTCAATAGATTAGTTTACTTCTTTTTCCTCTGTTGAGAGACCTTTGTTGTGAGGTATAGAGTTGTACTTTATTTTACAGTTTGAGCGACTGATGTAGTGAGGATATTTTTGTAGTGAGAGCTTATACACCGATGTACTTTATTGGAGATATCTTCCTTTTGAGTTTTGTATCAGAGGACTTTGTATACGATCGTATTTGGTAGATGGATATTGTATTATTTTCAGTTGTACAGTGTTTGGTTATCAGTTCTTAGTAGTTTACTTTCAGCTCTGATATCTGTATTTCTGTAGTTGATTCTTTTTGCAGGTTAGACGCTTCGTCTGTACGGCAGTTTCCGTACAGATGGCGGATCTGTTAGTGAGCCCGGGTCGCAGTTTCAACCCTGGCATCACTCGAGCATTAAGGTCTCAGATCCTCACAGTCCTATACCCAACACTACCTCGAAATCCCGGAGCTGAGGAAGGGCCAAAAGATCAACAGGCAAAAACCAGGGCCCTAACTGCACTGGGCAGGACCAACAACACTCATCTATGTGCAACACGTGATCAGGTATCTGAACCTCACGAGCACAAGCTAAGGGTCCTATCTCTAGCCCATACAACAATGCAAATGCCCGACAGAAGAAATGAATGCGATGCTCCGGTAACAAATAACGCTCAAGTGCGTGCAGGGGAGATAAGATTAATACCTGCCACCACGTGGCTAGCTGCCCCCGAATCCTCATCCTGTGCGACATATACGCTCCCGCTCGGGGGTGGTCGTTCGTCGGACTGCCGCGAAGAAGTGGCCCTAACTATCTGGCCATAACCTGTCGAAGCTCCGCCTGTCTAGAAGAGCGGAGGAGGAGGAACCGAAGCTGCCCAAGCAACTGATGACCCCGCTTTAGGACAAGACCATGATCTGTGCCCTGGCTGTGGTCACACTGCGGTGCAAAATGCGGCCCACCACCAAGGACACAGTCATCCCGCTGCTGCTGCTGATACATCGGCTGCGGAGAACCTCCTGGTCTCTGTCTCCTCTGAGACTCACGACCCTCAGACTGGGATTGTGGGGGCCCCGGGGTCTCGATCTACTCGACTGTCCAAACTCAGGCGGCGCTGGATGCCTCTCCCCGGAGCTGGTCCCTGGCGCTCCGTCTATCTCTGACATGATCACTGATCCTCGGTCAACCCGCTAAGCATGCTCAATCGCTGCATCTAACGTCGGCACCCGCCGAGAATACACCAAGTGATAGATATTCCGATGTAGTCCTTTCTCAACTAGCTCAACCTCCTGGGCCTCATCAAGGCGACATGGGGTACACGGCTCAACAATCGCAAAACTCGCGAACATACTCCAGAAGAGGTCGACTCCCCTACTGCAGGAGCCTAAGATCCCCTTCCAGTTTCTGCTTACACTGTCAGGAAAGAAGGCCCTGAGCCGCAAAGCACGAAACTGGTTCCAAGTCAACAACTGCGCTCCCGGTAGTCCAACAGGATGAACTCAACGCCACCAAATTTCGGCGTCCTGTCAGACCATCTCAATCTCACTAAGCAACCACCTAGTAACTCGGCCAGGGCATGTACCCACCTGGTAACTCGGCCAGGGGTATCTACACAGCTGGAACCGCCGTCACTCCAAACGGCTCCCACTACAACACCCTACTCATAGGCGAGAAGAACCGACTGACGCGGCAAGAATCCGAAAATCTCGATAGACCGGTGCCTAGAACCCCAATCAAACAAGAACAGACTCTAGGCTTAGCCTAGGCTCAGCCTATCGGAGTTCTCGATCCCTTACCGTTCAGGGATTCGGCCCCTCTCGGTTAAAGTGGGAAACTATCTCAACACACAAACTCCTGAGTCTCGCTCTGCTCTGATAGCTCTGCCTCCCGCTGCTCGGGTACTCATCAGGTGCGGGGTGTGTCCTTGGTGGTGGGCCGCAGGAGTATCGTAGTCCACTGTACAACAACAAACGTCAGGACACAACAACCAAACGACCCAATCCAGCGAAAGTCTAAGACATGTCATCCATTCCATAGCATTATGTTGTCGCAGCCAACATAATCGCTTGGGAAAGTAAACATGGCAAACACTCATCCCGTCTCTTGGGAGAGGTAAAAACTCAATCAAGACTCTCGCTATAAGTCACGACTCTCACGTAGTCATCCTAATGTCCAACCACAAGCCTAGGGTTTCTAAGTCCACCACGACCTACAACCTAGGCTCTGATACCAACTGTGACGCCCCACTTCCCAGGGGGGCACCCATCCTAGAACTACTCTAGCTCTAGCACGCTTAACTCTCATGTTCCTCTTGGATTTTGCTACCATCCAAAATGCTATAGCCGGGTTAGAGATTTAGTCCTATTATATCATTTATATAGAGGACTAATCCAAATTCCGGGGGTGTTACAGTTGCACTCGTGTCAGGGGGACCGAGTGGAGTCTAGTAGCTGTGTTTAGACCAGTGCTAGTGTTGTTGGGAACCGTTTGGGGATTGACGGTGGTCCCGAGGTCGTTACGAGTTAGTCGACCGTTGTGCGAGAGGTTTGGTGATCTTGAGGCTATCTGTTCTGAGAGAGAGTGTGGATTTTGACTATAGCCTGCATGAGCCACTACTCGATAGCGAGTTAGTCCGTTTGGACGCCCTACGTAATTCCTGCCCGTCAGCGGGAGGTGGTCGTAGGTGGGGCGCAGGTTTGACAGGACCAGATGTGGTAGTCAGCTCGATTGGGTCGATTGTGCACTTCGTGTGCTAGTGGTTGCATACCATTCTTTGATCTCCCCTCTTGAGCATTTAGTTGGAGGCTTGGTAGCTGTTAGGTGACAGCAGCGTACTTGTTCAGTTCCCACTTCTTTGGTTATTTTATGTCTCTTGAGGACTTAGTGGGCAGACCGTCGGGTCTGGCGGTGGTACCCACTGAGAACTCCCTTTTTGGTGTAGTTCTCACACCCTTTGGGGGTTTTCCCCCTCCTTTTTCCTTCCTCTCCTTTGTTTTGCAGAGTCTTAGCGGGTGTTGCTGATTCTGCGGTTGTTGATCGAGACGAGGGAGTCGCGTGCTAGATCCTAACCCGTCGTTGGAGAGTAGCGGTACCCCCTTCAGAGGAGACCTGCAATAGATTGGCTATTTTGTTTTCCTCTTTTGAGAGACTCATGTAGTGAGGATATGATATGTATTGAGAGCCTGTACACTGATGTATTTATTGGAGATATCTCCCTGTTGAGTTTTGAGCTTTGTATATGAGGATATTGTATGATTATCATTTTTGGGAGATGGACAATGTTGTATTATTTCCAGTTGTACAGTGGTTGATTTTAGTTATACAGCAGATTTTCATTTATAGCTCTGATATTTGTTAGCTGTAGTACTTTTCTTGCAGGTAGGACGCTTCGCCTATGCGGGGTTTGGCATAGGTGGCGGATCTGTTGGCGAGCCCGGGTCGCAGTTTCGACCCCGGGGCGTGACATCAGACCCACCGGATAGTTGCCAAATCCTTGTGAAGGATCCCAACCAAGAAGCCCACACTTCCTCTTATGCCCTAAGAGAAGTTTCCAATGGGTTAAAATATCACAAAAACCTAATCACAAAATCCCTTAAAAATCATAGGGAAAAATAGGTGGAAAAAATACCTTAGGCTGAGAAATCTTGCTAAATCTTGAAATCCAAACCAGAAATGCTTCAAAACCAACCTACAAGAGTGTTCCACACCCATCAATTCCACCCCAAAAGCTAGAAATCAAAAAGCCCCAAATAAACCCTAGTTTTCCAAAAACTAGATTTTCCTACAAATATCCCAAAAGAAAAGGGAAAAGAAGTGTTCCAAACCTCTTTAAGCTCAAATCCCACTTTGGAATGCAAAGGATAGGAACTAGAGCTCCAAACTTCCTTCGCCTTCAAGCCCTTACCTTTCTTCAAGCTCTTGAAGCAAGCTCCAATGGTGGAGAAGAGAAGGATGAAGAAGAACCCAAGTGGAGAGATGTGTCGGAGAAGGAAATCTAAGAAGAACTCTCCCTCTCTCTCTCTCTAACACTCTCTCTTGCACTCTTCAAATGAGAGGAAAGAGAAGATAAAGAGGGTTAAAAACCCTAATGAAACAAAATCCCACAAGCCCCCTGCAAGAAATGTAATTACGTTTCTTACTGTGCTGCCCAGACCAAAACGGTCCGGATTGCCCCAAAACGGTCCGGACCCCGAAGGTGGAATTTCCCTGATTCGCGCGGACAGTCCGAACTGTCCCCGGACGGTCCGGACCCCGAAGCCAAAAACCTCAAATTTTCAAATTTTTCAAAAATTTTCGATTTGCTCCCAAACTCTCCGAAAACCTTCTAGAACCTTCCGGAAGCATACAAAAACATTCGAAGGGTATCATTCAACCCTTCGCACACTCAAACTTCGCACTTTGCTAAAGTTCAGTGTACTACATTCACCCCTCCGAAAAAGGAGTTTCGTCCACGAAACTAGAAGTCAAGTACCTCAAGTCTCCAGCTGAAAAATATAAGGGAAACGCTCCTAAAGCGCGCTCTCCAGCTCCCAAGTAGCCTCGCGATCCTCGTGATTGCTCCAAAGTACCTTCACATAAGGTATCTCGCGATTCCGAACTTTCTTCACCTCACGAGCCAAAATCCTCACCGGTTGCTCCTCAAAGCTCAAGTCCTCGTTTAGTTCCAACAGGGCGAAATCCACCACATGAGATGGATCAAAAACATACTTCTGGAGCGTCGAAACATGGAACACATTGTGCACTCCCGATAGGTTAGGCGGTAGAGCAAGTCGATAAGCCACCGGGCCGATACGCTCTAAAATCTCAAAAGGTCCAATAAATTGGGGACTTAGCTTCCCTCGGATGCCAAATCTCTTGACTCCTCTAGTCGGCAATACTTTTAGGAAGACATGGTCTCCAACTTGAAATTCCAAATCGCGCCGACGCTTATCCACGTAACTCTTTTGTCGGCTTTGAGCTGAAATCAAACGTTCTCGAGCTAGTCGAACCTTGTCTTCGGCCTCTTGAAGTACATCGGGGCAAGTCGATAAGCCACCGGGCCGATACGCTCCAAAATCTCAAAAGGTCCAATAAATTGGGGACTTAGCTTCCCTCGGATGCCAAATCTCTTGACTCCTCTAGTCGGCGATACTTTTAGGAAGACATGGTCTCCAACTTGAAATTCCAAATCGCGCCGACGCTTATCCACGTAACTCTTTTGTCGACTTTGAGCTGAAATCAAACGTTCTCGAGCTAGTCCAACCTTGTCTTCGGCCTCTTGAAGTACATCGGGGCCTAAAATCAATCGTTCTCCCACCTCGCTCCAATGAAGAGGTGATCGGCACTTTCTTCCATAAAGAGCCTCGAATGGCGCCACCTTGATACTTGCTTGATAACTATTGTTATAGGCAAACTCGGCCATCGGTAGATATTGATACCAACCACTCTGATAATCTAAACACATGCTCTGAGCACGTCCTCCAAGATTTGTATGGTTCGCTCAGACTGCCCATCACTTTGGGGGTGGAAACCTGTACTGAAATCCAACTGCGTGCCTAGGGCCTCGTGAAGGCTCCTCCAAAAATGAGATGCGAATCTTGGATCTCGATCGGAAACTATAGAAACAGGCACTCCATGCAATCCCACAATCTCATCAAGGTAAATTTGTGCAAGCTTCTCTCTAGACCAAGTAGTGTGGATAGGGATAAAATGAGCAGATTTGGTTAACCTATCCACGATCACCCAAATAGCATCATGCGCAGCCTGAGAGCGAGGCAATCCCACAACAAAATCCATAGTGATCCTCTCCCACTTCCACACGGGGAAGGGTAAACTCTGCAACTTACCTGCGGGAAGTCGGTGCTCGGCTTTCACTTGTTGACATGTCAAGCATTGAGCCACAAATTTTCCAACATCTTTCTTCATGCCGGGCCACCAATAAAGCAGCCTTAAGTCCTTATACATTTTGGTGCCACCTGGGTGAAGAGAATAAGGTGCTCGGTGTGCTTCCTTCAGAATCTCTTCTTTGATCTCCAAATCCGCCGGTACATAAAGTCGACTTCGAAAACGAAGTACGCCGTGATCATCCACATGAAACTCACCTGCTCTGCCATCCATAAGTGTAGCCCGAATCTTTTCCAAACTAGGATCTTGGACTTGTTTCATCTTGATCCTTTCTATAAGGGTCGGTTGCAACATCAATGCCATCAATCTCTTGGGTGTCTCGGGTGCTACAACCTCCAATTCCAACAGTCTCATATCCTGAAGAAATGGTTGTTGGTAAGTGATCATCATCGCTAAGTTCTCCATCGATTTGCGACTTAGAGTATCTGCCACTACATTTGCTTTCCCAGGGTGGTAGAGAATAGTCAAATCATAATCCTTAAGCAGCTCCAACCATCTGTGCTGCCTAAGATTCAACTCCTTCTGACTAAAGAGGTACTTTAGACTCTTATGATCAGTATAAACCTCACAATGCTCACTGTATAAGTAGTGTCGCCACAGCTTCAATGCAAATACCACGGCGGCTAATTCCAAATCATGAGTGGGATAGTTTTTCTCGTAGTCCTTTAATTGAAGAGAGGCATAAGCAATAACCTTCTCGTTTTGCATCAAAACACACCCTAACCCACTCAAGGAAGCATCACTGTAGATCACATATCCCGCTCCTGCAGTAGGCAAAGCCAAGATCGGGGCGGTTGTCAACCGTTCCTTCAATTCCCTGATGCTTCTCTCACACGCATCATTCCAAATAAACTTGGTGCCTTTATGTGTTAGTCGCGTGAGGGGAGTAGATAACCTTGCAAATCCCTCCACAAAACGCCGATAGTAACCGGCCAGACCGATAAAGCTTCGGATCTCGGTGGTGTTCGTCGGTCTAGGCCAATCCTTGATTGCCTCAATTTTCTTGGGGTCCACAGCTATTCCTTTATCCGATATTACATGACCCAAGAACGCTACCTCTCGTAGCCAAAACTCACATTTCTTCAACTTGGCGTAGAGCTCTTTCTCCCGAAGTAATTGCAATACTTGCCGCAAGTGATCCTCATGCTCTTCGTCACTTCGAGAGTACACCAAAATGTCGTCGATGAACACCACGACGAATCTATCCAAAAAAAACTTGAAGACACGGTTCATCAAATCCATAATAAAAGCTTCCGGGGCATTAGTGAGCACAAACGGCACAACTGTAAACTCATAGTGTCCATACCGTGTCCTAAAAGCCGTCCTAGGAACCTCCTCGGGCTTGATCTTGAGTTGGTGGTATCCAGACTGAAGGTCAACCTTCGAATACACTCTTGATCAAACAAATCATCAATCCTCGGCAATGGATACTTATTCTTAATTGTGACCTTGTTAAGCTCACGATAGTCCTTGCAAAGGCGAAGCGATCCATCCTTTTTCTTGACGAACAAAACTGGTGCTCCCCAAGGTGAAACGCTCGGTCGGATGAAGCCTTTTTCCAACAAGTCTTGAAGCTGTGCCTTGAGCTCTTTTAACTCTGCCGGTGCCATCCTATATGGTGCCTTCGAGATTGGGGTAGTTCCAAGGATCAGATCCACCACAAACTCGATCTCTCTATCCGGAGGCATCGCCGGTAGCTCTGTCGGGAACACATCAGCAAACTCTCGCACAACTTGGATATCCTCCACTCTCGGAGTCTCACTGCTCCTATCCACAATGGTAGCCAAGTAGGCGACACATCCACTCCTAATCAACTGTTTTGCTCTGGTGGAAGAGATAGTCATCGCCAACAGCGAACTTTTGCAGCCTCTGAACACTATTTCCTCTTGTCCCGATTCTCGAAACGTCACGAGTCGATTCTCACAATCAATGGTAGCATGATATCTTGTGAGCCAATCCATGCCCAAAACCACATCGAATTCTCCAAGTCGGTGGAGGGCCAACAAATCTGCTAGCAAAATCCAATCCCCAATCCTAATAGGACAACTAGGGGAAAACTCCCGAATCTCCAAGGTATGATCGGGAACTAAGACTCGTCCCGGATGCAAGGTAGGAACTAATTCAATGCAATGCAACTCGGCAAACAGCCGGTCAATGAATGAATGAGAAGCACCAGTGTCAAATAAAGCTTGAACTCGAATGCTATGAATCAAGATAATACCTGCAACGATGTCCTCTGCCGCTGAAGCCTCCTCAGTTTGGGTCGCATACATGCGCCCGTTTGGAGCCTGACGTGGCCCCTCGTGCTGTCGCGACGCCGGTGGTCGCCCAGACTGAGAATAGGTGGGCGGGGTCACCTGTCCTTGAATAACTGGTGCCGATGCTGATGAAGCTGTTGGTGTCGTGCCTCGCTGTCACGCCCCGGGCACCAACTGAAGCATACCCGGCACGTGCACAGACCCGCCGTGTGCACAAGGTACCCCGGTAACACAAGGCGTCTGCAACAACAAAGTAGAAAGGAAGCAATAGACACATCCTACTAGTAATTAGAGCACAAAACAACTAAAATATGCACAAAAGAGAAGTGTAGATAACAACTATCATACAAGAAGTTAAAATCCAAAGTAAAAAAGTGGTCTTCTCAATTACAACCTATCTTTGATACATTGGTGGTCTCTATAACAAAAATACACCCACACCTCTCCGACAAAAACAAAAGGAAAGGTGCCATGTGACCACCTCGAGTGGCGCGACGGGAACAAGCTAGCTATGCGACAATCCCTTGCCACAATCCCGAGCCCCTCTAGCTGCGGATGGCTCTGAAAAACAACAACCCAAATGGGGTGAGAACTATTAGACAATAGTTCCCAGTGGGTAAGCCGCCGAGAGAAGAGAAATACACCACTAGGTCAACTGAGGCATAAGATAGTATAACTGCTGAAATAAAATGCAGATAATAAACAACTGAAGTAAAGTAAAGTACTCTACTACTATCATGCCTCTATGCTCATGTACAAAGTGATGATGATAAGAATCTATCATGTTATCATAATGTCCAACTACAATAAGTAGTATTATTTATATGGTGTCCAATGTCAAGTTTGCTATCATGTATGTCCAACTACCATGAATGTATCATCTATATGATATTCAATGTCAAGTTTAGTTAACACAATCATTTCCTCTTGAAGACATTCTTTGAGTCTAAGCTTGAGCCACACCTCATGGTCCAGTGGAGGCACCCCCCAAGGAGCTATGCCAATCCAACGGCGTCCCAATCGGCACCCAATCCCGCACGGCGATCATGATGTCGCAAATGGCCAACTCCGGAGTGCCGGCTTGGAGGGAGCGACCCTACCAAGCATGAGCGAATGAGCACAAACGGCAAGCAAGCAAGTCTCGATCATCGTGTCTAAAACACGGAATAGCAATCATCGTGTCTAAAACACGGAATAGCATCATCGACCTTTAGGTCGGGGTATAGTATCTCAAGTGTCAATGTTTCATATACAATATTAGCATTATCTTGCATAATGAAAGAGTAGGTCATTTACAAGTTGTCCTCATGTCTCAAACATGGAATCTAACTATTTCATCTTGATTGTACAAGTTTAGAAGTTTTCTACTTGTATCTCACTACCCTAGATGGCACTAATATCATAATGTCCATTTATATATGATCATGTGCATAGCATGTCCCAATAATTCTATAGCAGGTATAATTATTCTATATCCATATCCAAAAGCTTAAGTTCACAAAAATTCCTATTCAATCCCCCCTTAAAGTGCCCATGCACCTACAATGTTTACCTCTACTACATAGAGTATGAAATTATCTACACATGAAGGGGTTCAAATGCATGATCATAAATGATAATAAATCAAACGATGCATGTTTAATATAACAATGATGCCCTAAAAGTCTATGGAAGACATTGGGGGAGTTCACCCATTTCGGTGAGGTCAAAACCACCGGATAGTTGCCAAATCCTTGTGAAGGATCCCAACCAAGAAACCCACACTTCCTCTTATGCCCTAAGAGAAGTTTCTAATGGGTTAAAACATCACAAAACCCTAATCACAAAATCCCTTAAAAAT
Source organism: Tillandsia leiboldiana (assembly GCA_029204045.2). Taxonomy (NCBI): domain Eukaryota; kingdom Viridiplantae; phylum Streptophyta; class Magnoliopsida; order Poales; family Bromeliaceae; genus Tillandsia; species Tillandsia leiboldiana. The sequence continues at coordinate 13,730,448 of CM055066.1, forward strand.
CATAAGGAAAAATAGGTGGAAAATACCTTATGTTGAGAGATCTTGCTAAATCATGAAATTCGAACAAGAAAAGCTTCAAAACCAACCTACAAGAGTGTTCTACACCCATCAATTCCACCCCAAAAGCTATAATTCAAAAAGCCCCAAATAAACCCTAGTTTTCCAAAAACTAGGTTTTCCTACAAATATCCCAAAAGAAAAGAGAAAAGAAGTGTTCCAAACCTCTTTAAGCTCAAATCCCACTTTGGAATGCGAAGGATAGGAACTAGAGCTCCAAACTTCCTTCTCCTTCAAGCCCTTACCTTTCTTCAAGCTCTTGAAGCAAGCTCCAATGGTGGAGAAGAGAAGGATGAAGAAGAACCCAAGTGGAGAGATGTGTTGGAGAAGGAAATCTAAGAAGAACTCTCCCTCTCTCTCTCTCTAACACTCTCTCTTGCACTCTTCAAATGAGAGGAAAAGAGAAGATAAAGAGGGTTAAAAACCCTAAAGAAACAAAATCCCACATGCCCCCTGCAAGAAATGTAATTACGTTTCTTACTGTGCTGCCCAGACCAAAACGGTCCGGACTGCCCCAAAACGGTCCGGACCCCGAAGGTGGAATTTCCCAAATTCGCGCGGACAGTCCGGACTGTCCCCGGACGGTCCGGACCCCGAAGCCAAAACCTCAAATTTTCAAATTTTTTGAAAATTTTCGATTTGCTCCCAAACTCTCCGGAAACCTTCTAGAACCTTCCGGAAGCTTACAAAAACATTAGAAGGGTATCATTCAACCCTTCGCACACTCAAACTTCGCACTTTGCTAAAGTTCATTGTACTACACTGTGACACCCCCGGAATTTGGATTAGTCCTATATATAAATGATATAATAGGACTAAATCTCTTAACCCGGCTATAGCATTTTGGATGGTAGCAAGATCCAAGAGGTTATAAGAGTTTAGCATGCTAGAGCTAGAGTAGTTCTAGGATGGGTGACCCCTGGGAAGTGGGGCGTCACATACACTCGCGGGCACTCTGATCGAAAGTGGCCCTCCTGGCCACAAAGGAAGCACTTGCCTCCACGCTGCGGGCATTGCGGCGGCACATGGGGTCCACCACAAATCACGCAACATGGTAGCCACCGACAGTCAGGTCCTCCCCGATGTGAAGATGAGCCGCGTCCTCGAGACTGGCTCCTCGGGTGCTTCGGCGGTTTCTTCGAATAGGGCTTATGACTTGCGCCCTCGGTCGCCGACCTCTTGCCTCGCGTCCTATCAAGAGCTTCTCTCTTTTCCTTAGCAATCTCCGCGCCTTTCTCCACTATCAAGGCACGGTCCACAACCTCCCGGTAGGTTTGGAGGTTTAGGGTCTGAACCAATCTGAAAATGGACGGTCTAAGGCCGTTCTCAAACATACGGGCCTTGTCCTCGTCGTCCCTCACAACGCGCTGAATACAGTTAAGTAGTCGTGTAAATTCCCTTTCGTACTCCGCCACGGTTTTGTCTCCTTGCCTCAAGTTGCGGAGATCTCTTTCCATTTGCCTTTATGCGCTCGCCGGAAAATACTACTTCATTGCAAGCATCTTCTTGAATCGCGGCCATGTGATTGCCGCCAAATCGGTCGTGGGGTCATCTCGAATGTCCGTCCACCACTGGTAAGCATCGCCCTCAAGATGGTGTGTTGCCAACCACACCCTGTCTCCCTCCGCTACGAAGGTATCGTGGAAAAGTTTCTCCATGTGTAGAATCCACTTCTCAAAAACCCAATAGTCGGGTTTCTCTCCATCATAAGTCCGAGGCTTGGATTCCCGGAATTCCCTCAAACGAGCCATGAGTCGGTGCTGCTGTTCTCCTACTACCATCATCGGTAAAACCATCCTCGCCGGTGGAGTCTAAACTAGCGGTGACATCACAACCTCTTCCCGGCGCCCAGCACTCGGAGTGTGATGTGAAGACTCGGGCACCTCAGGTCGAAGTGCATCGATCACTCCACCCATGTGCTCCCGTTGTTGCACGGGTGGGTGCGAAGGGTCTTGAGTTCCCCTTGCCGCCAACTGCTGGATCAAAAGAGCTTCCAACCTCAACATCCTTGCATCCTGCCGACGCGAAGCCTCAACCTGCTCTTGCGCCGCAGCCGACTGCCGCTCCACTACATTAGCTAGCATAACCAGCTGCTCTCTCAAATCTCGGACCTCACTGGATCCGGAAGTAGTGGACGTCTCCGCATCAGCTTCCTCGGCCGTCATGGAGCGAGTCGTAGGCATCACAAACTGTAACAGGAATAAAATGCGTAGGTTAGGATAACCAACGCGAAACACATCCCTACTCAAAACAAATCCCAATCATGCGAAAGCAAATGAAACATGCCACAATTATTCCCGATGTCAGGTTGTCGGCCGCCAACCAGACCTCCCAAGGAAATAGAAGGTGCAATCACTTCGATCGACTCCAACTCTTATGAAGTTATAGTATTGACCCAATCATGTTACTTTCGCCAAGTAATCATATAAGACCCCGTCTCTCACGTTCTTAATCCTTATGGTCCAACCAGCCTAAGGTTTGCTAGGTCCTCTAAGACTCAACCTGGCGCTCTGATACCAAAATAATCTGTCACGCCCCGGGCCGCAACAGAAGCTTACCCGGCACGTGCACAGATCCGCCGTGTGCACAAGGTACCCCCCGGTACACACAAGGCGTCTCTATAACAACAAAGTGGAAAGGAAGCAATAGACACATCCTACTAGTAATCAGAGCACAACACAACTAAATCATGCACAAAAGAGAAGAGTAGATAACAACTATCGTACAAGTTAAAATCCAAAATACAAAAGTGGTCCTCTCAAGTGCAACCTATTAAAATACATGGGTGGTCTCTATACAAAAAAAATACACCCACACCTCTCCCACAAAACAAAAGGGAAGGTGCCCTGTAACCACCTCGAGTGGCGCGACGGGGACAAGCTAACTATGCGACGACCCCTTGCCACGATCCCGAGCCCCTCCCGCTGCGGATGGCTCTGAAAAACAACAACCCAAAATGGGGTGAGAACTATTAGACAATAGTTCCCCAGTGGGTAAGCCGCCGAGAGAAGCGAAATACACCACTAGGTCAACTGAGGCATAAGATAGTATAACTGCTGAAATAAAATGCAGATAATAAACAACTGAAGTAAAGTAAGGTACTCTCCTACTATCATGCCTCTATGCTCATGTACAAAGTGATGATGATATGAATCTATCATGTTATCATAATGTCCAACTACAATGAGTAGTATTATTTATGTGGTGTCCAATGTCAAGTTTAGTTAACTTAATCATTTCTCTTGAAGACATTCTTTGAGTCTAAGCCTGAGCCATGCCTCATGGTCCCGTGGTGGCACCCCCCAAGGAGCTATGCCAATCCAACGGCGTCCCAATCGGCACCCAATCCCGCACGGCGATCATGATGTCGCAAATGGCCAACTCCGGAGTGCCGGCTTGGAGGGAGCGACCCTACCAAGCATGTGCGAATGAGCGCAAACGGCAAGCAAGCAAGTCTCGATCATCGTGTCTAAAACACGGAATAGCAATCATCGTGTCTAAAACACGGAATAGCATCATCGACCTTTAGGTCGGGGTATAGTATCTCAAGTGTCAATGTTTCATATACAATATTAACATTATCTTGCATAATGAAAGAGCAAAACATTTTCAAGTTGTCCTCATGTTTCAAACATGGAATCTAACTATTTCATCTTGATTGTACAAGTTTAGAAGTTTTCTACTTGTATCTCACAACACTAGATAGCACTAATGTCATAATGTCCATTTATACATGATCAAGTGCTTAACATGTCCCAATAATTCTATAACAGGTATAGTTATTCTATATTCATATCCAAAAGCTTAAGTTCACGAAAATTCCTATTCAATCCCCCCTTAATGTTCCCATGCACCTACAATATTTACCTCTACTACATAGAGTATGAAATTATCTACACATGAAGGGGTTCAAATGCATGATCATAAATCATGATAAATCAAACGATGCATGTTTAATATAACAATGATGCCCTGAAAGTCTATGGAAGACATAGGGGGAGTTCACCCATTTCGGTGAGGTCAGACCCACCGGATAGTTGCCAAATCCTTGTGAAGGATCCCAACCTAGAAGCCCACACTTCCTCTTATGCCCTAAGAGAAGTTTCCAATGGGTTAAAATATCACAAAAACCTAATCACAAAATCCCTTAAAAATCATAGGGAAAAATAGGTGGAAAAAATACCTTAGGTAGAGAAATCTTGCTAAATCTTGAAATGCAAACCATAAATGCTTCAAAACCAACCTACAAGAGTGTTCTACACCCATCAATTCCACCCCAAAAGCTAGAAATCAAAATGCCCAAAATAAACCCTAGTTTTCCAAAAACTAGGTTTTCCTACAAATATCCCAAAAGAAAAGAGAAAAGAAGTGTTCCAAACCTCTTTAAGCTCAAATCCCACTTTGGAATGCGAAGGATAGGAACTAGAGCTCCAAACTTCCTTCTCCTTTAGGCCCTTACCTTTCTTCAAGCTCTTGAAGCAAGCTCCAATGGTGGAGAAGAGAAGGATGAAGAAGAACCCAAGTGGAGAGATGTGTTGGAGAAGGAAATCTAAGAAGAACTCTCCCTCTCTCTCTCTCTAACACTCTCTCTTGCACTCTTCAAATGAGAGGAAAAGAGAAGATAAAGAGGGTTAAAAACCCTAAAGAAACAAAATCCCACAAGCCCCCTGCAAGAAATGTAATTACGTTTCTTACTGTGCTGCCCAGACCAAAACGGTCCGGACTGCCCCAAAACGGTCCGGACCCCGAAGGTGGAATTTCCCAGATTCGCGCGGACAGTCCGGACTGTCCCCGGACGGTCCGGACCCCGAAGCCAAAACCTCAAATTTTCAAATTTTTCGAAAATTTCCAATTTGCGCCCAAACTCTCCGGAAACCTTCTAGAACCTTCCGGAAGCTTACAAAAACATTCGAAGGGTATCATTCAACCCTTCGCACACTCAAACTTCGCACTTTGCTAAAGTTTATTGTACTACAGACCCTCATGATAGAGTTCCCCGTTGGGCGGGATAGCACTTGCGGGTGCTATCGACAACCTTGAAATATCTCATCTTATGGTAGCATGACTGCCAGGATCGGGCCCGTTGGGCGAGATTTTCAAGGGTTAAACAACATGAATTGAAGCACTTTAAAGAATGTAAGTGTTATGGTCAAGTGTAAAGTTTGGTTAGTATGGAACCTTGTAGCGACATAGTTACTTGTCATGGCAAATGATAATGTTACACATGAGCATGTTAGATAGAGTTTACAGTTTTCCTTATCATGCTTTTACCTATTATATTGTTTCTATTGGACCAAGCAGTGTAGGACATTCTTTCTCGGTGGTTGAACCCACTGGGAACTTTAAGTAGTTCTCAGACCCATGGGTGACATCATTACAGGTCCAGGTACATCGGGCGAGGCACGCGATAGGGGTAAAGGCCCAGCAGCTTAGCGACCTAGCAGTCTAGAGTCACCAGTTTATTTTGGTTGTATTTTGAGTGAACTTGTATGTTGGAGAAAAATTGTAAACTCTAATTACTTAAAGGTTTCATTTTGGTAATGTTGAATGAAAGGTGTAATTTCTTTAAGTTTAAAGTTCATGATAAAGAGAGTGGTAATTTAATTAAAGTTTAAACCTTCACTCTTGTATGTACTTTCATTTCCTTCTAACTGCTTGTTTGAATGAATGGAAGTTTTATTTACATAGTTTAGTACTCTGATTAATACTCTTCCGCTTACACTAAACTGTGTTTGTTTTGGATGAACCGTTCCTTTCGGGTCTTGAAAGGTCATGCCCAATTGGCGGGTCTATTGATGTGCCCGAACCGACCAAATCGGCGGCCTCGGGGCGTGACAAGTATAATACTATAAGATCTACTTTTCCACACCCTAGGCTCTATCGTTTCTCCCTCAAACACCGACGGTTAATATATCCTGAATTCCGCCAGGCTTGTCCTCACACAGACACGTTCTGCGATTGTCGCGGCATCTCCATACGCCAAAGTGGTGGAAATAGAAGGTGAAGGAGTCGCTACAGTCGCCCCCCAATGGGTTCACAACAGTAGCCCCCGGTGTAGATCCCAGAACCTAGAGCACTATCGCTTGCCCCTGCGGTGTCCGCCCCGGGTGTAAACCAGAACCCAGGCCCGTCTATAGATGTCACGCCCCGGGGTCGAAACTGCGACCCGGGCTCGCCAATAGATCCGCCATCTGTACGGAAACTGCCGCACAGACGAAGCGTCTACCCTGCAAAACATCTATAGCTAACCATGTATCAGAGCTGAAATAGAACCAATAGCTACAGAAATCAACTGAACATCTGAATAAATGTAAAATAATCCTCAATACAAAGCCACTCACTCTCACTAAGTAAATACATACAAATCTCTCAGACTGTCCAGTACAAAAGTGTAATCAAAACAATACATGGTGCATCTACCTCTGACTCACAATGCTGGTAAGGAACTAATCGACCACGTCCTCACCTCGATCAGCTGTCTCCGCGCGAACCAAGCCGGAACAGCAACCTCAGGAAACCTGTCACCGCAGCGGGTGTGAGAACTACTGCAGAAGGTAGTTCCCAGTGGGTACCGTCACCAATATCCACGGTATGCCCACTAAGTCTACTGGAGGCAAACAAATAGGTATGCAGATAGATATAAAGGAAAGCTGAAAGAAGCTACAGCTAATATGTCTCAATCATCATGCTCAAAAGGAACTCTACTATGAGCATGCTATGCATACACTCTCACTACTAAAAAGCCTTAAGTATCATGCTCAAAGGAAAACTCATCTAAGAACATGCTATGCAATCACCCGCTCATATCACCCAATCTCAATGACTGCCTCATAGGGTCCAGTCAAGCCTACGCCTGTAGTCTAGGTACGCACCTGCCCACTACCATGCATCCACAAGAGGACGGGATTTACGTGGGGCGTCCTAAACTGACTGCTAGGAACGCACCTGCCCACTCCACGTGGGGCGTCCTAGTCTGACTATCTCAATCTCACACGAGTGACCCCATGGTAACTCAGCCAGGGGTATCATCATCATCACGCATCCGGAGCGTAACTTGAGGGGAGCGACCCCACCGAGCTCAAGTATGTCTCAACTGTCTCAATAAGCGGCACATGCAGGCCATGATCCACGATCAAGCAGATCGGAAACTCAATGCTCAAATAACACAACTCAGTCGGTAAACCCTCCACGACTCGATCAGTGAATGCCCAAACTCTCTCACAGCTATGTCGGAGAACCCTCCACGACTCAATATGATAATGCACAACCCATGGCTAAGTCGGGAAACCTCCACGACTCGATCTGCCAGAGCCCAAAACTCTCAAAGCTAAGTCGGAGAACCATCTCCACTACCAAATCAGAAATACACAACTCACGATCTAGAATAATCCCATCGATCTCAACAAGGAATCTCAAACTCATATGACATTAGAAACTCATCCCACAGAGCTCTAAAAGTTCACTCAGCCCCCCGGCACGAGAACATATGCATCCTGAACCTACTCAATCCCTTTGGAAGCTCACAATATTTTAAAACCATTTTCAAGCTCAGTTTTCAATAAAACAGGTCCGACTATTTTTAAAACGGTTCAGATGCCAATCTAATGCCAGCTAATCATGCAGTCTAGTGTCAAATCATCCCTAGATCATGCTAAAAATATCTGGGGCTCATAATGTCTTTCTATAATTTTCTAGGCAACTATCAGATTTACCAACTATGCAAATAATAAGCTAAACATGATCAACATGCATACAATAGCTTTAGAAGGCATTCCATACATCTTGAAGAAATTCCAACCTACCTCAAATGCATTCCGCAGGCAAACGCTGAAGTCGGTGAAGTGCCGAACCGTTCACTGTCAAAAATCTGCCGGAAACACTAAAACCGCGCCGCGCGCGCTCGCACACTACCGCAGACCTAGGAAAAATCCCCGGAAGCTCAAGCAAATCCCTCGAGTCCTCTAATGAAATCTGGCGCGCTTCGGCTCACTCCACAATCTCCACACAGCACGCGTGCATAAGTGCCCGCGCCTCGGCTCCGCGCAGTGCAAAATACCAAGCCTCAGCTTAACAGCACAAAAAGAGAAGAACACAACCAAATTTCAACTCAAAATCTCATTCTAAATCCTTAAAATAAATCCAAGGTTCCATCTTGAAGAATCTGCCGACTTACCTCACATGCGGCCGACGCGCGCGCGGCTCCGCTCAACTCCAAGCAGCAGGACACACAAGCTGCACCCTCACACACACTTTCCTTCCCTTCTCCTTCTTCTCTTTCTTTTCCTTGCTTTCTCTCTTTTCTTTCTCTCTTTCTTTCTTTTTGTCGTGGAGAAGAAGGCAGGGTGGCTGGGCTCTTTATATAGGGTGGCGTAGGGCAAAACACAGTGGGAGATGAAATTACCAAAAAGCCCCTCACTCAAAATCCAGAACCTGCTCAAACTGGGCACTTTGTGGTGCTGGGTACCGGTACCCAAAGCTTGGTACCGGTACCAAACGGTTTTGGTTCCGGAACCAAGTGTCGGGTTCTGAAACACAGCATGCAGTTCCGGAACCCAGACCTTGGTTCCGGAACTCAATGCTCCAAACCCTCTAATTCGGCTGATGCTTGACTAATCCTCGCCGTCAACTCGCTTTCTGCCCTGGATGCTTCCGCACCACACTGAAATCTCTCGAACCCCGCTATAAACATAAAGTACACATGTTCCAGGCTTTTCCCACTCAGAAAGCTCAACTGTGGAGTCGGTGTGCTCAATCCGAAATCCGATACTCTACAAAAGAAAACCCTCACTTGCATTCTCTTTTCATTTCTTTTCTCGTTTCTTTTCTCTGCTCCATAGCGGTTTATAATCAATTAATTAATCCTTTAATTGCTGACTCCAACTCACTTTTCGCCTTCGGGGCCTCCGCCTCAGTCCGAAACCTCCCGAACTCCTCGAAACCTGAAAGTACACATGTTCCAAACATTTTCCAATTTTCTGCGCACAACCGCGGAGTCGGTTCTCTATCCAATCCAGTACTCTACAAGTACACAATGCCTCGAAATCACTGATTCAAACTGGGCTTTCAAGTTTCGATGCCGCTAACTCGCTTTTCATCCCCAAGGCTTTCGCGTCGATCCGAATCGATCCGAACTCATCTGTAAACCCAAATGGAAACACGCCCAAGGCGAATTCTCCGCACCACGCCATCTCGTGAGGTCGGTGTACTCTACAAAGTCCCGGTACTCTACACTCTCCCCTCCTTAAAAAGGTTTCGTCCTCGAAACCAGAATAAATCCATAACTCATGAGGGTGTCTCAATCAAATGGGAACAGAAGTACTCAACTCATCCTCAGGCTCTCAAATGGCCGTTCTCACTCATCATGATGGCTCCACTGAACCTTCACTCAAGGTATAACCTGACTGCATAATTCTTCTGCCTTACGAGCAAGAATTTGCATCGGCAGCTCCTGATAACTCAAATCCTCGTCCATCTCTCAAGGAAACGAAATCCATAACATGCAAGGGATCAAATATACTTCTTCCAGCCATATAATTATTCGCGGACCACGCTCCCCGCGTAAACTCGAATATACAAATCCCTGCGGATAGTGGCTTCATAGATCATGGTCTCCAATCCAAAGCTCCAAGCTTCCAATAGCATATCACCTTCGTTGCTCCTTAGCAACTAAAAAGCTCAAGTTCCACAAATACACCCTCACATCCATCCACAGGGGAAGAAGTTCAACATCGGGAACAACGCTCAACCCCTAACTCTCAATTTCCAAGTTACAAAAGTGGCATCCACTTATTCGATCACCTCATTCCAGGGTTGCACTGCTCGCCTAGACAAGCCGTACTTGACCATAATGTCCTCGCCGGGATAATACTACAAGATCAATCCTACAGCTCCAGTAACTCTGTCCACCGGCGTTGCCTCAACCAAAAATCCTCCTGAGTAACCAAGTACTACAGGTTCAAGGGTCTAAGGATAACTCAGTTCTCTCTCTATCACTGGCAAACATCTGTATCAATGCTGGTATCCTTCTCAGCTTTAACTCTTCAAAGCTATACTGGCCCTGCTTAATCCAAAAGCTTCTGACCTATGTCACTATCATAGGCTTAGGCTAATTCCCAACGGCATCACTCTTCGTTGGGTCCACTGCCACTCTTGCAGCTGAAATCACATGGCCGAACCACAGAATCTTCCGAAGTCAAAATGCATAATCTCTCAACTTGGCAAACAACTTCTTTTCTCTTAGAAGTTGCAGCACTATCCTCAAGTGCTCCTCATGCTCTATGTCACCTCGGAAAAAAATCCAAATATCCACGACGGGTACTACCACCAACCCGTCCAATCACAGCTGGAATACACCATTCCTCAAATCCTAGGCGGCAGAGCATTAGTCAATCCACTTGACCGCGCTGGAAGCTCATATTGCCCCTACCGGGTCGTCCTGAACACTATCAGGGCACACCCTCGGCTGTAAGGTTCCATAAGGCTATCACTCTCACAAAGGCATCTGCCGATAAACAATCCAAACCTGTCTGTGCTCAAACCATCATAGAACCCTCACCGTTGTGTACCCACAACGTGGCATCACTGCCATGTACCAACGGCATGGCATCACCACCGTGTATCAACGGTGTGGCATCATATCCAAATATCAATCTCTCGGATCTTCACTGTCGTATTCCCACGACGTGGTACTGGGTCACACAGACCTCTCGATCCATCAAATCCCGCAACTGCGCTATCAGCTCTCTCTCTCTCTGTCTCACAGGTGATACTCCATGAGGTGCTACCGAAGTCGGCGCGGTTTCCAAAACCACGTCAATCACCATCTCGATCTCAATCTTCCAATACGGTGGCTTCAATATCAGCTCAGGTAGACTCACATCCGGGATCACACGGGCGATAAGGATAATCTTTAATCCCGGTGCCGCCGTAGGCACCTCCTCTATAGTCGCTAGCAAAGTGATACTACCACGACTCAACCTCTGTCGTGCTCTAGCATCCTCTATAAACATACTCCTCCTGACCGGGTCCACGAAGGGCCGTTGTCCTCTCTCGACAATCCATGACAGCATAACATTGGGATAACCAATCCCAATCCAACCTCATATCAACATCTCAGAGCTGATGTAGGACTAACAACTCAATGGATCAAATCCAATGTCCTATCTGCACTGGCCGGACTGGCAACACTCCTCCATGTGCTATACGTGATCTAGAACCTGATCCTCACGTGCACAAGCCAACAGTCCCATCTCTGGCCCACGCGAAGCTAGCCCTACTGTCACGCCCCGGGGTCGAAACTGCGACCCGGGCTCGCCAACAGATCCGCCATCTGTACGAAAACTACCGCACAGACGAAACGTCTACCCTGCAAGAGATCTTTAGCTAAACATGCATCAGAGCTGAAACCAAAATCGCTAGCTACAGAATCAATCACTGAACATCTGATATACATGAAACCTCAATACATAGTCTCTCAGCAATAAAGATACAAGTACAACCCTCACAAATCACTCAGACTGTCCAGTACAAAAGTGGAATCATAAAAATATACAGGGTACATCTACCTCTGACTCTCAATGCTGGTAAGGAACTAATCGGCCACGTCCTCACCTCGATCAGCTGTCTCCGCGCGAACCAAGCCGGAATAGCAACCTCAGGAAACCTGTCACCGCAGCGGGTGTGAGAACTACTGCAGAAGGTAGTTCCCAGTGGGTACCGTCACCAATATCCACGGTATGCCCACTAAGTCTACTGGAGGCAAACAGATAGGCATGCAGATAGATATATAAAGGAAGGCAGGAAATGAGCTACAGCTAAAATGTCATAACATCATGCTCAATGAAATCTCTACTATAAACCTGCTATGCATACACTCGCCACTACTAAAATGCCTCAAGTATCATGCTCAAAGGAAACTCATCTAAGAACATGCTATGCACCACTCGCACACGAGGTGCTCATAAAACTCAAATCTCAATGACTGCCAAAACTGGCTCAGTCAAGCCTGCGCCTGTTGTCTAGGAACGCACCTGCCCACTACCACGTGGGGCGTCCTACTGACTACTATGAACGCACCCGCCCACTCCACGTGGGGCGTCCTAACTGACTACTAGGAACGCACCTGCCCACCCCCGTGGGGCGTCCTAGTCTGTCTATCTCAATCATCATCACGTATCTGGAGCGTAACTCGAGGGGAGCGACCCCACCGAGCTCAAGTATCTCATCAGTCTCAACTGTCTCATAAGCGGCACATGCAGGATATGATCCACGATCAATCAGATCGGAAAATCAATGCTCAAATAACACAACTCGGTCGGGAACCCTCCACGACCCGATCAGGGAATGCCCAAACACTCTCACAGCTATATCGGAGAACCCTCCACGACTCAATCTGATAATGCACAACCCATGGCTAATTCGGGAAACCTCCACGACTCGATCTGCCAGAGCCCAAACTCTCAAAGCTAAGTCGGAGAACCATCTCCACTACAAAATTAGAATACAAATCCATGATCTAGAATAATCTCGGAAAGGAATCTCAATCTCACATGACACTAGAACTAAACACACAGAGCTCTAAAAGCCCACTTGGCCCCCCGGCACGAGAACATATGCATCCTAAACCTATCCCATCCCTCTGGAAGCTCACAATATTTTAAAACCATTATCACCTCATTTTTCATTAAAACTGGTCCGACGATTTTTAAAACGGTTCAGATGCCAATCTAATGCCAGCTAATCATGCAGTCTAGTGTCGAATCATCCCTAGATCATGCTAAAAATATCATGGGCTCATAAATGTCTTTCTATGGTTTTCTAGGCAACTATCAGATTTACCAGCTATGCAAATAATAAGCTAAACAAGATCACCATGCATACAATAGCTTTAGAAGGCATTCCAAACATTTTAAAGAAATTCCAACCCACCTGGAACGCTTTCCGCAGGCAATTGCTGAAGTCGGTGAAGCGCCGCATCGCTTATTGTCAAAAACTGCCGGAAACGCCCAAAACCGCACCGCACGCGCGCGCACTGTCGCGATCCTCGGAAAATATCCCCGAAAGCTCGAAACATCCTCTCAAGTCCTCTAATAAAAATCCGGCGCACTCCGACTCCCTCGCCGTCCGCTCACAGCATGCACGCATGCGCGCGTGCACCCTCGGCTCCCCACAGTGCAAAGTCCACATGCTCACAGCACAAGTGCAAAAGATGGAAGGAATAATCCAATTAAGATCAAAGCTTCATCCAAATCCATCATCAAAACCATCTAAGGAAATCCAAAAACCAAACTACAAAAATCTGCCAACTCACCTCACGTGCGGCTCGACGCGCGCGCGACTCCGCTCAAGTCCAAGCAGCAGGAAACCACCAAAAGCACAATCCTCAAACCTCTTCTTCTCCTTCTTTTATTTCCTTTCTCAATTTTCTTCTTTCTTTTCTCTCTTTCCTTTCTATCTTTCTGTCGTGGAGAAGAAGGCAGAGGGCTCATATAAAGAGGGTGGCAAGCTTGAGGAGGGAAAAGACTGTACAACTGGAAGAAAAATACTACAGCTAACAGATATCAGAGCTATAAATGAAAATCTGCTATATAACTAGAATCAACCACTGTACAACTGGAAATAATACAACAATGTCCATCTCCCAAAAATGATAATCATACAATATCCTCATATACTAAGCTCAAAACTCAACAGGGAGATATCTCCAATAAATACATCAGTGTACAGGCTCTCAATACATATCATATCCTCACTACATCTGTCTCTCAAAAGAGGAAATAAAGTGACTAATCTAATGAAGATCTCCTCTGCCAGGGTACCGCTACTCTCCAACGACGGGTAGGGATCTAGCTCGCGACTCCCTCGCCTCGATCAACAACCGCAGATTCAGCAACACCCGCTAAGACTCTGCAAAACAAAGGAGAGGAAGGAAAAAGGAGGGGGAAAACCCCCAAAGGGTGTGAGAACTACACCAAAAAGGGAGTTCTCAGTGGGTACCACTGCCAGACCCGACGGTCTGCACACTAAGTCCTCAAGAGACAAAAACTAACCAAAGCCGTAAAGACTGAAATAAGGAAGCTGGAGACTCTCAACAGCTATCATGCCTCTATCTAAATGCCCAAAAGGGGAGAACCAAAGAATGGTAAGCAACCACTAGCATATGAGGTGCACAATCGACCCAATCGATAGACCAGTAATCACTGGCACTGCCTGCTATGCCTGCCATGCCTGCCATGCCTGCCATGCCTGCCATGCCTACCATGCCTGCTATGCCTGCCATGCCTGCTATGCCCTCAACCTAGTGCCACTAGTAAAACTGGTACTGCCTGCGGTGCAAGCCAAATCGGGTATGCGGGCCAACGCATAACACCGATAGGGGATAGGAGTCTCAAGGACTCAAAGGTGCCTGACGAATCGGGTATGCTGGCCAATGCATAACACCGATAAGGGATAGGAGTCTCAAGGACTCAAAGGTGCCTGACGAATCGGGTATGCTGGCCAATGCATAACACCGATAAGGGATAGAAGTCTCAAGGACTAAAAGTATGTATATCGCACACTCTATGCCTGCCAAATCGGGTATGCGGGCCAATGCATAACACCGATAGGGGATAGGAGTCTCAAAGACTCAAAGGTCTGAGTAACAAGTATCATAGTAGAATAAATCAGCAGGACTGGATCATGACCCTGATCTTAGTGGGAAAGCCCAACCACTAAAGAAAGCCTCAGTCCTCAATCAGATGCAAAAGTACTCAAATACTGGGAAACTCTGTCCACTAGAGAAATCAGATACCCAATCTCATGCATAATAAATATCCGGTCAACCGCCCAATATCCGCGGTTGTCTCAATACCCTGCCGACTATAATCAAGTCCTATAACCCGTCCCTGACACCAATGTCCTGGCTACACTACCCCAGACCCCTGCTCGCACCCGAGCAACATAGACCGCCTGACTAACAAAGGAGGAGAAAAGGGAAAAGCATGGTTTCTCCTAAGTCAAGTTCCAATAAGTAGTGTAGCAGTAAAAGATGGCCTAACTAGATGACCATGCAAACATGCTTTGTCCTCAGAAACGATAAAAAGGGGGGTGAAACATATATTAGTAAAGCATGCTAAAGTATTCCTACTATGGTATACTAATCTCACCCAAGTAGGCCATTCCTTGCTTACCTCTCGCTCATATCGGTTGTACGTCAAATATGCCCGTTATCAGTCATAGAGTGGTGGCATCCCCACATGTGCACTTACATTTACCATGACATAAAAACTTTATACTGTTACCAAATTAAGCTTACCCACCTGAAGTGCTCAATCCAAGGCAAACCTGGGGTCGGCGAAGAGCGTGGCCACTTGCACGCACAATCCTCTGAACCCATATCCACGGTACATGTCGCGCCAACCTCGGCTCCTAGCAGTGTTCCAAAAACATTCGCGAACCTTCCTGGGTACCACAAAAGGTCCAAAGTTACACTTAAATTCCCAAAATTAACCACGCACAAACACACTGAAAATCAGTTCCAAAGATACGCTTATTTCACCTGCTGAAAGTGCCCAGAAAAATCCAATAAAAATATCACAGCGATCCCTGCATCGAGACCTTCGAAACGGGTACCTGCACGCCCAATTCCGAGCCCCGTAGGCCAAGTTACAAATTCCACAGTACGGGCGTGCAAAAACATACAACCACACAACTGTAAAATCTTGCACAGATAAAAGGGGAGATCTCCTCGAATCAATCTCCTGTCCTCACAAATCCTCACAAAAAACCAATGCCCCAGTGAGCATGGAAAAACTCCTCGAAAAGCGTGAAACTAGGGAATGTGGAAAATACCTAGATCGTAGCCCTGTCCGTCGCAGATCCAGCGGCGAAGAAATCGCTCGAAAAGGTGGTCGGAGTAGGCCGGGGAGCTCGCGCACCGAAACGCGACGAAGGGGAACCCAAATGGACGAGCGTCGCGCTGCGCCGTAAAAAAAGAAACCTCGGGATGCGTGCCACGTAAAATCTCCGAACTCTGCAGATGGATGCAGAACTGCGCGACGAAGAAAGTTGCTGAAGGCGCCGCGGTGAGGGGAGGCTCGGAAATGGCGGAAAAAGGGGAGAAGAGGAAGCTCGGATCCCTTTTATAGGCTGCTCAAACAAATCCCAAAATGACGGATAAGTCCCCGGTTCCGGGCGCCCGGAAGATTCGGGCTGCTACAGTGTTGGGCCCGGCCCAACACTGTGCAGGCCCGAATCCCTCACGGGCCTCCACGTAGCCCCCCGAACAGGCAACAGCGGAACCGTCCACCCGGCTCGCGCCACGTGGCCGCCCCCAGACGCCGACACGTGGCCCGGCCATCGGTCAACGCGCGCCTGGCGAGCGCACGTGCGCGCACCGACGCCGCCTGCGCAGCCTGCCAGGCACACCCCCCGAGGCGCCCCCCGCTGCACCGTGGTCCCGGTCCACTACGCCGACCCATCGTTGTCCGCCACATGTCCGCCCTCCGGTGCACGCCGGCGCCGTGGACCGCGTATCTGCCCGCGCACCTGCCCGCGCACTGCGCGCCTGCCCGCGCCCTGCGCGCTGCCCGTGCCTGCCCGCCGCCGCGCTCCGCCGGCGCCCGCCGCCCGCCGGCGGCCGAAACAGTACCTCTGCCTCAAAATCCGTGCCGGGTCATCCGGGCTCCGAAAAATACAAGTGAATAGTCCATTTTCATCGTTTTCGCGCGTTGAATCCAAATCCGCCGTCCGATTTGCCAAATTCCAACTGTAAAAATTGCCGAAGGCATCCGGAAAGGTCTTCTTTTGTCCAAACTTCGCGCTGAGCCCAATTTTAATATCCATTGCGCGCAAAACCACTTCTAAGCATTCGACGGGGTCATCTAACTACTCTCGTGATCCATTTAACACACCGAGTCCATCACTAGTGTCCAATTGGTGTACAAACGCCACCGACACGCCACATAGGCCTCCAGGAGCTGCTGATCAACCAGTAATCTCGTCGTGGGGATCCAGGTCCTCACATCCCCCCCCACTAAAGAAAGTTTCGTCCTCGAAACTAGCTCAATTCCACCAGGAGTCACCAACACTAAGGGTAAGTACTCATCATCATCATCATCGTCATCTCCAGCTCCAAGTCGCTACTCACTCCCCGTGATCACTCCTCAACAACAACAACAGCGACAACCAGTACGGCATAGCCCGATTGCGCAACCTCTAATCTCACGAGCCAGAATTCGCAACGGGCGTCCCTCGTACTCCAAACATTCCTAGATCTCAAATGGGGCGAGTCAATTACGGTCGAGGGATCCAAAAACATAACCTTCCTGAGCTGAGACATGAAACACAACAGGGGTTCTATCAAAAGTTGGGGGAAACAAGATAACCGCCAGTGCAACACGCACCAAACCACAACCTGTGTCAACTTAACCAAGGCAATCCGAAGCACACCCACACGATTATCCAATAAGGAAAAGAGCCCTAACAAGGAGGGGTCCTCACTCGGTCACTCCCGACTCTTGGCCATCCGAGTGAACTACTCAGCCGCGGTCTATCATCCAAAGGAACCCTCAGGGACACCCCCACAAGCCATGTTTGCCTCAACAGTCCACACAGCGCCAGCTGTGGAATCATCAAAGTCCACCCCAGGCAGCTCTCCTGCTCCAGGTATCTGCCATCACAGTGGCCTTGTCGGGGTAATCCAGAATGCTCAACAATAACCCAATCGGTAACTCCACAGTCACTATGGGAGGCATCACTATAACTCGCAGATCCTTCTCCCAACACTGGTAATACTAGCCTCGGCGCTGGTATCAGTTTCATTATCCATTAGTCATGCTCTCCTGGCACCGCCAAGTCCAAGAAGCTCCTTACCTTAACCATAAATATTGATCTCGGCCAATCTCGAATGGCATCCGCTTTTGGCCGGGTTTCTATAGCCGCCCCCAACGGCTAAAACAATGTGACCCAAGAAAGTATGCTTCTGAAGCTAAAACTTGTATCTCAATAACTTGGCATACAACTTCTTTCACCCAAGCATTGTAGCACATCCACAAGTGCTCCTCGTGCTCCAAGTCGCTCTGGGAGTAAATCCAAACATCCCCGGAGGATCTTGTTACCAATCCAATCAAGTATAGCTGGAGCACAATTCCTCAAATCATAAGAGTGGCAGGGCATTAATCAATCCACTTGGCCTCACTATGAGCTCATGATGCCCTACCGTGTCCTGAACGCCATCTAGGCAAGATCCTCGGCTGTCTGATTCCAAGTAGGTACTCACACCATACTATAACTGCCGGAGTATAACTCCATCAAAAGGTCCTAGATACCACCCGGACCTGTCTACACTCGAACCACTACCGTGGCGCCCTCCAACCGGGCGGCACAAATTCATCCGCTCAAAGCAAGTGGTTGTCGCTCAATCTGCTTGAAAATCAGGACTATCCCACAAGGGAGTACGACCTCTGTCTCTGCTCACATTGAGGCGACGAATAAGGTCCTCCGCAGATAGCAAATCCACACTACCGCTGCGCCACTCTGATATAGATGCTGATGCTGCCATCGGGGTCCACCCGATCTCTGGCATCTCAGGAACCCGTCATCCTGGAAAAGAAATCAGAAGTGCCTCTACCGGTCAATCTGTCCTCCATCACCCAGCTCCAAGCGCCAATATCCAAAACTCGCCCCTGGCGGCAGATCCCTATCCAAAGGAACTGCAGCGCCACGCTCCATACACAATGCCTACTCCAACGAGGCGTCAAAACCTATAACGGAGGGACTGAATAAACTGAAAGGTATCCTGGACAATCCACTCCCAGCCACATATCCTATGCGCCTCGTCCCTCGAACCTGGAGCGCGCAGTTAAGCAACTGCGTAAACTCTCTAGCACAGGGAGGCTCTCAATTGATCACTCCATCACCACCAACCACGACTCTGCCTCCAAATGCTCCAACTCAATCCTACGAGTAGGGGTGGTTCATCCGCCAAATCTGGCTCAATAGAACGATCGCGTCCCCTCAGCTCACCAGCTGTCAACTATCCACCCTACCTCGGTGCCTCGCCACTAAACATTGGCACAGAGCGGGCTACTCACTCCATCGGTGCCACAGAAATCCCCGCCCCTGAGGATACTGCAACCGGGTGGTCTCAGAAGGAAGCACTGTCGAGCTGCCCGTTGCTCCGACAACTGTGTCACTAAAACCAGCTGCTCGCTCACACTGCCGCTGATAGGCCTCAGACGATCCTGTCATCTGGGTCCGGAACTCTCTGACCTCAATCCGGGTATCCGGCCCAAAACCAACCGCTCAAGCTCAACTACTATGACAGGAAGCACACGGGTCAAAACCCAGCGTTGGGGAGACACAGCTCGCCACGACGAAACTGCAAAACAGCACACAACAACGCTCGACCCAATCCAGCGAAAGTCTAAAGCATGTCACCCGTTCCACAGCATTATGTTGTCTGCAGCCAACATAATCACTTAGGAGAATAAACATGCCAATCACTCTTCCCGTCCCTTGGGAGAGGTATAAAACTCAATCAGGACTCTCGCTATAAATCAGGACTCTCACGAAGTCAACCAAGGGTGAAACCATAAGCCTAGGGTTTCTAAGTCCACCATGACCTACAACCTAGGCTCTGATACCAACCTAATCTGTCACGCCCCGGGGTCGAGACTGCGACCCGGGCTCGCCAACAGATCCGCCACCTACGCCAAACCCCGCATAGGCGAAGCGTCTTACATGCAAGAAAAATACTACAGCTAACAGATATCAGAGCTATAAATGAAAATCTGCTATTTAACTAGAATCAACCACTGTACAACTGGAAATAATACAACAATGTCCATCTCCCAAAAATGATAATCATACAATATCCTCATATACTAAGCTCAAAACTCAACAGGGAGATATCTCCAATAAATACATCAGTGTACAGGCTCTCAATACATATCATATCCTCACTACATCTGTCTCTCAAAAGAGGAAATAAAGTGACTAATCTAATGAAGATCTCCTTTGCCAGGGTACCGCTACTCTCCAACGACGGGTAGGGATCTAGCTCGCGACTCCCTCGCCTCGATCAACAACCGCAGATTCAGCAACACCCGCTAAGACTCTGCAAAACAAAGGAGAGGTAGGAAAAAGGAGGGGGAAAACCCCCAAAGGGTGTGAGAACTACACCAAAAAGGGAGTTCTTAGTGGGTACCACTGCCAGACCCGACGGTCTGCCCACTAAGTCCTCAAGAGAAAAAAACTAACCAAAGCCGTAAAGACTGAAATAAGGAAGCTGGAGACTCTCAACAGCTATCATGCCTCTATCTAAATGCCCAAAAGGGGAGAACCAAAGAATGGTATGTAACCACTAGCATATGAGGTGCACAATCGACCCAATCGATAGACCAGTAATCACTGGCACTGCCTGCTATGCCGGCTATGCCTGCCATGCCTGCCATGCCTGCCATGCCTACCATGCCTGCTATGCCTGCCATGCCTGCCATGCCTGCTATGCCTGCCATGCCTGCTATACCTGCTATGCCTGCCATGCCTGCTATGCCTACCATGCCTGCTATGCCTGCCATGCCTGCTATGCCTACCATGCTTGCTATGCCCTCAACCTAGTGCCACTGGTAAAACTGGTACTGCCTGCGGTGCCTGCCAAATCGGGTATGCGGGCCAACGCATAACACCGATAGGGGATAGGAGTCTCAAGGACTCAAAGGTGCCTGACGAATCGGGTATGCTGGCCAATGCATAACACCGATAAGGGATAGGAGTCTCAAGGACTCAAAGGTGCCTGACGAATCGGGTATGCTGGCCAATGCATAACACCGATAAGGGATAGAAGTCTCAAGGACTCAAAGTATGTATATCGCACACTCTATGCCTGCCAAATCGGGTATGCAGGCCAATGCATAACACCGATAGGGGATAGGAGTTTCAAGGACTCAAAGGTCTGAGTAACATGTATCATAGTAGAATAAATCAGCAGGACTGGATCATGACCCTGATCTTAGTGGGAAAGCCCAACCACTAAAGAAAGCCTCGGTCCTCAATCAGATGCAAAAGTACTCAAATAGTGGGAAACTCTGTCCACTAGAGAAATCAGATACCCAATCTCATGCATAATAAATATCCGGTCAACCGCCCAATATCCGCGGTTGCTGCAATACCCTGCCGACTATAATCAAGTCCTATAACCCGTCCCTGACACCAATGTCCTGGCTACACTACCCCAGACCCCTGCTCGCACCCGAGCGACATAGACCGCCTGTCTAACAAAGGAGGAGAAAAGGGAAAAGCATGGTTTCTCCTAAGTCAAGTTCCAATAAGTAGTGTAGCAGTAAAAGATGGCCTAACTAGATGACCATGCAAACATGCTTTGTCCTCAGAAACGATAAAAAGGGGGGTGAAACATATATTAGTAAAGCATGCTTAAGTATTCCTACTATGGTATACTAATCTCACCCAAGTAGGCCATTCCTTGCTTACCTCTCGCTCATATCGGTTGTACGTCAAATATGCCTGTTATCAGTCATAGAGGGGTGACATCCCCACATGTGCACTTACATTCACCATGACATAAAAACTTTATACAGTTAACAAATTAAGCTTACCCACCTGAAGTGCTCAATCCAAGGCAAACCGGGGGTCGGCGAAGAGCGTGGCCACTTGCACGCACAATCCTCTGAACGCAAATCCACGGTACATGTCGCGCAAACCACGGCTCCTAGCAGTGTTCCAAAAACATTCGCGAACCTTCCTGGGTACCACAAAAGGTCCAAAGTTAGACTTAAATTTTCAAAATTAACCACGCACAAACACAATGAAAATTAGTTCCAAAGATACGCTTATTTCACCTGCTGAAAGTGCCCAGAAAAATCCAATAAAAATATCACAGCGATCCGAGCATCGAGACCTTCCAAACGGGTACCTGCATGCCCAATTCCGAGCCCCGTAGGCCAAGTTACAAATTCCACAGTACGGGCGCGCAAAAACATACAACCACACAACTGTAAAATCTTGCACAGATAAAAGGGGAAAAGTATACCTCCGGGAAGGTCTCGGAAAAATCCAAGAACTGTGCCAATCTCTAAGGCTCCTTACCGAATGGCACCGACTGAGTTGAGAGAGTTAAAGGCGCAACTTCAAGATCTAATGGACAAAGGTTTTGTAAGGCCTAGTGTATCGCCTTGGGGAGTGCCGGTGCTATTTGTGAAGAAGAAGGATGGTTCACTTCGACTGTGTGTTGATTATCGAGAGCTGAATAAAGTGACCATCAAGAACAAGTACCCTTTGCCGCGCATTGACGATCTCTTTGATCAGCTGCAAGGGTCTTGTGTCTTCTCCAAAATTGGTTTACGGTTTGGTTACCACCAATTGAAGTTGAAGGACGAGGACATTGCCAAGACAGCATTCAGGACGCGGTACGGGCATTATGAGTTCACTGTCATGCCTTTTGGATTGACAAATGCCCCTGCTGCTTTTATGGATTTAATGAACAGGATCTTTCGACCCTACCTAGATCGGTTTGTGGTGGTATTTATTGATGATATCCTGATCTATTCCCGGAGCGATGAGGAGCACGAGGAGCACCTGAGGATTGTGCTGCAGCTTCTTAGAGGGAAGAAGTTGTATGCCAAGTTATCTAAGTGTGAATTTTGGCTTCGGGAGGTTGTCTTTTTGGGCCATGTGATATCAGCCGCAGGAGTGGCAGTAGACCCGGCGAAGATAGAGGCAGTCCGGGATTGGCCCCGACCGACGACGGTATCTGAGGTCCGCAGTTTCATGGGCTTAGCGGGATATTACCGTCGGTTTGTGGAAAGTTTTGCGAAACATTCCACACCCCTCACCCGTCTGACTCGTAAAGGAATCAAGTTTATTTGGAGTGAGGATTGCCAGAGGAGCTTTGAGGAACTCAAGAACAGATTGATGTCAGCTCCTATCCTTTCCCTCCCTGTTATGGGGAAAGGATATATGATCTATAGTGACGCATCGCACAGTGGACATGGTTGCGTGCTGATGCAGGAGGGAAGGGTAATCGCTTACGCCTCTCGGCAACTGATAGATTATGAAAAGAATTACCCTACCCATGACCTGGAGCTAGCTGCAGTGATTTTTGCACTTAAGTTGTGGCGTCATTACCTGTATGGCGAGCACTGCGAGGTTTATACTGACCACAAGAGCTTGAAATACCTGTTCACACAGAAAGAGCTCACTTTGAGGCAGCGAAGATGGTTGGAGTTGTTAAAGGACTACGATGTAGACATACTATACCATCCTGGCAAAGCCAATGTGGTCGCTGATGCCCTGAGCAGGAGGGCAGTGCAGAGTTTATCTTTGATGATCACCGATCAGGCGCCATTACTTGAGCAGATGAGGCGGTTAGAGCTTGAGGTTGTGTCCCCTGGGGTCTCTGCTAGACTTATGTCTCTAGTCGTGCAGCCCACTCTGTTGGACAGGATTCGAGAGAAACAGAGTTAGGACCCCTACCTGATGAGGATTCGAGAGCAGATTCAGACTGGTGTGATAGGGGATTTTTCAGTTGATGCTTCGAGAGTACTACGGTACAGGGACCGAGCTTGTGTGCCCATGGATGCAGAGATTCTAGAGCAGATCTTGAGAGAGGCCCACTATACACCTTATACCATCCATCCTGGTGGGACTAAGATGTATAGGGACCTCCGGGCACAGTTTTGGTGGAATGGGATGAAAAGAGACATTGGGAGATTCGTAGCACACTGTTTAACTTGTCAGCAAGTAAAGGCTGAGCATCGTGTACCTGCTGGCAAGTTGCAGAGTCTCCCAATCCCTGAATGGAAATGGGAGCATGTTACTATGGATTTTGTCGTCGGATTGCCTAGAGCACAGACTGGGGCAGATGCGATCTGGGTGGTTGTGGATAGACTCACCAAGTCCGCTCACTTTGTACCGGTCCAGACGACTTGGCCGATGGAGCGACTGGCACAGGTGTACTTGGCAGAGGTAGTTAGATTGCACGGGGTACCCATTTCCATCATATCAGATAGAGACCCGAGGTTTGTCTCGCATTTCTGGAGGAGTTTACAGACAGCCTTAGGGACGCAGCTCCGATTTAGTACAGCATTCCACCCACAGACCGATGGACAGTCAGAGCGCACTATTCAGACCCCTGAGGATATGTTGAGAGCTTGCGTTCTGGACTTTGGAGGAGGGTGGTACCGACACTTGGGATTAGTTGAGTTTGCGTACAACAACAGCTATCAAGCGAGCATTCAGATGGCTCCGTTTGAAGCGTTGTATGGACGCAAGTGTCGGTCACCCCTATATTGGAGTGAGGTGGGTGAGAAGAAGACTTTGGGTCCTGATCTTCTAGTGGAGGCGGAGGAAAATGTCAGATTGATACGACGACATCTTGAGACCGCCCAGAGTCGACAAAGGAGCTATGCTGACACTCGACGGCGAGACTTACAGTTTCAAGTGGGCGATCATGTCTTTTTGAAAGTCTCGCCTTCGAAGGGGATTCGGAGATTTGGGATTCGCGGGAAACTGAGCCCTCGTTATATTGGTCCTTTCGAGGTATTGGAGCGCATAGGGCCTGTTGCCTACAGGCTTGCACTTCCTCCCAGACTTGCTGGTGTCCACGATGTTTTTCATGTATCGACTCTGAGGAGATATGTGTATGACCCGTCGCACATCATCGACTACACCCCACTGGAGATTTCTGAGGACTTGAGCTTTGTCGAGCGGCCTTTGAGGATCTTGGATCGAGAGGTTAGGGAGTTGCGCAGCCGAGCTATCCCTTAAGTGAAGATCCTCTAGAGCAGCCTTGATGAGCGTGAGGCTACTTGGGAGCTAGAGTCAGCTATGATGGACGCTTACCCTCACCTGTTCGAGGCCCCGGCTTGAGGTATGACTTTTGTTTCGAGGACGAAACTTTTTTCTTGTGGGGGAGGATGTAGTGGTCCAGATTTCCCATGCAACCTGTCCGATGAATCCACTATGTAGAACACCTAGTATTGGTGTGTCTGGCCCACGGCGCATCAAAGGGATGCCACAGATGGACTCTGTGAGGTATCTTTGGCTGAGTTGGCCTTCGGCTGTGGTTGCCGAATTTTAGAAGAGGAATTGGACCAAACAGAGGTTGGATTTGGATTCAGCACGGAAAAATGCTTGAAAACGGCTATTTGCTTGTTAAATTTGGAGTCCGGATGACCAAAAACGGGCTACCGAAAGTTTTCGGGGAAATCTGGTGCATGGGGGTGACCGTGGACCGGCGGGAGCCACGTGGCGGCCTGTTATTGGCCAGCTCACACCGCTCGGTCCACGGGGGAAGCGCGGCTGGCGCATGGACCGCGCACGGGCCACGTGGCGTGTCCGGGTTGGCGGGTGCGCGCTGCGCGGTTCAGGGAAATAGGGCGCGGTTTCGGTGGACCGGGAGTACGACACGTGGCAGCCTGGCATTGGCTGGCCCACGATGTCGCGGTCCATGGTTTTTGCGGTGGGGTACGGGGCACCGGGGCGGCTGATGCGTGGCGACCGCACTCGAGTGCGCCACGCGTCGTCCCGCGCGCGATTCATCCCACCTACCCTGCTGACCGCGGGGAGGGGTACATGGCGCACCCGGGAGGCCCTTGCACCGCTGTTGCCGGTTGCGGGTATACGTGGCAGCACCAGGGACTTCCGGGCACGTCGGACGGCAGCTTCGTCCGACCCCTGGCGGATTCTGGCGCCCGAAAGTTGGGCCCGAATCCGCCAGGCCCACTTGGGTGGGTTGGGCCTATAAATAGAAGGTTTGGGGAGGCTTTTTGGCTTTTCTTTCGGGCTTTTCTCACAGTGCAAGCTTAAGGAAAATTCTTCCTCCCACAGAGCATTATAATTTAGAGGACTTTGAGGATTTTTGGAGATCACCACTCCGGCCTTTTCTGCGACGCGGCGCACAGTGACGACGCTTCTACTTCGACGACCCGTTTCGTCGAATTTTAGTGCCAGGACTCCCCCGACTCACCCCAATCTTAGAATTCGGCGATTCTCGCGCCGTTGGACTCTCGACTGGTAGGACTCCAACTTTGGTGTTTTGAATTTTCTTGTTTTCCGTGCGGATTTTGGAGTTTCTCGAGCTTTCATTTGACCCATTTTTCTTCGCGGATTTTTGGACAGCACTGTGGAGTTTTAGCTTTATCTTTGTGCACAAGCATCGGATCGAGGTGATTCAAAAGGCAATTTTCATATATTTTTCGCAAGGAATCTCCTGGATTTTTCTCAGAATTTTCTGAGTTTCCTTCGAAGGTGAGAATCTTTCTTCTTCCCGAGTTCTTAACACAGTATTTTTGCACAGTTTTGTATGGGGTGTTTCCCTTGCCGATTTAATATCTCAGCGTAGGAAACTCTGATTTGAGCGTGCAAGCACTCGTTTCGACGGGTTCGTCGCGAGGATCGTGACGGTATTTTTCTTGGATTTTTCCGGGCATCTTTCCGCAGGTGAAAACTGTGAAACTTTGGACTGTTGTAATTGGGCAGATTTTGGATGGAATAGTGTATATTTAATTGAGTACGTTCTTTTTGGAAGGTGGCACAGTGTTGAGGATATTTTTGGACTGAGCGTGGACTTTACTTTTGGGAATCAGGATTTAGCGCTCGAGGTGGGTACCGTTGTCACCTCTCACTTTTGATTACCCACTAGGCTTATTAAGAGATGCCCCGGAATCATGTTGATAGCAATATCGGGGGACTAAATCTAGCATGCTTGAATGGAATTAATAATGGGTTGTTAACACTTGCATCTATAAGAAATAATCATTTCTTATGAAAGGGATAAATTGTTTAATACTTTCAATTATCACAAGATGAAACCATATCATGTTTTAAATATAAGTGGGGAAACTTATACATGTATATGAGTTAGCTGATGGCATGTTAATAATTAAAATAGTCAACAAAGGCATACCCTAACTCTTGCAAGAATCGGAATAATTGAAATTACTTTTGCTAAATAATGGACTTGCATGCTTGTATAATCATCTAGCTAGGCCACCTTTTTCTGCTACACTATCATGAGGAATTGACTTAGGAGAAACCATGTTTTATTCTTTCTCCAGTCATCTATTCATAGGGGATAGTATGCTCAGGTTAGAGCAGGAACTGGAATAGTGTAGTCAGTTAACGGGGAATTGGGGACAGGCAGGTTGAGGACAGGGTAGTTGCGGCAACCGCGGATTCTAGGCGGTTGACCGGACTGTTTTATTGCATCAGATTGAGGGATAGGGGATCGGGACCTTTCTAGTGGACGGGTTTTCCTACTTGATTAGAGTCTTGATCCAGTCCTACTGTACCAGGTTACTTGTGGCGACTTATTTCACTCGTGAGGGTCGCTCCCCTCGAGTGCCACTCCGGAGTGTGTGCACCTATGACCGTGCCGGTCAGGAGCCGGTCTGTTGCCATAGGGGCAGGACCGTGCCGGTCAGGAGCCGGTCTGTTGCCCTAGGGCTGGGACTGTGTCGGTCAGGAACCGGTCTGCACCCCACAGCTGAGTTGTGAGTTAGTAGGCATAGCAGGCAGTGCCGGTGTTCACCGGTGTCTAGATTGGGTTACCCAGGCAGGCTTATATACACTGAGGCATGCATTTTAGCTATTTTGTTAGCTCATCATTTTAGAGGCATCTTAGTGGTAACTTTTACCAGTTGTTCTTATTTATAGCTTACCACCCTTGCTTACTTTTGCCTCTTGTAATCCTAGTGGGCAGTTCGGAGTTTTGAGGTTTACCCACTAGGGGAGGCTACTGTTTTATAGTAGTTCTGACCCCCACTATATTTTTCCTCTCTTTTGTCCCCTTTGTTTTGCAGAATCATCTGCCGGGGTTGCAGGACCCTCTACCCAGGAGCGAGGTAAGAGGATCGCGGATTAGCTAGCTACTTCCCCGGTGCTGAGTTGTGTAGTTTGGTGCACCATGGACAACCAGACAGTTGTACTTTCCTTTTATTTTAGGTCTGGCTGTAGCCAGCTGGTTGTATTTACTTCGTGAGCTGGGAGAGACATTTGTATATATTTGAGAGTTTACTGTACTTCTATTTCCAGCATTTTTCTGAGGTGTATCAGTTTTAGTATAGCTCTGCTTTATGCTCCAGTATTATTTCATTTATATCTGAGCAGGTTACCAGCGCTTCGTGTACACGGGAAATACCGTGTGCACGGCGGATCTGTGGAACGAGCCCGGGTTTCGGTTTACTCCCGGGGCGTGACAGATTAGGTTGGTATCAGAGCTGAGGGATAGGTCAGTTGGGACTTAGGAAACCCTAGGCTTTTGGCAGACCCTAGGATGGTAGGGCGTGAGTGACGCAACATTTTGCGAAAGTCGACAAATTATTATTAGAACTCTTTCTGTGAGTGGAGAGGGACTGGCATATCCTATTTCTGGTGGACTTTTATGTTGGCTGCAGACAACATAAAGTTACAGAAATAGGAGGATGACCATGACTTTCGCTGGATTGGGTCGAGGGTGGTTTTGTTTACTGACCCGTGGTTTCTTGTGTGGCAGGATGCCTCCTAGGCGGCAGATTTCTACCCGAGGGACCCCTATACCCCCGGAGGAGCCGGAGCAGTCCGGGCCTTCTAAGATTGGAGAGCTGAGGGCCATGGTGGCCCAGTTTGCAGAGAGTCACCGCCGAAAGGAGCAGAGGATTGAGCAGTTGCTTGCTCAGGTTGTGGCACCTCCCCCTACTACTGTAGAGGCCCCTGTACCACCGGTTGTACCGTCGACTATTCCACCAGCCCCTACGGCGCCGTCGTCGAGCAGTGGGGCCCAGAGGGTGTTCAGGCCGTTGACCCCAGC
Organism: Tillandsia leiboldiana; assembly: GCA_029204045.2. Lineage (NCBI taxonomy): Eukaryota > Viridiplantae > Streptophyta > Magnoliopsida > Poales > Bromeliaceae > Tillandsia > Tillandsia leiboldiana. The sequence goes on from CM055066.1 coordinate 13,759,291, forward strand.
AGAGGAGCAGGAGTTTGCTGACAAACTCACCCAGTTTTGTCAGCGGGGACCGCCTAGGTTTTCAGGACGGAGCACTCACCCTTGGGAGATAGGGTCGTGGCTGGCAGCAAAGGAGAAGTTATTTCGAGACTTCTTCATTGATCATAGATACAGAGTGCACATGGCAGTACACTGTTTAGAGGGGGATGCAGATGCTTGGTGGCGTCGGGTTGAGCCGTTGGAGTTCCAGGTAACCCGACAGCTATCTTGGTCAGAGTTCAGACGGATGATCCTTGACACTTATTTCTCCACGAGCGTAAAGAAAAAGATAGAGGATGATCTGAAGAATCTCCAGCAGGGTGACCGAGCGGTGAGGGATTACTTTCAGGAGTTTACGCAGTTGCTCAACTGCGTACCCTATGTTGCTAGGGACGGGCCGCACCAGGTGGAGCTTTTTAAGACGGGTCTGCGCCCGGAGATTTATACCTTGGTTCACGCCCAGAGGCTTCAGACCTTGTCAGAGGCAGTTGACCATGCACAGTGGGTAGAGAGGGGGGATCACGTTGTCGCGAGACGTGGAGGCTCGGTCGCTCAGAGTTCTGAGAGGAAGCGACCAGCGCTAGACGATGGGGGACAGGCCAGCTCCTGGAGGCCGCCCCGACCGCCATCGCCTCAGTTTACGGGCCGTGGGCGTTCGGAGCGGCGAGGGCCTGGGGGATCCCAGAGACCCCCACATCAGCAGCAGTAGCCCCAGCGACAGCAGCAGCACTCACAGCAGCAGAGGTCGCAGTCGCGACAGCAGGGGTCACAGCGGCAGAGGCAACAGCAGCAGCAGTCGAGGCAGACCAGGTCTACAGTTGGGTGTGTTTTCTGTAGGGGTCAGCACCCCTCTGATACTTGTGATTTGAGGCACGGTCGCTGTTACAGATGCGGGCAGTCAGGTCATCTGCGAGCTACCTGCCCTTTCTCGACATCGCCGGCTCCCTCCTCGGCATCGGTACCTTCGGCACCCCAGTAGCGGCCCTATGCTCCAGCGAGCAGGGCTCCTTCCTCCCACCCTGCAGACTACCGATCACCAGCTCAGAGCGGGCGAGTCTACGCCGCCCAGGTAGAGGACTCCGCAGCAGCCGACCATGTGATGGCAGGTATCACTTTACTTTTCGGTACTAGAGCTCGTACATTGTTTGATACCGATGCATCACATTCCTTTATTAGTAGATCCTTTGCATCATCTCATGGACTAGGGTTAGGTCGGTTGCCACATGCATTAGAGGTACAGATTCCTGATCATACATTGCATGTATAGGAGTGTTGTTGGTCTTGCCCTGTACAGCTTGAGTCTTGGATTTTGCCAGCGGACCTGATGGTCCTTAGTCAGCTGCGAGATTTTGACATTGTACTGGGGATGGATTGGCTGGCTCGCTATTTCGTGACGATTGATTGCGCTGCGAGGACGATTACATTTAGCGAGCCAGGCCAGTAGGTGTTTGTTTATAGGGGTTGCCAGAGTTCCTTTTTCGCCTCAGTAGTTTCGACTTCCCGTGCGAGGCAGATGATGCGCAGTGGATGCGTGGCCTTTTTGGCTTCGGAGGTTAAGGAGCCTACGGCGGCACCGGGACTCACGGATATCCCTCTTGTCCATGAGTTCCCGGATGTGTTTCCACCTGAGTTGATTTGCATGCCGCCGGATAGGGAGATCGAGTTTTTCATTGACGTAGTTCCAGGAACTGCGCCAATCTCTAAGGCTCCTTACCGAATGGCACCGGCTGAGTTGAGAGAGTTAAAGGCGCAACTTCAAGATCTAATGGAAAAAGGTTTTGTAAGGCCTAGTGTATCGCCTTGGGGAGCGCCGGTGCTATTTGTGAAGAAGAAGGATGGTTCACTTCGACTGTGTGTTGATTATCGAGAGCTAAATAAAGTGACCATCAAGAACAAGTACCCTTTGCCGCGCATTGACGATCTCTTTGATCAGTTGCAAGGGTCTTGTGTCTTCTCCAAGATTGATTTACGGTCTGGTTACCACCAATTGAAGGTGAAGGCCGAGGACATTGCCAAGACAGCATTCAGGACGCGGTACGGGCATTATGAGTTCACTGTCATGCCTTTTGGATTGACAAATGCCCCTGCTGCTTTTATGGATTTAATGAACAGGATCTTTCGACCCTACCTAGATCGGTTTGTGTTGGTATTTATTGATGATAGCCTGATCTATTCCCGGAGCGATGTGGAGCACGAGGAGCACCTGAGGATTGTGCTGCAGCTTCTCAGAGAGAAGAAGTTGTATGCCAAGTTATCTAAGTGTGAATTTTGGCTTCGGGAGGTTGTCTTTTTGGGCCATGTGCTATCAGCCGCAGGAGTGGCAGTAGACCCGGCGAAGATAGAGGCAGTCCGGGATTGGCCCCGACCGACGACGGTATCTGAGGTCCGTAGTTTCATGGGCTTAGCGGGATATTACTGTCGGTTTGTGGAAGGTTTTGCGAAACATTCCACACCTCTCACCCGTCTGACTCGTGAAGGAATCAATTTTATTTGGAGTGAGGATTGCCAGAGGAGCTTTGAGGAACTCAAGAACAGATTGATGTCAGCTCCTATCCTTTCCCTCCCTGTTATGGCGAAAGGATATATGATCTATAGTGACGCATCGCACAGTGGACATGGTTGCGTGCTGATGCAGGAGGGAAGGGTAATTGCTTACGCCTCTCAGCAACTGAAAGATTATGAAAAGAATTACCCTACCCATGACCTGGAGCTAGCTGCAGTGATTTTTGCACTTAAGTTGTGGCGTCATTTCCTGTATGGCGAGCACTGCGAGGTTTATACTGACCACAAGAGCTTGAAATACCTGTTCACACAGAAATAGCTCAATTTGAGGCAGCGAAGATGGTTGGAGTTGTTAAAGGACTACGATGTAGACATACTATACCATCCTGGCAAAGCCAATGTGGTCGCTGATGCCCTGAGCAGGAGGGCAGTGCAGAGTTTATCTTTGATGATCACCGATCAGGCGCCATTACTTGAGCAGATGAGGCGGTTAGAGCTTGAGGTTGTGTCCCCTGGGGTCTCTGCTAGACTTATGTCTCTAGTCGTGCAGCCCACTCTGTTGGACAGGATTCGAGAGAAACAGAGTTAGGACCCCTACTTGATGAGGATTCGAGAGCAGATTCAGACTGGTGTGATAGGGGATTTTTCAGTTGATGCTTCGAGAGTACTACGGTACAGGGACCGAGCTTGTGTGCCCATGGATGCAGAGATTCTAGAGCAGATCTTGAGAGAGGCCCACTATACACCTTATACCATCCATCCTGGTGGGACTAAGATGTATAGGGACCTCCGGGCACAGTTTTGGTGGAATGGGATGAAAAGAGACATTGGGAGATTCGTAGCACACTGTTTAACTTGTCAGCAAGTAAAGGCTGAGCATCGTGTACCTGCTGGCAAGTTGCAGAGTCTCCCAATCCCTGAATGGAAATGGGAGCATGTTACTATGGATTTTGTCGTCGGATTGCCTAGAGCACAGACTGGGGTAGATGCGATCTGGGTGGTTGTGGATAGACTCACCAAGTCCGCTCACTTTGTACCGGTCCAGACGACTTGGCCGATGGAGCGACTGGCACAGGTGTACTTGGCAGAGGTAGTTAGATTGCACGGGGTACCCGTTTCCATCATATCAGATAGAGACCCGAGGTTTGTCTCGCATTTCTGGAGGAGTTTACAGACAGCCTTAGGGACGCAGCTCCGATTTAGTACAGCATTCCACCCACAGACCGATGGACAGTCAGAGCGCACTATTCAGACCCTTGAGGATATGTTGAGAGCTTGCGTTCTGGACTTTGGAGGAGGGTGGTACCGACACTTGGGATTAGTTGAGTTTGCGTACAAAACAGCTATCAAGCGAGCATTCAGATGGCTCCGTTTGAAGCGTTGTATGGACGCAAGTGTCGGTCACCCCTATATTGGAGTGATGTGGGTGAGAAGAAGACTTTGGGTCCTGATCTTCTAGTGGAGGCGGAGGAAAAGGTCAGATTGATACGACGACATCTTGAGACCGCCCAGAGTCGATAGAGGAGCTATGCTGACACTCGACGGCGAGACTTACAGTTTCAAGTGGGCGATCATGTCTTTTTGAAAGTCTCGCCTTCGAAGGGGATTCGGAGATTTGGGATTCACGGGAAACTGAGCCATCGTTATATTGGTCCTTTCGAGGTATTGGAGCGCATAGGGCCAGTTGCCTACAGGCTTGCACTTCCTCCCAGACTTGCTGGTGTCCACGATGTTTTTCATGTATCGACTCTGAGGAGATATGTGTATGACCCGTCGCACATCATCGACTACACCCCACTGGAGATTTCTGAGGACTTGAGCTTTGTCGAGCGGTCGTTGAGGATCTTGGATCGAGAGGTTAGGGAGTTGCGCAGCCGAGTCATCCCTTATGTGAAGATCCTCTGGAGCAGCCATGATGAGCGTGAGGCTACTAGGGAGCTAGAGTCAACTATGATGGACGCTTACGCTAACCTGTTCGAGGCCCCGGCTTGAGGTATGACTTTTGTTTCGAGGACGAAACTTTTTTCTTGTGGGGGAGGATGTAGTGGTCCAGATTTCCCATGCAACCTGTCCGATGAATCCACTATGTAGAACACATAGTGTGGTGACCCGGACCTTTGCCGGGCTTCTACAGTGTGACCAGCAGCTTCTGGAAGCCTACGTGGCTTGTCGGCGGTGTTCGCGCGCCTATTTGGACACAAGAGATGGACCCTGTGAGCTTTGGTTGGCTGTATTGGCCTTCGGCTGCTTTTGCCGAATTTTAGGAAAGGATTTTGGCCAAACAGAGGGTGGATTTGGGTTCAGTGCGGAAAAACGCTTGGAAAAGGCTTTTTGTTTGCTTAATTCTGAGTCCGGATGCCCAAAAGCGGGCTCCCGGAAGTTTTGGCAGTTTTTGGGGTTTGCGGGAGCCTCCGGCAAATTATAGGTTTGGAATTTGGCAAAATGGACGTCGTTTTTGGAATCAGCGCGCGAAAACGGTCAAGATGGGCTATTTACTTACTGTTTTTGGGCTGCGGTTACTGTTCACGCCGGAACAGTGTTTCCGGCGATCGCCGGCGGCGGCGGGCAGCGGCGGCGGGCAGCGCCGGCGGGCGGCGGCGCCGCCTCGGGCAGGCGGCAGGCGGCGGCACAGGGCGCGGGCAGGGCGCGGGCAGGCGCCCGGGAGCGCGGGCAGGCGCGCGGTCCACCGCGGAGGTCGTGCGCCGGGGGGGGCGGGCCACGTGGCGCTTTGCGGTTGGCCGGTGCTGCAGACGCGGTCCACGGAATTTGGTCCGGGTGCACGGTGGACCGGGTGGACACGTGGCGTGAGGTTATTGGTTCGGTGCTGTGCTCCCGGTCCACGCAACCGGTGGAGTGGGTGGCCGGGGGCAGGCGGCCGTACGGCGGGGCAGGTGGCCGTACGGCCCGGGTCAGCCGCGACGTGCGCGGTCCACGGCGCGACGTGCGCGGTGCACGGGTGGCCGGGCCACGTGTCGCGTCGCCATTGGCGGGCGCAGGTGCACCGGGTGCAGTGGGGCCCGGGGTGTTAGCGGACTGGGCTGTGTGGTGGACCGGGCCGCACTGTGCGCGCCCGAATCTTGGCGGGCCGGGCCGCACTGTGCGCGCCCGAAACCTGCGGGCTGGGCCGGGCCGCACTGTGCGCGCCCGGAACTTGGGACACATTGGGTATTTCTCCAAATGTTTTTCTCAGCCTATAAATAGGCAGCCCGAGCCCTCTTCTTTGGCTTTTTCCTCTCAGCCCAAGCTTGATCTCCCCGAGCTCCCTTCTTGGAAGATTTTCATCTTCAAGTCCTTGATCTTCCTGCCAAGTTCTGGGATTTTTGGAGGCACGAATCCCGAGGTTCCCCATTTTACGGTGCGGCGCGACGTTGCTTTCTAGTGTTCTTCTTCGGCGCAGCAGCAGTGTTTTAGCTCCCCTGGGCTACCCCGAGATCATTTTGCGGTGATTCTTGCGCCGACAGACTCCTAAGAGGTAGGGCTTCATCTTTCGTTTTGATCGCGCTTTCCCGTTTCGAGTTTTTGGCACGGATCCCGAGGCAACACTGTGACCCATTTTCTGTTTGGCTTTGTGGGACTGCATCGAGGTGTTTTGGCCATATCTTTGCGCACGAGCGTCAGCTGGAAACGAGCTTATACAACTTTTTCATCTACAGATCGCAAGGAACGCGCTCGTATTTTTATTGGATTTTTCTGAGATTTCATCAGAGGTGAGAATCACTGTTTCTCTGTGTACAGTGCTACAGTCTTTTGTGCTGAAATCTTTTGAGTGTACCACCTTGTCGAATTTTTATCTTGACTTACCGAACTCCGATTTGGGCGTGCAAGGTACCGTTGCGAAGCTATCGACGCGAGGATCGCTGTGGTATTTTTCTTGGAATTTTCTGGGCACTTTCTGCAGGTGATAATTTAACAGTTTCGGGACTGTTGTTGTATGGGATTATAAGAGTTATATTTGGGAGCCTTAGTGTAATTAGTGAGCTTTGTATTGTGCCAGGAGAGTTACGGGTGTGCTGAACTTATTGGAGCAAGGGATTAGAGTTATCTGGTGTTTTCAGCTGTTGGGCTTTGGACAGTCAGCTTTTCAGGTGGGTGCCTTATTCCCGGAACCGGTGGACGGTTCTTATAATGACCCGACCAACTAGTAATAATAACTTGTTGGAACCAAACCAAAGCCCAAAATGCTTAAGCCCAGTTATTATTACTAGTGTCCATGTCTCATATAAATCCAATCACAATTCCAATCACATCTGATGTGGGACTATTGGGGGCGTCACAGACTCCCGTCATTTAGGCCCGACGTCCTCGTCAGCCCAAACACACACACACAAGCCCAAGATCACCAGGCGATGTGAGACTTGTCTCGCTAGCCCTGTCATCTAGACCCAGGCTCAGCCGAGACTCATCACACACTTCCGGCTGGTTATTGGCTCTGATACCAAATATAACGACCCGACCAACTAGTAATAATAACTTGTTATTTTTTTTTGAAAACCTTCTTCCCCGGCGCGTACCCAGATCCGCCGCATATACAGGATCACTCTACAAACGGACAGAGTCTCCCCTGTATATGCACGGCGTCGCGGTTTGTACAATGTTCAATAACGAGTAAACATTCAATCACAACAATCCAAACGTATAACCATTCACAAAGTGCAGAATAAACTAACGGCCGATTAGTTTGAAAGGATAAAACCCACAATTGTTGAAACGGCGCCCACCCGGCACCCATATTTTGAAAACCCTTTTTCGAAAGCAACATAAACTCAGGGGTTTGAAAACAGTGCCCACACGACACTTAGGTTTTGAAATCCATTTTCGCAAACCATAAATCCACAAGGTTTTGAAAACGGTGCCCACACGACACCCGAGTTTTGAAATAGTAGTTTTCGCAATCTGTTCTTTTATTTGCTATTTTATTTTCCAAAGCGGCCCACAGAGATGTAAAGAAAACTAAACAATTCAGTTGTCACCGTACCGACATCCACACCGACCCCACGAGGGTATCGAGAACCATCCACAGTCTACAAATAATAAATGGAATGCGAAAGTAAAGAGTAAAACACTGTTCCGGTCTCCTGAGACCCAACACCTCTAGCCGTGGCCTCGCCGTCGCCTAACTCTCCCCCCTGTAGGACCCTGTCGCAAAGTGGGAAGTCAGCGACTAGTCATAAAAGATAACAATAAAGCAGGTAAAGAAAACGTCCAACCGTAGTCTATCCGGAGCAACCACCCCTCCCCGCAAGGGAAAAGTAGAATCAAACACCTGTAAACCTGCAATACCCGATCCCGTCGGACAACTAAACCGACGAATCGCACCGCGCCCAAGTCGGACAACTAAACCGAATGGGTCGCACCGCTCCCACGTCGGACAACTAAACCGACGGGTCGCACCGCTCCCACGTCGGACAACTAAACCGACGGGTCGCACCGCTCACACCTTGGCGCATACATGCCCCACAACTAAAGAGGCCCCACGCCGTCCTGTGGGTATACACGGGTCATGGACCACTTTTCCGGAAAAGCACACCCTTTGCGGTGGCCAAACCGCGGGTGCGCGTGTTGCAGCCAAGCATAGTAACCGTGAACCATATATATATATATATCAATGTATGAACCGTATGAAATAACATAAACATATCCGTGCATGAGAACTATATGAAACAGTATATATATAATCACAGCATACTCCTATACGTGCATGAGAGCGACATGAACCAATATGTATGTCTAATCACGGGCACCGTAAAGCCATGACGAATAAATGATGCCTCCCTACCAGGTTTAACCCAAGTACACTTATGGATGACCCCGTCCACCATGATAGAAATAAATGTTAAGACTTAAGAGTAAAAACCCACCTCTACGAGCGATGAACAAAGCGCTATCCCCCGTGTGTCCCGGTGCGCTCCCCAAAACTACAAAAGTCCACCGGGGAGAAGTCAGTGACTAAACAACATAAAACAAGGGTCAAGAACAGACATTCGGGTCCCGTCGTGGAACGGGGCTCCCGGGTTCGACGGCGGCGGCGGCGGCCGAGTCGGAACCCGAGGCGGCGGCGAGCGTGCTGCCGCGCTGGCCGCACGCGTATCAGGCTCCGTGCGGTGTGATGCCCGCACGGCTCCCTGACAGCGGCGGCGCCCAGGTCCAGCACGGGTGCCCAGGCCGCACGCACGGGCTGCCCCGCGCGGCGCCCAGGTCCCGCGCGGGCGCCCCGGCCGCACGCACGGGCGGCCCCGCGCGGCGCCCAGGCTCCGCGCGGGCGCCCAGCCCGCACGCAGGGGCGACCCCGCGCGGCGCCCAGGCCCGCGCGGGTGCCAGACCCGCACGCACGGGCGACCCCGCGCGGCGCCCAGGCTCCGCGCGGGCGCCCAGCCCGCACGCACGGGCGACCCCGTGCGGCGCCCAGGCCCGCGCGGGTGCCAGACCCGCACGCCCGGTGCCCTAGCCCTGCGCGTAAGGGCGCTCGCGACGGCGGTGGTGCGGCCGGCCGGGGTGTGCCGCCTCCCCCCCTTCCCGTGCGACGATCCGGAAGAAACCCTAGCTAAAAAGAAACATAAAGACAAACTCACCGAACCAATGCGCCTCCGACTCGCCGATGGAGAGGGAGGGAGAGACGAGGATTATCCCGTCTTGCGTGCCCGGTTCCGGAGGTGTGCGGTGTTCTTCCCGTTCCTCGATTGCTCCGCCGCGGTGCCTCGCGCCGATCGGTGGGAAGAGGAGGGTTTGGGTGAGAGGAACGGTAGGAAAACTCCAAAACTAAACCCGACACATACGTATTAATATTAGCCGCCTCCGTACACGGGAACTTAACCCTAAGTCCCAAAATACAAATCAATCTCGGCGAAATGAGTTTGGGTGCGAACCTGGGTCCGGTCCGCCTCGAAGAACGTGTAAGTCGCCTGAACTGCTGCCAACTTCCGGAATTTATTCTGGGAGATTCCGGGGTCAGAATCCAGATCCGATCGCGCCGCCGAAATCCATTTCGCGAGCTTTATTGTCTAAAAATACCCGCGAGCCCCGACAGTCTGCCCAGAGATAAAGAAAAATAATTCACCCCCGGACCCCTTAGTCGAAAAGTGGATTTACAAGAATTTTAAAAGAAGGTCTAGAAAGGCAAATAAAGCCGCGGTTATTACACCACTCACCTCTAAAAACGAGTTTCGTCCTCGAAACTCAAACCCGGGTGGTGGTGAAGAGGTCGGGGTAGCACTCCCTCACTTGAAATTCCAAATCGCGGCGCCGTCGGTCTGCGTAGCTCTTCTGTCGGCTTTGGGCGGTCAGCAACCGCCGCCTGATGAGGCGCACCTTCTCCTCAGTCTCTTCCACCAAGTCGGGTCCCAGGAATTTCCGTTCCCCTAAGTCGTCCCAACAGATCGGGGATCGGCAGCGTCTCCCATACAAAGCTTCGTAGGGTGCCATCTGGATGCTGGCCTGGTAGCTATTGCTGTAGGCGAATTCCACGAGGGGTAGGTAGCGCGCCCAACCGACTCCCCAGTCAAGTACACAGGCGCGCAGCAGGTCCTCGAGGGTCTGAATCCCTCGCTCCGACTGTCCGTACCGTCTGAGGGTGGAAAGCTGTGCTGAAGTGTAGCTTGGTCCCCAGGGCTTGCTGTAGACTTTGCCAAAACTTCGAGACGAAGCGGGTGTCTCTATCCGAGGTGATCGATGCCGGCACTCCGTGCAGTCTCACGATCTCGCTGAGGTAGACTTGAGCCAACTGCTCTCTGGTCCAGGTTGTGTGGATGGGTAGGAAATGAGCTGTCTTGGTTAGCCGGTCCACAATGACCCAGATCGAGTCGTGCCCCTGCTGTGAACGTGGGAACCCGGTGACGAAGTCCATAGTGATCTGATCCCACTTCCACATCGGCACCGGTAAGGGTCGTAATTTTCCTGCAGGCCGCTGATGCTCTGCCTTTATCTGCTGGCATACCAGGCAGTGAGCTACGTGTCGTGTCACATCCCCCTTCAACTTGGGCCACCAGAAGGTCTGCTTGAGGTCCCTGTACATCTTCGTGCCCCCCCCCGGATGCGCCGCATAAGGGGCGCGGTGTGCCTCTGTCAGAATCTCCTCCTTCAATTCCGGCGAATCCGGTACACAGAAACGCCCACGGAACCGCAAGACACCGTCACTTCCCACTGCAAAGTCGTTCTCCTGGTTCGGGTGGATCTTGTCTCGCACGAGCTGTAAGTGCGGGTCCGTCAGTTGTCCTTCTCGGATTTTCTCAAAAAAACGTCGGCTTGACCACCAACGCCGTCAGTCGAGCAACAGTGCCCGCCGGTACCACCTCCAACCTCAGTCGCGAGAATTCCGCGATCAGGGTGCTCTGCTCAGTTATCGCGCGTGCCGGCGTCTCCTCCGGTTGCCCCTTCCTGCTTAAAGCGTCCGCCACCACGTTTGCCTTCCCGGGGTGGTATTGGATTGTTAGATCGTAATCCTTCAACTTCCTGGATGCATAGGCTATTACCTTCCCCTGTTGCATCAAAACACCCCCAAGTCCGATTCTCGATACGTCGCAGTACACTTCATAATCCTCTCCGGGCGTGGGTAGTACAAGAATAGACGCCCTGGTTAGCCTCCTTTTAAGTTCTTCGAAGCTCTCTTGGCACTTAGCCGTCCATAGGAACTTTTCCCCTTTCTTGGTCAACCGGTTTAAAGGGGCCGCAATCTTCGAGAAACCCTCGACGAAGCGTCTATAATATCCCGCCAGTCCCAAGAAGCTGCGGATCTCCGTCACTGTCGTCGGTGGTTGCCAGTCGATCACCGATTCCACCTTCTTGGGGTCCACAGCGATTCCCTCTGCCGAGATCACGTGCCCTAGGAAACCCACCTCTCGTAGCCAGAATTCACACTTCTTGAGCTTCGCGAACAGCCTCTGTCCCCTGAGGGTTTGGAGAATCGTTCGTAAGTGGTCCTCGTGCTCCTCGTCGGTAGATGAATAGATCAGGATGTCGTCGATGAAGACCACTACGAACCGGTCCAAGAAAGGTCTGAAGATCCGGTTCATCATGTCCATGAAGACGGCGGGGGCGTTCGTAAGCCCGAACGGCATAACCGTGAACTCGTAGTGGCCGTACTGGGTCCGGAAGGCGGTCTTTGGGATATCTTCGTTCCGAACCCGGAGCTGGTGGTAGCCCGATTGCAGGTCGATCTTTGAGAACACCGTTGCTCCTCGCAGCTGGTCGAAGAGGTCGTCAATTCTGGGCAGGGGGTACTTATTCATCACAGTAACCTTGTTTATCCCCCTGTAGTCGATGCAGAGGCGCAGGCTTCCGTCTTTCTTCCGTACAAAGAGCACTGGTGCCCCCCCAGGGTGACACACTCGGTCTGATAAATCCTTTGTCCAAGAGGTCCTCCAGTTGCGCCTTAAGCTCCTTTGACTCTGCGAAGGCCATTCGGTAGGGCGCCTTTGTGATTGGTTGGGTACCCGGTACGAGTTCGATAGGAAAAACCACCTCTCGTTCAGGGGGTACCCCGGCAGTTCCGTCGGGAAGAACATCGGGGAAGTCCCTCACCACCGCAATGTCTGACGGTGTCGCCGCGGGTCGTGTCACCAGGTCTACCGAGGGCCAGGTAGGCCACGCACCCGCCTTCCACCAATCTTCTAGCCCTCGCCGATGAGATGATTGCTGGGAAGGAAATGCTCTTACACGCCAGGTACATATTCTCAGGAAAGCTCGGCTCTTGCAATTGCACCATCCGCTTCTCACACCATTGGTTCGCGGACCATCTCTGACGGTGTTGAGCAGTCAGCAACCAAAGTCTTGCGATGCGTCGAGGTACCCCGGTCCTACTACCAAACCCGGACCGACGGCCCTTAAATGCCCAGACTAACCCGACAACAAAGGGGGAGGCCACACTAATACCCTTACAAAAACTCCGGGATGTGCCAATCCAACTAGCCGGGTCACCGCCTACAAGTAATCCTCCTTTGAAAACGATGAACCCACCCGTCGCCAACACGGACTACTTCCGCCCGTCACCAACACGGCTACTAGCTCGGAGTATAACCACCATCCCGGATTGTCCGCTCCGACTGTCCGTCCTACCGAGGCGACGGTCAAAACTAAAGCTAGGTTTCAGCTCTGAGACCTACCACAAGGTCTACCCCATAGAGAAAGCTGAAAGCAGGGCATCCTAGCCAAAAGTAACCGATGCCAGAGCGCCATGCAGTCAACAACCCCTCGCCGATCAGTACTCATTCACAATCACTAAACTCGCAACCCAAATCCTCAAGGCTATACCTTGGTTATGGGAAGCTGGCGACGACAACCAAGGAATACGGTCCTACCTCCGTCTTGGTGCCGAAGGGGTGCGACACTCTGGTTAACCCCTACCGCTCGATCCTAATTTAATTGCCCTCCAAGCACCATGCACCGAACGAGCTGCACACCCCCAGACCAAACGCTCCCTTTCCCAACTAGGAGTATTCTAAGCTCTAGGTCTGCTCACCCCAAAATCGAGCCCAAACGAACAAAATTTGCTAGCCCCGGGGGCCTCATTTCTCAAATCAAAGGAGAACCCCAAGGCCCCATCACGACGATTCCTACCACCATCGCGGTGTCTACCGCAAAAAGCCGAACTATGGGTGACAATCATAAGGGAAGAATCCTCATTCCCACCCATACCTTGTCCAAGATGCAAAAGAACGGTCGACTATCTGCTGTAACTTAAACCCAGTAGACCTAGAAGGTATCATTTAGACAAGAGGCTACCCAGTACTCACGACCGACAAACGGCCGACTCACTAACAAACACCGTCGGATTACTCTATCCCCAGTCGCCGTCACTAACGACAACCAGCACGTCGGCAGAGGGAGGGGCTCGAAAAACAACAGCCGGCGCAACGATCTGCTGTGATAACAGCCGCACCCAAGTGCATGAAACAACGTCAGCAGGCCCACCGTGTCCCGTGCTGGTTGCTTAATCCATTGATTCCTAGCAACCATCAATACCCCCGGTGGCAGCCGGCCTCGACCCCAGTCTCCAAACCAACACGACTAATCAAGCCAAAACAACACGACTACACGAGCACGCCGACCCAGCTAAACCGGGAAACAAAACTTAATCTGCAACCACACACAACACAAGTCAGCTCTAGCCTCCTACTAGCATAGCACTCAAACAACTATCGAGAAAAGGGACCTATACTTTCCCCCCGGTCACTCGCGTTCTACACTTCTATGCCATTCATTTTATTCATTTGTAGCTAAGTGAGGTATCTTTGTGGATGTCGGGCACAAACTGTTGTGATTGAAGAAAGTCTCTGATACCATCTTAATATGTCACGCCCCGGGATTAATTTAGCGGAAACGGATTACAAAAGGGTATGTATTTTTTTTTTGAAAACCTTCTTCCCCGGCGCGTACCCAGATCCGCCGCATATACAGGATCACTCTACAAACGGACAGAGTCTCCCCTGTATATGCACGGCGTCGCGGTTTGTACAATGTCAATAACGAGTAAACATTCAATCACAACAATCCAAACGTATAACCATTCACAAAGTGCAGAATAAACTAACGGCCGATTAGTTTGAAAGGATAAAACCCACAATTGTTGAAACGGCGCCCACCCGGCACCCATATTTTGAAAACCCTTTTTCGAAAGCAACATAAACTCAGGGGTTTGAAAACAGTGCCCACACGACACTTAGGTTTTGAAATCCATTTTCGCAAACCATAAATCCACAAGGTTTTGAAAACGGTGCCCACACGACAACCCGAGGTTTTGAAATAGTAGTTTTCGCAATCTGTTCTTTTATTTGCTATTTTTATTTTCCAAAGCGGCCCACAGAGATGTAAAGAAAACTAAACAATTCAGTTGTCACCGTACCGACATCCACACCGACCCCAGAGGGTATCGAGAACCATCCACAGTCTACAAATAATAAATGGACATGCGAAAGTAAAGAGTAAAACACTGTTCGGTCTCCTGAGACCCAACACCCTCTAGCCGTGGCCTCGCCGTCGCCTAACTCTCCCCCCTGTAGGACCCTGTCGCAAAGTGGGAAGTCAGCGACTAGTCATAAAAGATAACAATAAAGCAGGTAAAGAAAACGTCCACCGTAGTCTATCCGGAGCACCCCCCCCCCCGCAAGGGAAAAGTAGAATCAAACACCTGTAAACTGCAAGACCGATCCCGTCGGACAACTAAACCGACGAATCGCACCGCGGCCAAGTCGGACAACTAAACCGAATGGGTGCACCGCTCCCACGTCGGACAACTAAACCGACGGGTCGCACCGCTCCCACGTCGGACAACTAAACCGACGGGTCGCACCGCTCACACCTTGGCGCATACATGCCCCACAACTAAAGAGGCCCCACGCCGTCCTGTGGGTATACACGGGTCATGGACCACTTTTCCGGAAAAGCACACCCTTTGCGGTGGCCAAACGCGGGTGCGCGTGTTGCAGCCGAGCATAGTAACCGTGAACCATATATATATATATCAATGTAGAACGTATGAATAACATAAACATATCGTGCATGAGAACTATATGAAACAGTCTATATATATTAACACAGCATACTCCTATACGTGCATGAGAGCGACATGAACAATATGTATGT